>CACSLK010014283.1:2939111-2951739 GCA_902706635.1 Striga hermonthica | reverse complement strand
GGTTCGCTAGTACCGTACGGGTGAAACGCAGCGGAATAAAATTTTTCAAAACATGTATTTATCATATAAATACACAACCCGTAAATACACAAAGCGAATTAACAGATCGTCGTCTTTAAAAACATGTAATAATACAAATTTTGATTTGTTACAAGTAATATAAAATATTACCTTTTTTCTCTAACTCCTTCTAAGACGACGGTGTTTGAAGAAATCGATTCCCAGTTTGGTAACGAGCACCTCGTGTTTCTCGCTTTAGGAATCCATATGTCTTCCCTCTAAGAGTATCCACCGTTTGAATCCGATACCGAGATAACTCCTTTGCTAGTAGAAACTATCCGATTTTATAACTAGTATAGGAATATATATTTGAGGAGAATTACACAAGAACTCTTTCTTGTTACAACACATGAATTAAACACTAACACTTTAGCTCTCAATACTTGAATCAAATTCTAGCAAATATGAACATCAACCATGTCCATATTTATACTAAACTTTTTAGTAATATAATATATATGTCTTGTATAACTTTTACAATAAATGATAAAAAGTCTTTAATAACTTTCACAAGTAAAGTTAAAAAATCTTTTATCTTTTCTATAAGTTAATACAAGAATATAATAATGTGCAAGATCCTATCTTCTTCTATTATTATATTATTATTATTATTTAATCTTTAATCATTATTAAAAATAAATAATAACAATAAACAAATAATTTTAAACTCTTTCAAAATTATTTGTAAACATATATATTCCATATTTAACCTTCTCCTCATATAATAATCATATTATTATTTGGATTTGAATTTTAAAATCCAACTATTAATTTAGTAATTCCATTAATTACTAAATTAATATCCAAAATACAATTAATCAATCTAATTGATCAATTTAATATATTCCTTTAATTGACATCTAATCAAAATTAGATTTTGTCAATTAATTCTAACTCTTTAGAAATACTAATATTTGTCTTCATACAAACATTGGTGCGACCTTTTAGGTTCACAATTAATACTAGTAGTGGACTTACAACTCTTTGTTATTTGAGTTAATCATATTAACTCTTATTCTTGAATTAACTCCTTAATTCAAGAACCCACATATCTTGGGAACATCTAGCAAGTAGCATGAATCTAGTATTAAGTGAATAGCGAGTAAACCTATTTCGATTACAAGTCCATAGATGTAAAAAATCCTTTCGACATCCAATTTCCCGATTAAATCTTGGGTATGATTTTGACGAAACCCAAATTAATTTAATAACTATGATTCCATTTCAAATTTAGTAATTCGTTTATGAATATCTATTCATCCCGCCTTGGCCATGGACTTTGAATTACTAACTATGAAACACATAGGAAATTCACTTATCTTCATAAGTATCGAATCCTTTGTTGGCCACTGACAAACTTCCATACATATTAATGTAATACCCAAAATATCCCTTTATACGATTGTGCTAGCAACCAAAAGGATAAATCAAAGTATAATATAATATGCACAAAGTTACCATCGTGCCTCAAGTCTAAGGATTAGTCATGTACTATTGTAACATGGAAATTCTTATTCGACAAGAAAAATCTTTCATTAAGAATTTTTATACGGTCATATTCAGTGAACTTGTTCTCTAACAAGCACTCACATATATGTACTTGCGTCACACGCTAATGTTGATGGAATGCAACATTCTTATCCAACAAGCATACATCATATGTGCAAGTCTTTTTCGGATTATTCGATATCCCATTTCGAAACATCCTACGACTTTGAACTGTATTTAAGATCACAGCTTTCAAGGTATGTTCCATGATCACCATCTCTATGCGCAACCATACCTTATAACCATAAGTGATCTAGGGAATTTATCTTAAGTGCAATTATAGGATAAAAGCTTACTCTTAAGATAAAGTAATGCCTTATTAATAATATAACTCCAATAGATTATATTTACAAGTAGAATACGTCCCATCCGATTGGAACGCCGGGTATCCTACTCTAACAATCTCCCACTTGCCCTAGTTCCAATCACTCATTTATCTTAGACCCATCTTCTCAAGATGTCCTTCGAACACTTTCTGTGATAGGGGCTTAGTCAAGGGGTCTGCTATATTTTCTGCTGAGTCGACTCGCTCCATCACGACGTCGCCTCTACCAATGATTTCTCTAATCAAATGGTATCGTCTCATAATGTGCTTGGATCTTTAATGAGATCTTGGCTCCTTTGCTTGTGCAATAGCCCCATTGTTATCACAATAAATCTTTATTGGATCAACAACAGATGGTACTACACCCAACCCTTGGATGAAGTTCCTTATCAAAACAGCTTCCTTTGCTGCATCAGATGCAGCAATATATTCAGCCTCTGTTGTGGAGTCAGCAATTGTTTCTTGTTTGGAACTTTTCCAACTAACCGCTGCTCCATTCAGAGTAAACAAGTAACCAGACATGAATTTAAAGTCATCTTTATCGGACTGAAAACCAGAATCAGTAAAGCCTTCTAGTTTTAGTTCTCCATTTCCATACACCATAAAAATATCCTTAGTCCTTCTCAAGTACTTAAGAATCATCTTAACTGTTTTCCAGTGTTCTTCACCTGGATTAGACTGATATCTGCTCGTTACACTAAGTGCATGAGCCACATCAGTTCTTGTACATAACATCGCATATATAATGCTACCAATAGCTGATGCATAAGGTATATGACTCATCCGTTCTCTTTCTTCAGGTGTCTTTGGAGACATCGTCTTAGAAAGTGAAACCCCATGATTCATTGGAATATATCCACGTTTGGATTCTTCCATGCTAAACCTTTTTAGCACCTTATTTATGTACGTTGACTGGGATAGTCCGATCATCCTTTTAAATCTATCTCTATAGATTTTTATCCCAAAGATAAAAGATGTTTCTCCCAAGTCTTTCATGGAAAACTGTTTTGACAACCATGTCCGAGTTGATTGTAACATCCCTACATCATTCCCAATGAGTAAGATGTCATCAACATAGAGTACAACAAATACAAATGCATTCCCATTAACCTTTCTATAAACACATGGTTCATCTGGGTTCTTATGAAAATCAAACGTTTTGATTGTTTCATCAAACCGAATGTTCCAACTCCTCGAAGCTTGTTTAAGTCCATAAATGGACCTTTGAAGCTTACAAACCATTTGTTCGTTCCCACTGGATATGAAACCCTGTGGCTGTTTCATATAGATGTCTTTCTTAATGTTTCCATTAAGAAAAGCAGTCTTCACATCCATTTGCCATATCTCGTAGTCATAATACGCAGCTATGGCTAGCAATATCCGAAAAGATTTAAGCATTGCTACTGGTGAAAAAGTTTCCTCATAATCAACACCTTGTTTTTTAGTATAACCTTTAGCAACCAATCTTGCTTTAAAAGTATTCACTTCTCTATCTACACCACGTTTTCGCTTGTAAACCCATTTACAACCTATGGGTACAATACCCTGTGGTGGTTCAACCAAGGTCCATACCTTGTTTGAATACATGGAGTCTATTTCGGATTGCATAGCTTCTTGCCATTTATCTGAGTCAATGTCCGACATTGCCTCATCATAGCTTATTGGATCATTATCCAAAAGGAGTCCCTCTTCTTTGTTCTCTAACAATAGGTATAGCCTCTCAGGCGCCCTAGAAACCCTTGCGGATCTCCGAAGAGGTTGTGTTTTAGATGGTCCAGTCTCTACTGGTATGTTATTTGTGGTAACTTGTGGAATTTCTTGTGGTTCTTCATTAAGTTCTACAACTCCGCTATTCTTTAAGAGAAACTCTTCCTCTAAGAAAACAGCATTCCTCGAAACAAACACCTTTTGTTCAGAGGGATCATATCCAATAGACTCTTTTGAATACCCCATAAGTTTACATAATATGGATCTCATATCCAACTTTCCTCCCACTAACTGCTTCACATAAGCAGTACAACCCCATACTCGTAAATACTTGTACGAGGGTATTTTGCCACACTATATCTCATAAGGTGTGTTGGGCACAGCTTTACTCGGCACTGTAAACTAGTGCAACTCATCATCGATCGAACCATGTCTAACAATGTTCGATTCCTCCTTTCCGAAACCCCATTGAGTTGTGGAGTTCCAGGAGGTGTCCACTGTGAAATAATCCCATTATCTCTTAAATAATCAAGGAACTCATTAGTCAAGTATTCACCTCCTCGATCCGATCGAAGAACTTTAATACTACGACCAATTTGCTTCTCCACTTCATTTCTGAATTCTTTGAACTTTTCAAATACTTCAGATTTATACCTCAATAGGTATGCATATCCATACCGTGAATAATCATCAGTAAAGGTTATGAAATAGTGGTAGTTCTCCTTGGCACTAATATTTAGTGGTCCACAAACATCTGTATGGATCAAATCCAACAGACCTTTAGCTCGCTCCACTTGTCCAACAAATGGTGATTTTGTCATTTTACCTTTAAGACATGACTCACATGTAGGCAACCTTTCCTCTCCCCTAAGGTCGAATTTTGGTCCCAATTTATGAATCCTCTTTTCAGATATATGACCTAATCTAGCATGCGAAATTGGTAATGAACTATGATTATCTAATTTCCTTTTATTTTGTTGAATGGTTAGGATGGGACTTTGTGGTGTAATGGTATATAAACCATTTGTCAAACTTCTGGAATATATAAAAGTTGTATCTTTGAAAGTAGAACACCTTCTATTTTCAATTACAAACTTAAAACCCTCTTTATCCAATACTGAAATAGAGATTATGTTTCTTATAACATCCGGAACATACAAACAATTTGTCAAACAAATATTTACACCATCATTTAATGCTAGATAAACAGTCCCAATTGTTTTGGCAGCAACTCTTGCCCCATTGCCCATCCTTAGGATTGTTTCTTCATTGTCTAGCATGTTACTTCTTGCCATCATCTGCAAATCATTGCAAATATGTGAGCCACAGCCGGAATCCAATACCCAAGAAGAATCATTAACTGATAAGTTAACTTCAACAAAATAAATACCTGAACTTTTCAGGCTTGCAAGATATTCCTTGCAGTTCCTCTTCCAATGGCCAGTTTTACCACAATGATAACATTCATGATTAGACTGAGAATTAACCTTCTCTTTGTTCTTCTCTTTGTTTTTATTGGTCTTCTTATTGGGTTTATTGGGAACTTTTCCCTTCCCCTTCCTTTTCTTAGACTTTAAAGCCTTTGATCCACAAGTGGATCCAACAAGAAGCACCGGCTTATCCTTTATAATTGTGGATTCAACCGTCTTTAACATGTTCACTAATTCTGGCAGAGAAGTCTCCATATTATGCATGTTAAAGTTAACAACAAAGCTGTCAAATGACGATGGCAGAGATTGCAGCATGAGATCCACATAGAGTTCATTATCGATAATGACTCCAAGGGACGAAAGCCTTTCAACAAGAGTTATCATCTTCAGCCCATGATCATGAACTGAAGAGCCCTCAGTCATAGGACACCTGAAAAGCTCCTTAGATATCAGATATCTAATTTGTCGCGTCCTATCACCATACAACTCTTGTAGATGAATGAAGGATTTCAGAAGCATTATTCAATAATTCGTTCTGTCTCTGTAACTCATTTGACATTGATGCTAACATGTAGCACCGAGACTAGAGATTTTCATCAATATGACGTAAGTATTCTCCATACTCATCAGAAGTCTGATCCTCAGGTGGATTTTTAGCCATTTAGTAGAGTGATCTACAAAACAACAAAAGAAGCAGAAAATAGTTAGACTATGGAATTTATATTCTTTTAACATTAGGTCTGTAATATTAAATGTCTCCCACTATTTAATTAAAACCCATTTTAATTTTGAAAATCTAATTTTCATAGTGAGCTTGAATTCCAATAAAAATATTCCATATCCTAATTTTATGAGTACGCATGGAACATTTATACTGTTAGTCAACTTTTGACAATTGTATCGCTATACAACCTTCAAGATGTTTTGCCTCACCTTTCCTTATATACCTCAATTTTATGACCGTATATATTACTCAGTGTCAAATCAAACCCATCAAACATTCATGATAACGGCCCACCAGAATGTCCCAGGACTCATGGTCAACACAAAGAGGAATCTGTTTCACGAGTATCTCTATACTTAGTAGGGATCACAGATTTTGACAAAAAACCACCCCACGACTCATGGTCAGTGATAAAGCATCGTAGCATCTCATGTTGTCTACTTTTGATGGAAGGCCTGGATTAACAAGTTCCAACTTATTTTTATCCACTATTGATTTGATATGAATTAATCAAATTAATTCTTTAGGGTTCCTTAGATCTCATCGATTACCATCTTTACGTGTGTTTATTTATCGTTTAATTCATCACATGAACCGCAAGCATAAATAAACCTAACATGCATCTAATGCATGCATACGGTGGGATGATCATGACCTTGCCTATACGACCCGTTCGAGCCAAAATGGGTCTATGCCTATGCACGTGATAAAACAAATAAATAGAACTACTTCTATTACATTTCATTCTACCGTACAAGCACAGTCCTTCGAGATTTATAACTTGTAAAATTACCCACACAAGCGTGGACCTTTTGCATCGAACGGTTCTCCAACCTGATCTAATCTTCTAATGATACAAAAATTTAAAATTTTACAAATCATAACTCAAAAGACTCGCAGGTCTCGATAAATTACAATCATTCGATCATATTGAATAAAAGTACAACATTCAATAAAATTGAATAAAACAATTTGCCACCCTGGATTAACAAGCCAAGGACTTTGAATTACTAACTATGAAACACATAGGAAATTCACTTATCTTCATAAATGTCGAATCCTTTGTTGGTCATTGACAAACTTCCATACATATTAATATAATACCAAAAATATTCCTTTATACGATTGTGCTAGCAATCAAAAGGATAAATCAAGTAAAATATAATATGCACAAAGTTACCATCGTGCCTCAAGTCTAAGGATTAATCATGTACTATTGTAACATGAAAATTCTTATTCGACATGATAAACTTTCATTAACAATTTTCATACGGTCATGTTCAGTGAACTTGTTCTCTAACAAGCACCCACATATATGTATTTGCGTCCCACACTAATATTGATGGAATGCAACTTTCTTATCTAATAAGCATACATACTATGAGCAAGTCTTTTCCGGATTTATTCGATATCCCATCTCGAAACATCCAACGACTTGGAACTGTATTTAAGATAACAGCTTTCAAGATATGTTCCATGATCACCATCTCTATGCGCAACCATATCTTATAGCTATAAGTGATCTAGGGATTTTATCTTAAGTGCAAATATATGATAAATGCTTACTCTTAAAATAAAGTAATGTCTTATTATTTAATATAATTCCAATAGATTGTATTTACATGTAGAATACGTCCAATTTGATTGGAACGATGGGTATCCTACTCTAACAGTCAAACGCAGACGTGAGAAAGGCCTCTATTTCAAATGTGAAGAAAAATTTACACCATCCCATCAATGTAAGCAAGCTTTTGTGATCGAAGTAGCTAATTCTGATTAGAGAGAATCTGAGGTCGAGGAAGAACCACATCAGGAGGATGAGGTTGAAGTGCCCGAAGAAGAAGCGAAAAATTCGATGCACGCAATGGCAGGGATTAGAGGGCCTAGGACGATGTGATTGCCAGCTTGGGTCAAAGATCGTAGAGTGATTGTGCTCGTAGACAACGGGTCATCACACAACTTCATAAATGCTGACTTGTCCCAGAAGCTGAACCTGCCAACTACAAAGATTGAGCCTTTTGAAGTTCGAGTAGCTAATGGTGAGAGGCTGCAATGCACTGAGTCGTTTCGAAAGGTGCCGATCAAGTTCCCAGGAGTTACGATAAAGGCTGATCTTTATGCTTTACCACTAGTCGGACCAGACGTTGTTCTTGGAGTACAATGGCTCGAGGGATTAGGCAAGGTCACCACCGACTATCGATCTGGAGTTATGGAGTTCAAGTCTGGAGGTCGACAAGTCACTTTGAGTACGAGCATTGAGAAAGGAACGAAGGAAGTTGGGTTGAAGAGTATTGAAAGAGTTTGGCGAAGTGGCGGCCAAATATACGAAGTCGTGGTCGAAAGTAAGGATACGCGCATGGAGGAGACCGAACAGCAGCAAGGCGATGTTCGCGAGCTTCTCGAGGAATTCGAAGGAGTGCTAGGCGAACCCAAGGGCCTACCACCTCACAGGGAGTTCGAGCACCGCATACCACTGGTTAATGAGCAGCATGCAGTACACGTCCATCCCTATAGGTACGCTCACTTCCAGAAAACTGAGATTGAGAGGCAAGTAGCTGAGATACTGGAGTATTGGTTAATTCAGCATAGCAAGAGTCCGTTTTCTTCACCCGTACTGTTAGCTAAAAAGAAAGATGGCACGTGGAGGTTTTGTACTGACTGCTGAGCTCTGAATGCCGCGACTATCAAGGATCGATTTCCTATTCCTAGTGTCGACGAAATGCTCGATGAGTTGGCTGGATCACGTTACTTCTCGAAGCTCGATCTGAGAGTTGGTTATCATCAGATTCGACTCCACAAGGCCGACATACCGAAGGCAGCTTTTCGTACTCATCAAGAGCACTATGAGTATTTGGTAATGCCATTCGGGCTATACAACGCCCCATCCACTTTCCAGTTCGTTATGAATTCCATCTACAAGTTCCAACTTATTTTTATCCATTATTGATTTGATATGAATTAATCAAATTAATTCTTTAGGGTTCCTTAGATCTCATCGATTACCATCTTTACATGTGTTTATTTATCGTTTAATTCATCACATGAACCGCAAGCATAAATAAACCTAACATGCATCTAATGCATGCATATGGTGGGATGATCATGACCTTGCCTATACGACCCGTTCGAGCCAAAATGGGTCTATGCCTATGCACGTGATAAAACAAATAAATAGAACTACTTCTATTACATTTCATTTTATCTACCGTACAAGCACAGTCCTTCGAGATTTATAACTTGTAAAATTACCCACACAAGCGTGGACCTTTTGCATAGAACGGTTCTCCAACCTGATCTAATCTTCTAATGATACAAAAATTTAAAATTTTACAAATCATAACTCAAAAGACTCGCAGGTCTCGATAAATTACAATCATTCGATCATATTGAATAAAAGTACAACATTCAATAAAATTGAATAAAACAAGAGACTCACAGGTCTCGATAAATTACAATCATTCAATCATATTGAATAAAATTACAACCATTCAATCATATTGAATAAAAATAGACATTCAATCAAATTGAATAAAAGGCTCATGATCATCCCTAAATTAAACCATTCATCACATGAATTAAAACATAATAAAAAAAAATTATTGTGTCACACGACCCGTGTGATCAAATCACACGACTCGTGTGAGTCCACACGACCCGTGTGACTACGTCACACGACTCGTGTGAAAAAGCCGAAAGAAAAATCAAATTTTTCTTTTGTGTCACACGACCCGTGTGATAAAATCACACGACCCGTGTGACCCCACACGACCCGTGTAGAAATCCCAAAACAAAAATCACATTTTTGATCAAGCCACACGACTCGTGTGACATCTCACACGACTCGTGTGGATCCACACGACCCATGTGACCATGTCACCCGACTCATGTGGAATAAAATCGAGTTTTATTTTAATAATTAACATGTTTATCATATAAACATTTAATTATCTTGCTTATCTCATAAACATAAACAAATGAAAATCTGTTTTTAAAGACGATAACCGTGGCTCTGATACCACTGTTGGGTTAGCTAGTACCGTACGGGTGAAATGCAGAGGAATAAAATTTTTCAAAACATGTATTTATCATATAAATACAAAACCCGTAAATACACAAAGCAAATTAACAAATTGTCATCTTTAAAAACATGTAATAATACAAATTTTGATTTGTTACAAGTAATATCAAATATTACATTTTTCTCTAACTCCTTCTAAGACGATGGTGTTTGAGGAAATCGATTCCCGGTTTGGTAACGAGCACTTCGTGTTACTCGCTTTAGGAATCCAGATGTCTTCCCTCTAAGAGTATCCACCGTTTGAATCTGACACCGAGATAACTCATTTGCTAGTAGAAACTATCCAGTTTTATAACTAGTATAGGAATATATATTTGAGGAGAATTACACAAGAACTCTTTCTTGTTACAACACTTGAATTAAACACTAACACTTTAGCTCTCAATACTTGAATCAAATTCTAGCAAATATGAACATCAACCATGCCCATATTTATACTAAACTTTTTAGTAATATAATATATATGTCTTGTATAACTTTTACAAGAAATGATAAAAAGTCTTTAATAACTTTCACACGTAAAGTTAAAAAATCTTTTATCATTTCTACAAGTTAATACAAGAATATAATAATGTGCAAGATCCTATCTTCTTTCATTATTATATTATTATTGTTTAATCTTTAACCATTATTAAAAATCAATAATAACAATAAACAAATAATTTTAAACTCTTTTAAAATTATTTGTAAACATATATATTCCATATTTAAACTTCTTCTCATATAATAATCATATTATTATTTGGATTTGAATTTTAAAATCTAATTTTAAAATCCAACTATTAATTTAGTAATTCCATTAATTACTAAATTAATATCCAAAATGCAATTAATCAATCTAATTGATTAATTTAATATATTCCTTTAATTGACATCTAATCAAAATTAGATTTTGTCAATTAATTCTAACTCTTTAGAAATACTAATATTTGTCTTCATACAAACATTGGTGTGACCTTTTAGGTTCACAATTAATACTAGTAGTGGGCTTACAACTCTTTGTTATTTGAGTTAATCATATTAACTCTTATTCTTGAATTAACTCCTTAATTCAAGAACCCACATATCATGGGAACATCTAGCAAGTAGCATGAATCTATTATTAAGTGAATAGCGAGTAAACCTATTTCGATTACAAATCCATCCATGTAAAATCCTTTCGATATCCAATTTCCCGATTAAATCTTGGGTATGATTTTGTTGAAACCCAAATTAATTTAATAACTATGATTCTATTTCAAATTTAGTAATTCGTTTATGAATCTCTTTTCATCCCGCCTTGGCCAAAGACTTTGAATTACTAACTATGAAACACATAGGAAATTCACATATCTTCATAAGTGTCCAATCTTTTGTTGGCCACTGACAAACTTCCATACATATTAATATAATACCCAAAATATCCCTTT
Organism: Striga hermonthica; assembly: GCA_902706635.1. Lineage (NCBI taxonomy): Eukaryota > Viridiplantae > Streptophyta > Magnoliopsida > Lamiales > Orobanchaceae > Striga > Striga hermonthica. The sequence goes on along the minus strand of CACSLK010014283.1, from coordinate 2,940,458 downwards.
ATACGATTGTGCTAGAAACCAAAAGGATAAATCAAAGTATAATATAATATGCACAAAGTTACCATCGTGCCTCAAGTCTAAGGATTAGTCATGTACTATTGTAACATGATTCTTATTCGACAAGAAAAATCTTTCATTAAGAATTTTTATACGGTCATATTCAGTGAACTTGTTCTCTAACAAGCACTCACATATGTATACTTGCGTCACACGCTAATGTTGATGGAATGCAACATTCTTATCCAACAAGCATACATCATATGTGCAAGTCTTTTCCGGATTATTCGATATCCCATTTCTAAACATCCTACGACTTGGAACTGTATTTAAGATCACAACTTTCAAGGTATGTTCCATGATCACCATCTCTATGCGCAACCATACTGTAACACCCCTCTTTACTAAAAATCAGAGTAGTGCCATAATTCGTAAAATCTTTGAAAATAAAACCTTTTTACTTTGCGAAAACTGATTCGGGGTGCTACCTTTAAAAATCCTTACTTAACTTAGGAAACAGTTGTTTTAATTTAATAAAAACGTCCGGTTACTGAAAACTTTATTTTTCTTAAAAGCTCGTCAAAGTGATGAGTTCGTCAAAATGAGTACGTCAAAAGATATCAAAAACATCATCACAAGTCATCAAAAGGTAAACGGAAGCGTAAGTCATAATCATATTTATACAGTCCAAAACATATATAAATATCCTGAAAGTCCCGTCATGCCACGTCACGCTCCCGGCCCGACCTCCTGACCTGAAAAACATGATAAAACTGGGGAGTGAGCACTAAGGCACTGTGCTCCATGGAAACTCATACTAATGTAAAACATCGTAAATAATAACAATATCATGAACTAAGCATATATATCTAAACTGAATCTGATACCGGTCTGAACTCGCGACATAAGTCACGTAACTGAATCTGATCGGCACAAACTAATGCCGCTCGGCACAAACTAATGCCACTATCTCCCGGCACAAGCTAATACCGGACCATGTACACACTCTAGTGGTTAGATTAGGCCACTAGAACCCAGAATGGACCGGCGACCATTCCGAGCGGATACTGAATATACATACCTCGAACATGGTAGCGTAATTATAAACAATGTAGTACTTAGTCTGAGTCCCCACCTGAACTGCTGAACTGAAAGGAAGTGCTGATGCCTGCTCAAACTGAAAATAATATAAACAATTACTATTGACTATGCTCAGACTGTTAACTTAACTGATTAATTTCGTTAAGATGCTCTATTTAACTTAACATGATATTTAGACTTATCCAGAATAGCTGGAACTGACTTAACCTGAACTGATTGGACATGATTTTTCTGAACTGAAATAATCCC
>CACSLK010014283.1:2917976-2931798 GCA_902706635.1 Striga hermonthica | reverse complement strand
TGATGATGGGTACGGGTCCTTAGACGAGCGCACACGCACATGGCACTCGCACGGCGTGAACACTTGACACGCACTCGACGCTCGCGTACACATGAACTTAGGTCCGAGTAACGCACGGCATCGAACATGAACTCGGAATAAAATCCGAACCATTACTAATCTCGTGATTAAATTAAATTAATCACTTAATTACGTTTAATTATCGAATTAAACATAATGCTAAATTACCAAAATTATTTCGAACGTAAACGATACGTCGAAAATTGTTCCGGTAATTTGACTGAAATAACTGAAATTAAATAACTCCGAAAAATAAAATCGGAACTGAAATATTATTATACTAATAAAAGTTGGGATATTACAGCATCCCTGCGCCAGCGTGCGTGTATCCGCGCCCAGCAACGTGCACCAGCAGCATGCACCAGCAGCCCAGTGTGCGTGCAACCCGCGGCCAGCGGACTAGTCTCCGTGCCCAGCGACCAAACCCGACCCGAACCCACCCAGTCTGGCTCTGACCCGACCAGACCCGGTCCAGATCACTCGGACCTGGTTTAGCCCGACCCAGTAAGCCCAATTCATGCCCAAGATGGTTTCCCAGCAGCCCGAGAAGTCGAACTCACTTACCGAAGGTCCAAGACGTTCCGATGAGCTTGATGACAAATTGAAGCACCTTGATGACTTGATTAGAATCGAGAAAGCAAAGTCCAGCTGTCCATTGGACTTTGGTGTTCAAACGATCTCCATCAACAGAAATTAAAAACGTCTCAGAGTCGGCAAAACTTTTAAACCGTAAGTCCTAATCCTAACTATAGATTCCGCTGCATTACGATTTATTATTCAATAGGTTTGAATGTGCACATTGTCGACGTTCCTAATAGAACTCAACAGAAGATTTTCAATTTTTTTTATGTTTATGTATCGTTTGTATATCATTTAGTGTAAAATATAGTTAGTAATTCTATTAATAATTACTATAAGGTACAAAAAAATATAAGTATTACACAATTATAATAAAATATAACGATTTTTGTCATAATTAACAAAATGATTTTTTGAAAAGTTAGGTGCTACATATGTATAAGTTATAAGGTAAAATTTAGAAATAATTTTAATAATTATTTCTTTTTTTCTTTTGTTTTTCGTGTTTAAAAAGAAAAGATTCAAATATATAAAAAAGAATCAAAATAAATTTGAAAAGAATATATTCAAATATATAAAGGAATCAATATAAATTTAAATAATAGTCGCATCATTTAAAACTCATTTATTTTTTTGTGTACTTACTTGTTATATCATTAATTATTATTAAGTTTTTTTTTTCTTGTAGGTTTACCTTTTAAATCTTGGATTTGCCACTATTTGCTTATATTATTTACTTAGATGTTTGACTAAGAATTCATACTTAGAGGTATTGGAGTATGGAAAGTTTGTCCTAGGCCTTCTACCACATCTTTTCGACCCTTCTGCCCTCTTTTCGATTGTCATCTGCATTGGCAACTCCATTGAGACTGATGCCGCTACGACAAACCGCTCGAGCTTATCTGTCGCACGGGTGTGCGTGGAGATTGACCTTAGAGACGAGCTCATCAAGGAGATTGAGCTTGACCAAGCGGGCAAGACCATTATCCAGAAAGAGGTCTACGAGAGAGTTCCCCCCTTCTGCACCCTATGCAGCCATGTAGGACATGGTGCTGCAGAGTGTTACACTAGGAGCGACAAGCCCCGTCCCGCTTTGCCCCCCCCCCCCCCCNNGTGTGTAAGGAGGCAGAACCCTACTGCTGCCTCGGCCCCTGCCCACGGTCCCGACCCGAAGGGACAAAAGGGCAAGGGTAAGGTCACCTTTGAGGCCACCTGGCCCAAACAGGCTATCTTGATTGGGCCCAAGGCCAAAGCCACAAGACTATTCCCTCATCAGTCTCTCCAGACTGCGTCTATGGCTACCCACTCTCGCTTCTCTGTTCTTGACACAGAGACGGAGGAGGAGCTTCCCACCTCCTCCGACCACTTAGGAGCTTCGACCAGCTCCCCCTTTGATGGTGACGACCTTCTAGACGATGAGATAGAGCCTTCTTCCAGCCTTCTGTGTATTGAGGCTCCTCCTTCCCCCTCAGCTCCCAGTCAGATCTGCTGGAAAAACAAAGTGTGGCGCCGACAGCACCCGACTTCCCAACTTTTTTCCCAGAATCTGGAGTTTGTAAAAGGCTTTTCGACTTTAATGGCTAAATGATGCCGGAGGCCTTTGCTCCTGGTCCTAGTCAACCAACTGCATCAATTGTTCCGGAAAAGATGTGAACACCACCAGCACTAGAACGTCATGTGCATGCGGCCATAACGCATGCAACCTCGCAAGCACGCATACAAGAGATGACTGCTGAAAGTCATTCAGCTCATTACCAATGACCCCCGTACTCTCACGACCGACATTGCCACAGCCAGAGAAGCAAATCGGCTTGCACCAAAAAATTGAGGAAAAATGCTCTAGTCATGAGTCAGTAGAATTAGAAGCATTACGGAAGAAAGTTGTTGAATTAGAGACTCACTAGAAAATTCAAGATGACCCTCCCCCACCACTCGACGTGACTTGACGTCGGGTCATGTTTATATGGAAGTCGATTCTCCTTTGGCACCCGAGCTCACAATAAATCCCTTACCTGGAAAGATTAAAGTGCCTCAAATAGGTCTCTATGATGGGACATCCGACGCTAACCTAGGTTAACATTCCTAGTGGATGGAATGGGTCCACCGACACGCTGAGGTGTAGAATGTTCTCTTTAACTTTGGGGCCTAGGCTAAAAAATGGTATCATTCTCTACCACATCATTCTATATGGAAGTCACAACATTTGAGATCGGCATTCCAATCTCATTTTATAGGATCCTAGGTCTGTTTAATTCTGAAAGAGCCTATAGCCAATATTGTCCAGAAGGACGATGAGAGTGTAAGGATTACATTGTTCTGTTCAATGAGCTTGTACAAGATATGGAACCATGTCAATTAAAAACCCTACTAATCACCGCCATAGCTGGTTTGAAACCGAACTCTTTATTCTGGTGGACACTTTATCAGAATAAGCCCAGCTCGTGCCCAGCAACATGTAATTGCCGAAGACTCCATGTTTGTCCCAAACTTCGATTTCTCGTCAAAAGAAGCGAAGTCGGGACAAGAACGAAAGAAGAAAAAGAACAAATTCTTTGGTAACAAGTTGGGGACACCCTAATTCGGGGGTATTATTTTATGGATTTTATGGAACTACCTAATTCTTATTAATTGTCTATTATTATTTTCTTTTGCCGAAACAATAGGATATTATATATCAAAACGCACAATTGTGCAACAAAGAAGCCTAAGGATGAATAATACAACCCGAAAACTAGAAATTGGGAGAACGGATCGAACGACCGCGTAGAACCTCGGTAGCCACACTAGAAAAGAAAAAACACGACACACAACTAAAATAAAACAACACACCAACTACGAATGCTCCCCACAGGAGAATAGGAACGCCCCACACAAGAGAATCATTAATGGGGCCAATGGCCCGAACCTAAAAAAGAAGACCAAAAAATCACAAACACAGACTCAAACAACACAATACATAACGACAAAAACCAAAACTAATACGAACTAAAGCACAACCCTCCATCATTAGATACGTCTGAGATTGAACAGCAGACAAAGCCGACTTCTAGGAAAGATCCAAAACATAAGAACTCCACCTGCCACTGCCTAATGCCTAGCAAAGGCGAAGACTTGAGCCTCAAAATAGTCCAAAAAAAACAACCCGCTCTCCAACATCTAGAAACCACAATCGACCCCCCACTGGCAAACACCACTAGCCAAATTCGTCACCACCCCGAAACCGCCTATCACCACTAGCTAATTCCGGACACGGTCGGCCTCCCCCGAACTCAAAAAGAGAAAAGGGAAGGAAGGGTTCGAATGGCTTCAAGGCCTAGCCTCTCAAAAACAAAACGAATAAGCGACAACCTCCTCCCAACCTGGCGCAAAAGGTTAGAAACCCGTCCCCATCGCCCCACAGCGCGAAAACCGGCTGAAACAGAACAAATGAGACCAATAAAATTGTCCTTATCTGGTTTGTTGAAGAGGGTAACCAAGCCACATCCAAGGACCGACGTCGCACCCCCAAACTCGTAGGGCGGCCGGCTCTATCGCACAAAATTGAGAAACCCTAGCCCGCCCCTTTGGCTTGAAACACCGGACAGGAGCACCTCAGCCCAAAATTGGATGCGCCGCGAGAGAGCCGTCCACCGGCGAGCCTGGACAACCACTGAAAGAGGTTTAAACCGGTGAGAAATTGAGCGAAGAAGAGAGGGGATCTGCGAGTCGCTTTCGCGAGAGCAGAGAGGAAACGACGAGGATTTTTCAGTGTTTTTGAAATTCCCTATTATTATTTATGATGATGATTATTATTATTCATACTATTTGTCAAATTGCTATTGAATGATTATTAAAATATATAATTATTGTCTGTAATATATATCAGTATTTTGTGACCCGGACCGGCCCGGTGGTTCGACCTGGGACCCGGTCGACCGGGAGCCAGAACCGGTCCGGGTGGGTTAATTGGATCGGGCAACAACGGACCCGGTCAAACCCGGTCAAAACCCGGTCGACCTGGCCTTGACCCGGTCGACCCGGGGCATTGACCCGGCTGGGTCAACCCTGTTGACCCGGTCTATATGTATTTTTTATTTTTTTTTTCTGTTTTTTAATTTTCTTTTTCTTTTTAAAAAATAAAATTATGTATATATATATTTATATAATAAATAAATACATATTATTACCACTTTAATCTACAAATTTTAAATACAAAATATTTAAATTTGTTATTTTTACGTATATTTATATATCACAAAATAATCTATATATAATTTTATAAATTTTAAAACTAATTATCCGGTTCATCAATTAACCCGGTGACCCGGCGATTGAACCGGTGACCCGGTGACCCGAAGACCTGCCCGGGTCGATTACCGGGCCGGGTTTAAAAACTATGATATATATATACATATATATATATTATCCGTTGATTTATTTTAAATATTTCTGATCGTTATGTGTATAAACCGAGCCCTATTATTTGCTTTCAGCCCATTAAGAATTTACCGACCCAATTGTAAATAAATATATCGGCCCAACTTTATAAGATCGCCCCATTTCTGTTCTCTCGCGTGTTGTCAACATAAGATATCAGAAAACCCTTAGCCATTTTATTTTTATTTTTTTAATTATTTTCGTTCGCCGCTAAACCCTCAAAAGCAGAAGACTCTTTTCCTGCTCATAGTCGATCAACTAAAATCATATTTCACGCCCAATTATTGATCTTAACACCATCGCCATTCAACCTTCATCGTTCAGCCCTATCACGGATCAGGAGGAGATCTATTGCGTCCTGAATTCTCGCTGAGCAGCGGCGGTGAGCCAACAATCATCAGCCGCTCGGGAAGCAACCCCGCCGCAACATTCTTCCCCACGTACAACCTTTGCCGGCAAACCCTCGAGCAGGTCCCGCCGGTGACAGTAAGCAACAGAAGCAATGCCAAGAATCCTTACCACCTCCGTTCGTTCGTCACGGGTAGCAGCCGATAAAATCCTTGAACCGAGTAGCAACTAGTCGGTCCCTTGTTCAGCTCCCACGTCCTGCCGGAGAAGAGAGCATCAAGCCGGTGTTGGGTTCTATGAGGAACGTCAAACAACATGCACAATATTGAACTTATCAAAAAATATCCTAACGCAGCGGAATCTATAGTTAGGATGTGGACATTACCTTTTAAAATTATGCCGACTCAGAGACGATGTAGAACACCATTGATGTATTTGGTCTGAACACCACAATCTAATGGGCAAATAGATTTGGCATTTAATCAATTCTAATTGAGAAGTCGGACGGAACTTGGTCACACGGTGTGCGGGTCTCGGCGTCGGGTGCAGCGGCTCGGTCACGGGCAGCAGCTGGTGCGCGTCGGGCTCTGGCGATGTGCGTCGGGCGCTGGGCTGAATGCACTGGCAGTGGGAACGCACAAATCGGGCGCGCGGTACGCTGGGGCGTGTGCGCGCACGAGGGTCACTTTTTCCTATGTCGGGACGGACTGGTGCTGGGGACTGCGCACACGCGGGCGTGCGGGTCACGTCTCCTAGGCGTGTGCGGATTGTGCGCGCGTTGCAGTCGCGCGCGCTGGGGACTCGCTTTTGAAAATGGGCGACGTGCAATGGGTGCAAACGGCGAGCAAGCAGGTGTATCTGGGGATCGCAGGTGTATCTGGGGATCGCAGGCGTCACTGGGCGTCGCTGCTGGGAGCTGGGACTAGGCCTGGCTGGGCGCGGTCGCAGGCGATAGCTCACGGTAGCGATCGGCTGGGCTTGGATGGCTTCCGGCAGTGATGGGCGGCGGCAGAGATTTCCAGCGGTGGTCGAGGGCGGCGAACGGCGGCGATCGACTGGAGGGGATGACTGGAAATATATGTATTGAAATGCTCGAATATATTGTACTCAAAAGCCTTCTAATGGATTACCTAAACACCTACTTCGATTAATCTTGGTGGAACGATTAATCAAATCTTCCTAACTCTGGAACAAATATCTTTCGCTCATGTATGTAGGAGAAAAATCGGCTAGCTCTAGTCTTGTGCCAGAGGTTGGGACTTGGTGTATTCATAGGCTCCATTAGGGACCTTAAGGATGTGCTTAATATGGGCTTATCCCATTAGGCCAAGGAATCCTAATTCTATTCCATCTACTAATCCAATCTAGGATAGAGTTCTCCTACTACTCATCACCTTCTAGAAGACTCCCAAGTCTACTAACCTTAGACAAGATTTGGTAGGAATATTCCTTTCCTTATGGAATAATAAGTATGGAATAAAATTAATTTCTTATTAAATGGAATTAAATAATAAAACATCCAACTAATGTAATATTATTGCTCTCTCCATTTAGCTCCTAATTTAATAATAAATTCGATCCTCAATGATTAAATAATATTAATCTGAATGATCGATTTACCTCCCTATATTTAAGGTATAACGTCCATTGATAAATTAAATTACTAATTAATCAACTTCTTATTCATTTCTGAAATTAGTACCACTCAGATCATTGACCATTATGTCAGACAATCGTCTACCTGTAGGGTTTAACATAATGTACCTTCCTGAGTTCATTTCGAGGACGTCATCAATCCAGCGCACTGGAACATAGTGACCATAAATAATTTATAATAGCACATCATATAATCATTCTCATTTACCAAAATACATCGTATGTCATCCAAATAAAAATATGAATCACTTGGTAAATCAAATAAACAAGAAGTGAATATATATATGCCTATTTTATATTATCTTACAGCTCAAGAGAACACATCAATCACCAAAGGTCTAGATTAAAAAAACGATCAGTGAGTCTCATAATCTTATACTTATGCGATCTTGTTCAACACTTATCATAAGTGCTAGTGTAATTCTTCAATCAAAGACCAACTGAATCAAGAATACACTACAAACTTTTTCCAAGAGGGGTCTCACTGCCTGTTAAGATTGTGACGAATAACTTAGTCTTATAAGGAACTGATGGGTGATCTTTCTGTTCGAAAAACTTCGAACCACACTATCTCAATTTAAGACATAGAGTATGATTTGCATAAATAAGTAAACTGCAAACATATGTACTTTGACTGAAACATGATGGCTAGATCAAAATGTAATTGATAGAATCTGCAAAACATAGCTTTTACAGCATATCTCAAAGACTAGTCTACTATGTCGCTCTAACATCTGACTCCCATTCCTTCTACAGGTCTTGTAAAAACTTTCGCCGGTAGGCTCTTCGTAAAAGGATCTGCTATGTTTTTCTCTGACTGTATCTTGGCAACAACGACTTCTCCTCGTCCAACGATTTCTCGTATCAGGTGGTTCTTATGCTCTATGTGTTTACTCACTTTATGAGTCCGTGGCTCCTTCGAATTCGCTACTGTTCTGATGTTATCACATAACACTGTAATGAAGCGGAAAAACTCGGCACCACATCAAGATCGAGGAGAAAATTTCTAAGCCAGACAGCTACTTTCGCTTCCTCTGAGGCTGCTACATACTCAGCCTCCATGGTTGAGTCTGCCACGCATTTCTGCTTAACACTCCTCCATACAAGGACTTCCTTTCGTCCCGGTCTGCTTGGAAGTCAAAATCGGTGTAGTCCAACGGAAGCAATTCATCTACCTAGTAAATCAACATGTACTCCTTAGTCCTACGTAGGTACTTGAGTATATGCTTTACCACAAACCAATGTTCTTGTTCTGGATTACTCTGATATCTTGCTACCATGCCCACGACATAACAAATATCAGGTTACGTACACAACATCGCATACATGAAGATTCCTACTGCCAAAGCATAAGGAACTGCCTTCATGTCCTCTCTCTCTCTCTTGTGGTATCTTCGGGGACATCTCTTTGATAGAGGTATTCCGTGCCGAAAGGGAAAATCCCCTTTCTTGGAATCCTACATGTTGAAACGCTTTAGGATAGTGTCTATGTATGTGGATTAAGATAGGCATAACTTTCTCTTCTCTCGGTCCCGAATGACCTTGATTCCGAGAACATGTCATACTTCTCCCAAATCTTTCATATCAAACTGTTTGGATAACCATAACTTTATGTCTGATAACATTTTCACACTGTTTCGAATTAGAAGAATATCATCCACATATAGCACAAGAAACACCACCACATTTCCATCACTTTTCTTGTACACACAGTGCTCATCTGGACATTGCGCAAATTCATATGATTGGACAACCTCATCAAAACGGATGTTCCAAGACCTCAAAGCTTGCTTTACTCGATAAATGGACCTCTTCAGCTTACAGACCAGATGCTCTTGACCCTTTGCAATGAATCCTTTTGGTTGCTGCATATAGATGTCCTCGTCCAAATTCCCTTTAAGGAAAGCGGTCTTAACATCCATTTGCCAAATCTTATAATCCATATAAGCGGCAATAGCTAAGATAATCCTGATGGATTTGAGCATGGCTACCGGCGAAAAGGTTTCTTCATAATCCATTCCCTCTTTCTGAGTGTACTCTTTTGTAACAAGCCTAGCTTTGAAGGTCTCAACCTTCCCATCTGTTCCTCTCTTTCTCTTATAGACCCACTTGCATCCATTGACGCAGACGCCACTGGGTAGCTCTATAAGATCCTAGACCTTATTGGAATCCATAGACTACATTTCAGATTTCATCGCCTTTTGCCAAGACTCTGCGTCCCGATCTTGGAGTGCCTCATTGTAGGACCATGGTTCGGTTACAAGAATGTCCGGGACAGCCTCTAAAGACTCTCCCAGACCCATGAACCGATCGGGCTTCCTGACAACCCTCCCTACGACGAGGTACTACCTGCTCAGGTGTATCATTAGTGATACATGTTGCAGTACTTTGTGGTGTAACATCAGGTACACTCGGTATTGAAGTACTCACTCCCTTTAACTCCTCGAGGAAATGTATACTACTGGCTTATGATCTAATGCATAGTCTTCTTTCAAGAACCTAGCATTCGTGCTAAAGATTACTTTCTGGTCCTCGGGACTATAAAATAGACCACATTTCGTTTTCTTAGGATATCCCACAAACAACCTTACTTCTGTTCTCGGTTCCAACTTATCAGTATCAGTTCTCAGCACTACCCCAAAATCCTGAAATGCCTTAGACTGGGCTTATGCCCAGACCACAACTCCAATGGTGTAGACGGTACTGATTTAGAAGGCACTCTATTCAGAATGTATACTGTTGTTTCTAGGGCATATCCCAAAAACGAATCTGGTAAAGTACTATAACTCATCATTGCCCTAACCATTTCCATAAGAGTCCTATTCCTTTGTTTTGCTATGCCATTCTGCTGAGGCGTGCCAGGCGCAGTCAGCTGGGATGTAATCCCATTATCCGTCAAGTAGTTCCTAAATTCATTCGAGAGATATTCGCCACCACGATCTGATCGTAGTGACTTGATACTTTTTCTGAACTGCTTCTCCACAACTGCTTTATACTCTAGAACTTCTCAAAGCATTCAAACTTGCGGTGTAGAAGGTAAATGTTATCTCGAGTAATCATCAATAAACGTAATGAAGTACTCGAAACCACCTCTCGCTTGAACACGCATAGGACCACATAGATCGGAATGAACTAGCCCTAACACATCTTCGGCTCTATGCCCCTTTGAACTAAAAACCCTCTTAGTCATTTTGCCTTCCAAGCAAGACTCGCAAGTTGGAAAAGCATCGACTTCTAACGACCCCAAGGGCCCATCTTCTACCAACCTTTGAATCCTCCTAAGGTTTATATGACCAAGTCTTACATGCCAAAGATATGTTTCGTTCATTTTAGAATGTTTATTTCTCTTATTCAGGGTAGATAATGAATTAAGTAATTGTTTCTCTTGCAGTAGAGATGACTTAGATTCAAGAATATATAGATTGTCAACTAATGAACCAGAACATATAAACTTTTTGCCAAAACAAATAACAACTTTATTATCGAAAGTAGCAGAAAAACTGTTCATAAACAATTTAGAAACTGAAATCAAATTCTTTCTAAAACTAGCAACATAAAGACAATCTTCCAAAACTAAAAACTTATCTAAGCCAAAATCTAAATAGACGTCTCCCACTGCAACTGCTGACGCTCTACTAGCATCACCCAAGTAGATGGTAACTTCTTCTTCCCTAAGCCGTTTGGTCTCCTGGAACCCCTGCAATGAATTGCAGACATGATCAGTGGCTCCCGTATTTACACACCAGGTTCTGGTAGATAACACCGCTAAACATGTTTCAACAACTAAATAAAAAGATGTACCTTTGTCGAACTTTTTGAGGAGAGGGCAGTCTGCCTTCCAGTGTCTTTTCTGTTGGCATCTGTGGAACTTGCCTTTCATCTTCTTCGCCTTCTGTCGAGGTTGCGCGTCGTTCATGACCGCCTTGCCCTTTCCTGGGACTTCTTCCCCGTCTTGCCCTTAGAAGCCTTACAAGTGGAAGCTTCACCCCGTAGGGCCACCATAGCTTGGGTCTTCTGACGTAACAGGCCATCTACCGAGTGAAGTTCGGAGACAAGTTCCAGAAGAGTCATAAACATCTTATTTATGTTGTAATTCAACCGGAATTTCTCGAAGCTCTTCGACAGAGACTTGAGCACTATATCGACCTGAGTTTCTCCGTCAATAAAAGTTTCAAGAACCTCCAACTCATTCAGCTGGGCCATCATAGCAAGAACATGTTCCCTTACGGGAGTGCCCTCACATATGGTCATGTTCATCAGAACCCTCATGGCCTCTTGTCGGGCAGTCAGCGACTGATGACAAAATAACTCCTTGAGATTGAGGAGCATCTCTGCTGCAGTGTTCATAGACTGATGTTGATGTTGAAATGCATTTGACAAAGATGCCAAGATGTAACACTTCGTCATCTCGTCAGCCTGGTTCCACCGAGCATACTCCTCTTTCTCTTTGTCTAGTGCATTATTAGCAGGCACAACTATACAGGCCTCAACAGTAGCAAATTTGTACCCCTCAGCAAGTTAACACACTATCCAAGTTCCTTTTCCAGTCAATATAAATGGGACCAACAAGTTTGTTTTCTTTGAGAATTACGGACAACGGATTGAAAGACATTTTAAATTCCTGGAATCATGCAAACATAGTCTTTACTCAGTCAAGTAGTTTTGATTTTAAACATAAAATATTGATCCCATGTAACAATATTCCAATAAATTCACCAACACCTCAAAACACCGAATTCCCGCAGGCCACAGAATGTGGACGTCAACAGTTCAAACATTCACAAGAGGAGGGATAAATCCCTCCATTTAACAGTAGCTTAACATACTGCCAAGCAGTACTTAACTAATATTTGGTCCATCTTTTGGCCAGCGTAATTAACTCGGGAAAGAATAAAAACGACTTTTTCCTATGGGAATATCCTAATTATTTGCAGTTTAAGTGTAATTAATTGGTCCTAAGTTTACTACCAAAATTATACGTCCACCTTTGGGTGACCTGTACGCTTTTGAAATAGCTCACTATAACCATCCCGAAGAAGATTCGTCCTTGTCAAATGTGAAATAAAACGTCCTTGTGACGCCCCATTCGTTTATGAATAATTTGGATTATTGTTATTATTATTATTATTTTTATCATTATCTGTGGCTATTATTATTGATTGTTAATTGTCTAAATGCTTAAATAATTTTTATGTGCCTAATTGTGTTTATTATATATATATTATTTTCGGTATTTTTATATTAAATATTATTTTAAATATCTTAATTATTATTGTAATTTTATTTTCGTCAACCGAGTATGTTCTAGCCGCAAGCCCGCGAGCCGCGTATCCGCAGCCGAGCCCGCACCCTAGGCGGCCCCTCTCCCTCCTTCTTTCCTTTTGGGTGTTGTGGATTTTTGGCAAGTGACTTATATGGTAAGTCACAAGCCCTAGCCCTATATAAGGGAGAAGATCATCCCCTCTCCTCACCTTATTTTTTTTCAGCCGCGACTCCCTCACTCTCCCTCACTCTCCCGATCTCTCTCGCCCTCTCCCCCTCTCTCGTTATATTTTTTATCGGCCGCGCCCAGCCCTTCGCCACCACCCGGCTGCCGTGCCTCGTCATTCCCATTGTCGCGCGTCCAGGCCGTAGGAGCACCTCCCCAGGCCTCAGTTCGCGTCTCCCTGACGCCACCAGAGAGACAGCAGCCACGCACGAGACGTCCGGCGCCCCGCGATACCACCAGCGCACCCGCAGGCCGCCTCCCCGTGCAACCGTGATCTCCCTCGGCCCGTCTACCTCCCTCTCGTGTGATTTATCCCGAGAACGGTATAAGGCTGTTACTCCATATTATTTTAGTATATATATGCTTTGAGATGATGCCTTGTTGGGAGATCTCAAGTTATATCTTGCTATATGATCGATTTTATTCGTATTTTAGTTGTTTATGTCATTTGATGGTGATCTCTTGTTAAACCGTGTTAATTGCTGTGGATCTATGGAACACTTGAAGTCTTTGGCCTGATGATGAAGGCCTTAGACGAAATTATTGATTGATTTAATTGTTGTGCATTTTTTAATCGTATTGTGTTACTGGATCTTCGAAAAATCATTTAAATTTTTATACTCGTAAGATTGCTGCGAAATTTGACCTCTATAACCCTCTGATGATGTTATAGGTCGTGTAAAAATTTCAAGTTAAAATAAGGTCTGTAGCTATGTTAATTGCCGATTTGAAAATCTGACCAGAAACTTGGGAAAATCATTAAAAATCGAATACTTGGTATTTTTATGTGAATTTTGGTGAGGGTTAGTGATTTGATGAAATGTATGTTGTGTCCAAATTTCATTGAAAAATTCAAAGGATTGCTCGGTGAACTGGAAAGTTCAGATTTTAATCGTCTTTTTGTAAAAATCAGTTGATTGTGTTAAACTGAAGTATTGGATCTGAAAACCTTGTGATTATGTGCCTTTCTGAGTCTATTTTGATGTGTTAAAATTTTATTTAAATCGGTCGAGTAAATTTTGAAAACGGTCGGTCCTATGTGAAACCCTACCTGTCTGTCGGGCCCCTGTGCACTGCTGCCAGCGCTCGCCAGCGCGCCCTGATGCGGAAGTGGAGATCGGGCCCGGAGAACACGAGGGTTGGACTGGCGTGGCCGATGGGCAAATGGGCGAGAGACGCGCATCGGGTGGTGATGCGCGGGCGTTGGGCGTGTACGCAGGCAGAGACCTCGTCCGCATAGGAAAGACGGACACTCGACGGCACGCGCGCGAAGGG
>CACSLK010014283.1:2894696-2905503 GCA_902706635.1 Striga hermonthica | reverse complement strand
ATGTTTTTATGATTATGCTTCCGTTTATGAATAATATGTGGTGTCTGAGAACCTCTTTGATTGAGATGCTTGAATCTATTTTCAAAACGTATTTTGAGAACTTATGGCCAATGTTTGGTTTTGGATATTCGTAAGGGAATTGTCTTTTGAATATCATGTGCATGCTATAGTGTTTAGCAAATATCCATGTGGAGTTGGGTTTTGAAGGTTAATGAAAACCATGTGAACAACAAGATACGACTTGGTTGATGTTTATTGTTGTTTAACGCCCATGATTTCGAAAATGAGTTTCGAAAATTTTATACTGATTTTTTTGGAAAGTCCGGAATTTCTTTAAAATCAAAGTGGGGTGTTACAGTCCTTTAGGCTCGAAATAAATCACTTCAATGACAAACCTATAATGGATGCCTTGGATGTAATTTATTTCAACCCATTACACACTTAATATAATTTTTGTTTTACGAGATTTTCCTAAAAATGCTCCTAATAATCCGATTTTCACATAAGCAATCAGATAAGAACATGCATGATTAATAAGCAATAATAAAATAGGAATTATAATCCAACTATCATGGCCATTAATCAATCTCCAATGTTATGGAGAAAACACAATCTTGTCCTTGTTGAATGTGTCCTACGATTCAGGTATTGGAATTCCCTTTTCGTAGTGACTCCCACTGAATTGGTCGTCTCTAGGAAAGTCACCATTATATTATCACCATTCCATCTGTGTACGTGTTTATCGCCTCGCCACGCCAAGGTTGGTCCACGCCCGCCGGACCAATACTGAATAATATAAACAACAATTACACAACTCATCCTATGACCCACGCAGAAGCCGTACATGATTTTCTATAAAAGCAATAAACAATGTGGTGTCCCACCGTGCGAATAATTTATTACAAACATTCACCAACCTAAAAATTCATCGACATATCCGAGGCTTATAAAACAACATACATTCAACATGAATTAAAATCCATACATACGGGCCACAATAGTCGGATTCGAAATCACGTGCAAAAATCTTATTGCAACTTCAAATCTACTATGCCGTCCGTACGCATATAATTCATGTAAACACGCAAAGTCCAAATTCAAATTGTCCACGAGATTGAATTAAACCTGGGCTCTGATACCAGTTGTTGGGTTCTATGAGGAACGTCAAACAACATGCACAGTATTGAACTTATCGAAATAAATCCTAACGCAGTGGAATCTATAGTTAGGATGTGGACATTATCTTTTAAAATTTTTGCTGACTCAGAGATGATGTAGAATATCGTTGGTGTAGTACGTCTGGCACCACTATCTAATGGGCAGATATATTTGGCCTTTACTCAATTATAATCGAGAAGTCGGACGAAACTCGATCACAAGGTGCGCGGATCTCAGCTTCAGGTGCAGCGGCTCGGTCGTGGGTAGTAGCTGGTGCGCGTCGGGCGCTGGGCTGAACGCGCTGCCAATGGGAATATGCGGATAGGGCACGCGGTACGCTGGGGCGTGTGCGCACACGCGGTTCGCTTTTTCCTATGTCGGGGCGGACTGGCGTTGGGGACTGCGCACACGCGGGCGTGCAGGTCACGTCTCCTGAGAGTGCGCGGATTTTGCGCGATTGCAGTAGCACGCACTGGGAACTCAGCGGGTGCGAACGACAAATAAGCAGGTGTCGTTGGAAATCGCGGGCTGTAGCGCCCCATTTGTTTCGGATTATTTTGAGATTATTATTTATTTTATTTTGTCCGATATTATTTATTTCGTGCTCGATAAATATTTTGTTCGATTATGTGAAAATAATTGTCTAATTGTTTTAGTAATATATTTAATCGACCCGAAATTATTTATCGATTGAACTGGATAATCGAACGACGCGTTAGTCGGGAATTTTAATGCCGAGCACACGCCATCCTTTCTCTAGTCCACAGCCCGCGTCCGTAACGCCCAAAGCCGCATGCTCCGCCCGCGCCCACATGCACAACCTGGCCGGCGCCCGTCGACCCACCCCTTTCCCTTTGCATGCATCGCTTCAATATTTGAATGTTGGAATTTAATTAGCATTCTCCATAACTCCAAAAATCTGATTTTATTTCCTTGATAGCTCCTCATAAAGAGCTTGATCAATTCATTGGAGTTACATTTTGAATACATTAACGAGGGGAGGACCATTTCTTTTCTTTCACTTCCTATCCCTCTCTTTCTCTCCCACACTCTACACATATTTTCTCCATCTCTTCCCCCTCCTCTCTTACAAAAATCCAGAGCTCTCTCCCTCCCTCTTGCCCCATATTTCGCCAGAAATAATCACCGTAGGCTCATCGCGTCGCCCGTGCCACTTCCGTTGCACGCCTACTGTGGAGCCGCTCACAAAGCTTGTTGACCTGCAAACACCGCACCTCCATTTGTCATTGTTGTACACTCGACCAATGTTCGAGCTCCCTCCTTGGCTGCTGATAGACGTCCATCAACTATCCACTTTTGGTCATCATACTCGACTTGCGAGCCGCCTTCTAACGCCGAGCACGCGGACGATTTCCCCGCCCCAGATTGAACCGTTCGTCAACCTCTCTTTAGATGTTGGGTAATTATTACTATACTCCTATAATATGATTTTTTTTAATGTGATCTTATTATTGTATATGTGAGTTTTAATAGTTATTGAGTATTATATGATTTATTATGTTATTTATTTATTTGTTTAATATTGGATCTATAAGGTTTAGTCGTGAACATTTAAGATCTGATAAAAAATCATGGCCAACTCTTGGATTATGGAACATATTTTTGTCCTGAACACAATGGCTTTGGCCTTGTGCAATTTTTTTGTGCCAGAACGATAGAAAATATTATAAATCAAAATGCACAAATGTGCGAATACAGAGCAGCCCCTAGCTGAATGAAAACAGCCAACAGCTGAAAAAGTGAGAGGACAGGTCAAAAGACCGCCTAGAATCCCTACTAGCCGAGCTAGAATAAAACACTCCCAACCTAAACAACAACACTAAGAACACACTAAAAACCACTAGACTACAAATGAAAGCTCCCCACAGGAGAATAGAGGGGAGCAGATCCCCACAGGATAATAAATTTGCTCCCGCTCACACTAAGGCCAACGGCCCAAACCCAAAAAACAAGACACAAAACTCAGGCAAAGTGCCCACACCTAAAACACAATCCTACCACATAAACCACAAAGGAGACGAAAAACAAAGAAACACACAAGTCTTCCCTCTTCAGCAACTCCGAACCAATCAGTAGCCACCAAATCAACCCAGGAAAATCCCGCGGCAAGAGTAAATCGACCCCTCTACTGCCGAAACGCCTAGCTGAATTGAATCCTCAAGCCAAAGAACCTACCGAGGTTAATTTTCCCAACACCAAGAGAGCTCCTAACACCGACCGACTGAGCCCCCTAACACTACTAGCGGCCTCAGAAGAAATAGTGTGAACCAGGAGCGAACTTAACATCGCAGCCCCGACGCCACCACCCCGCTAAACGAAGACGCCAAAGAACTTCTTTCCCGAACCGCAGGCGCTCTCCATGTCTTCCTACATAAGGCCGCAGCAATAGAGCTCCGCCGCCCGACGGAGAGAACAGAGAAAGCACAGAGCACCATCAGCTGCAGACAAAATAAAACCGAGACAGAGCAACCAGAAGAGGAAACTCACCGATAATCGAGACCGGTGGACGCGAATCCAAACAATCGTCAACCATAGGGCTCCACCTCCAAGCACTAAACGCTGACGAAAAGGAACAGAGCAAGCTGGTAGACCCACGAGAACGCTGCGACCGGAACAACAGACCGCGGCTTCCGTCCAAGCCGACGGAGACTCGCCAAAGGACCCGCCATCGCACCGGAGGAGTCAGTGAACGCAATCCCATAGGACCGCGACCCAAGGACCCGCCATCGCACCGGAGGAGTCAGTGAACGCAAACCGTAACCCACCTTCCAAAGAGGGCAAATCAGATTTGACGCCCACAATTTCCGCCGATACGAGAGGCGAGGAGGAGCACGACATCTGGGATGGGCCGGGCAGCGTGAGAACGACTGCCGACGAGTCAGAAAGCTGAGAGGGAGGCGGTGAAATTTGATAGAAAGCGACGTGAGATTGGGGGAAGAAAAAAATTGCAGGAGCTGGGATAATTTTTTGTTGACTAATTCGCCTTGTGCAATTTGAACTTATAATTTTTGAGTTATGCATTTTCAAATATTATGTGTCTGTTGGAACTTGTAAAATTCGTGATAAATCGCTCAGTTGTCCGAAAATTCTGAAATTTAAATATGTTGTTTTTGTGATGAATATTGAATTCGTGATTAAATTTCATAATTGTTGGAGTTTAATTGATTGGGTAAATAATTATATGTTCATTTCGGCAGAATAGTCAATAAATCATATAAAATCGGATTTCCTTTATAAATTCATGAAACTTGGTTATTGTGCATAATTTGGGTGATATTTGATGCAATAAAAATATCAGAAAAGTTGGGATTCAATAAGTTGTGTTTTTGTTAAAATTGGGTTTTTGGCTGAAAGTTGTTTCAATTTTCATAAATTACATGCTTATGTTTTAAACCTGGAAGTTTTATATATTGCTCTGAGTATGATGTAACGTTTGTTATAAAAAATTTAAGTCTTGAAATATTGATATGGTCAGATGTTAAATTCATGTTCATAAATGCTATTTTCATTAAATTGTTATAAATGACACACTTATGTTTTAAAAATTGAAAATTTGTGAATTGTCTTGGTTCAGCATTTTATATCATGTGTCCAAGTGTTGGATTAAAATTTGCTAGAATGGCTAGTCATTTGATAACGTGCCCTACTTGTCTCAATTTCTCAAATTTTGTTCATATTATCCAAATGTGAAATTTTGTGTAAATTTACTTATAAGATGTTATATGGTTGTTGAATATTATATGTTTAAATTTTGGAGTTAAAGTCCCGGTTGGATCTTGAGATAACCGAGAGAGGACCTATGTAGTGCTGGCCGCTAGCAGCCCGTGCCCGGCAGTGCGCTGCACCCCGCTGATGGCGGATCGATCTTTTGTCTATACTGGGTTGCGAATAAACGACGCACTGCGGCCTTCGTTTATCCCCGATAGGTGTATCTAACAGACGCACTACGGCCTTCTCCTAGATACCGTGACTTCAAGACGCACTATTGGCCTTCTCTCCGACACTGCATGTAAAGACGCTCTAATGGCCTTCTTTATCACACGTTAAGAACATAAGTTCTCCCTCAAGATTGGCTCACCAATTCAATACTCAATTCAACATGTAAAATATGATGAGGTACATGGGGTATTTATAGATACCAACTATCTCTAGATCTAATCTCACTAGGAAACTAAATAAATAATTAAATATTAAATCCTAAGTCTAGAAAGCAATAAAATCCTAAACCTACCAAATAACTAATGCTTGGCTTGCACACCAAGCAAATCTAGAAGCTACCTAATTATTAAACCCTACACGCTAATAACTCTCGGCCGCATCCAACTCTTGCGTCGCACGCGTTCCACTCGTATGCGCGCGCCCGTCCGTCCGCTTTTCCTAGTCCTCGGCGGACTCGGCGTCTTGCACGCGGTCACCATACGCGCGCGCTGTCGCGCGCGCCTCCTTGTTGCCGCGTTCCTCTTGCGCGTGCACTCCCGTGCCCGGTACTCCTATGCCCGTCAGGATTGGGTCTTGTGCGTGTGCGTCCAATGCCTCGCCTAGTCCCGTGCGGACTAGGTCTCTGTTCGTGTCGTCGCCACTCGCGCCCCCAGCGCGCCCCGCACGTCCATTGCCTGCTGCTCCGCAGCAACTTCCCTCGCACGCCATCCACCCAACAACCTCCAAGCGCCAAGCTCGTCTACGCCAATGCGCATATTCTCGCCCTTTTCTAATGCGCTCTTTCTTGCGCCCGAATGTTACCTGCCTATGGACCATCTCGTCGTCGGGGCTCGAAACCCACTTCCGCATCACCCGCAGAGCGCCCGAGCCCCGCAGCGCGCGAGCGCCAGGCAGCGCAGTGCTAGCAACGCTTGGCACCGTGCGATAGGCCAGCAGCGCCTGGCAGCTCGCGCGTGCCAGCGCCTGAAGCTGCGCCCAGACCTGCCAACAGTGCCTTGCCCCGCGCGAGCCAAGTCCGTAATCTGATTTTCGGACTTTCTCCTGAGCTTTTGACCATAGTTGACCTTTGATTGTTTATTTGTCTTGGTCAACCATTATTTGACTATTATGTGATCTTTTCCATACTTGGTCCTGAGTTGTGTCAAATGTTCCATAATTCTACGAGAATTTTCCACGAGCCACTTAGTTGAAATGTTTCAACTAAGTTTATGTGTTCGTTGGATTAGTAGTAATCGGGAGGCTATCTTGATTTCATGTACGTGTTTTGAGGTGTTGACCTCACCACTTATCTGAGCCTCGCCTTTGTGTTATTCGCTTCTTCCAAGTGGGTACAGTTGTGTATCTATAAGTATCGCACTTGTTATTTCGTAGAAAACCCAGTTTACCATTGGATTGGGCAAACTATTTGACCAGATTAGTCTTTGGGCTGAAGCCCATGAGTCTTGGCTCGGCAGACGCTCCACTTCTTATGATAGAATCCAACCATAAAATATTCTTTTCGATATATGTTGTATGCATGAGAACTCTAGTCTAGGTTTTCTATTGTTAGTGCCTTTGACGAATGCATAAACTATGAGAGGTCGCTGAACCGTTTGCCTAGTCGGGAGGTGACGCCCTGAACCGTTTGCCTAGTCGGGAGGGGAAAAACAGCTCCACTGTCTCCTGAAAAGGATCCCTTTGCCTATGTCGAGCTAGGGAGGGAAGGTTTCCGGTTACTTCCTTGTCGATAGTTGATCGGAAGGTTGTTGTATGTACATATGAGGTTTGCGATAGGGCCGTGTAGGGAGTAGACATGGATTATATGCATACTTCGATTATGGTTTTGAATCTTTATGCGAAATATACTGTGCGGTATTGGTGAGTATAGTGGTTTTGCTCACCCCCATTGTTTGTTTTGTCCTCTTGTTCCTCTTCCTATCTTTAGGTTGAGCATTGTTGGTGGCGGCAGCGAGAGGCGAGGAAGGGGTGGTCATTGGATCGTCATGTCTTTGCTTCTACATTTATTGTTATTGTTGAATTGTTATTAATGAATTATGTTGCTTCCGCTTAAACATTTCAATATGTTGATGGGATTAAGTTTAAACCTTTTAAATTGATTTTGGAAACTTATTATAACTTGATTTGAATATCATGTTGTTAGAAATGCATGTATAGGTTCTAGTGTTTTTTTTAATTGTTAAAGTAGCGCCCGTTTAAGTTCAAAGTTTTAATTTAGAATTTTGAAAAAAAATTACTCAAATTTTTATAAATAAATTCAGTAAACTCTTTAAAATAAAACAGGGCATTACAGTATGGTATCAGAGCTAGTCTGCATTTCTATAGACTATCTCTAGTGTTATTGTGTTAATGGCCATTGACCACTTGCTTTCGTCTTGCCGCGCCAACTCGGGGTATGAGTTTTGTTGTTTTGTTTATATTATTGGAGCTTAGGACTATCCACATTTGTTACAATTCAAATTCTAGTGTTAGTGGTAAACCCTAGAGATTTCTCTCTATAAGTTGAGAGTTAGCACCTTGTGCGAGCTATCTCGTTAATAGTTGAGATTTGCGTATATGCACCATAGCTTTTCTGGTGACCAATGTTAGGATGCCTTATTGAGATTAGACAACCGAGAAGTTCCGAATGTGCAGGATCACTCGAACGTCTGGGCAGCTCACAAGTGGACCGAAAGAGCAGTGGTGGAATCCGATCGTTGGAGTGCGATGATTGTGATTTAAAGCTTCGAACGAGTTGTCAACCGATGCCGAAGAGTTATGTTGATCGATAGAGTATTGCTAACGTGACTCTCGAGGATGACGAGACCTCGAGGAAAGCAATGGCTACTTTTACTGCATGGGTTACGAGAGTTGCCCGCGAAGGCTGGAAATTTGACAGAATGACTCAGTAAACTCAAGTGGATCCAGCGTATTGTCCTAACTCGACCATTCTGTTACCGTTCGCATACCGACTACTGGAAATTGAGGCCCGAAGAGAATCGTGTCGTTTTATTTCAGGTACGAAAGAAAGAGAATCATCACCAAGGAATATTTTTCTTGAAACTGCGCGATTGCATGGAGAAGAAGATTGGTGACCTACACAAGAGAAGATCAACAGTGGGACGAATGTGGTTGAACCCTAACGTGGATGAACCCTTCCGCTCGACATTTGGTCGATACGGAGGGACAATTTTGTGAGTATGCTCTGACTTAGGACGAGGATGAACTGAGCAAGGAGTGGACAACTGACCGGGAAATTGGGATCGTGTTTTGGGTATTAACTTTCCATTCCTGTGTGTCATCTTTTAATCGGTTGTGCAATTTTTGTGTTTCATGTGTGGAGCTAACATTGTTTAGAGGCTTTCGCACAAGGAAGATTACCCTCAAGCCAGGGTTAGGAAAAGACCCCAATTGAATTGGCTCCTCAGAAAGTAATTCAACGAGCTACCTATTTTGCCGGGTTTGAGCGGCGTGTACAAATAAGGATAAGCAATCTGTTTTTCTGCTAGACTTTATTTGTTACAAGGTTGGTGTTGTTGTTTGCAAAAACTCCGAGTCTGTGTAATTGAAATTTTTGAACGTCGTCGCAATCCTCTATGGTATCGTAACCTGGAGGCCAATGGTGGTCATTTATCAGGTCATGATCAACTCGTATTTGGTACCGAAGATAGTTTTCCCTGAATTGGAGTCGTTGATGATTTTGAAGAAGGTGTTGTGCCTTAAAAGATTATGAAAGATCTTTGAAGAAGGGTAGTCGAGCCTAGAGCTTGGCATTGTGTAGCGTGGATCTGCCTGTATCCTCGAACTTGCGTTTCATTGTAAACTTTGGCAAGTTTTCGAACTTTAATCTTTGTTTTTGGCCTTCGAGAGGAATCTTTCACTTAATGGGACTTTTGCAGAAACCTTTGAAATACCTTGTCCTTGTTTTATTGTTCACTTGGAGTTTCGAGATCAAGTTTTGCAATCTGATGTACCAATTAAAACAAGTGTTTCTGGCTTTCTGCTTGTCTTATATCATTCTTTTAGTTGTGTTTGGATATTCTATTAATCCGAACCGATTTTTTTTTTTTTTTTGTTATCGAGGAAGAGTTGGACCATCTCTGAGTCGCACCAATCATCTGGGTATACCTAGGAGTCGTCCGGAGGATCAGCAAAGAAAGCCACAGACGAGCAAGACGAGTTACAACCAACCTGAACACCGGAGGAGCCGATCTATTTCATGACAAAAAATGTCGCACATCGACAACTGTAAACCTAACCTGTAACGCCCCGTATTTTATTAATAAGGAAATACTAGCTTATAGTTTTAAGCTAGCCTTTATTAATAAAATAATCATGTTCATTTTCCAGTTCAGGTTAATCAGTCAGTTATACTTTGTGTTCGACTATTAGTCGATACGTTATTCGGTTTAATTGTGTCAATAACCGAATGAGTTTTCAAAGTTAATTTTGACTTATTTAATTAATTAATGAATTCGGAATTAATTAGTTAAGTTGACGAATTATTCGGATTAATCGTCCATGTCAAGAATTAGAAATTATTTATTATTTCGAATTAAGATATTTCAGTCGAGATTACTGAAAATTTATTTTCGACGTATCGTATACGTCCGGAATAATTTTGGTAATTAAGCATTATGTTTAATTGAATAATTAAATATGATTAAGTGATTAATTAATTATTAACCACAAGATTAAGGCAAAAGCCGTACGGATTTTCAAGTATAAGTCATTTAGCCATAATCAATTTCTTCCAATGTTATATTTCGTATGCAATTTCATTAATTTAAGGAAAATATTTCCTCATTATAAGTGCTATAAATGGCATTAGTGAGTTCAAGAGGGGGGATTAGTCATCCCTAAGCTATCATTTAATCTACAAGTGTCCTTTATTTGGTTTAACACCTCATTACCCCATATCCTCCACCTCTTCGGCTCTTTATATATAGGTGGGAGTTTGGTAAATTTTTCTATTTTCATGATATAATTCAGCATATAGAGAGAGGGTTGTGAGATTGTGAGGTTGAGGAAGAGATCTTCATCGCACGTAGCTACCGAGAGCGTCACGCACACCGCACGGAGTAGTCGCGTTCATACGAGAGCTCCGATCGTCTCGAGTAATAGGGTGTGATCAGCCGAGAGTTCCGAGAGGTAACTTTGTTTACCTTAAATTACTCATGTTAAGGTCATGTAAATTCGGGATTATTTATGTTCATGGTACGGTCTTAGACATTTCGGCTGTACGAGTGCGTCGTGATGAGCTCATGTTTTAAGTTAATATCTCTCGAATAATAAGCATGTAATCAGCTCCCTTATGATATATTATGATTAGTTATTATGTGTTGTTCGAAAGAACTTTCATGTTTAAGTGTTGTTTGGCCGAGGGAAGTGGCCGCGCACGTAGCGCGTGCCACCGGCCGCTCGTGTTTAATGAGTATATCAAGTTCCGCCCTTTGAGTATTTCATGTCCATATTGTCCAGTAAATCAGGTTTTACGTTCCGTCATGTATGATTTGCCGAGAGAAAATTCAAGTCGGTCGAGAAACGGCCTAACACCGTCGGCGGCGTACGGTGCGCTCGCCGCGGTCGTGT
Source organism: Striga hermonthica (assembly GCA_902706635.1). NCBI lineage: Eukaryota > Viridiplantae > Streptophyta > Magnoliopsida > Lamiales > Orobanchaceae > Striga > Striga hermonthica. The sequence continues at coordinate 2,894,817 of CACSLK010014283.1, read as the reverse complement.
TCGGTTTATCGTGCAACTTTCATGATTTCAAGTTAATTCAGTGTTTATGATCATATTATATCAGTTGATGTCTGTTCAAGTCAGTATGTTCATGAGTTGTTGCGGACGGCCGGCAAGAGCC
>CACSLK010014283.1:2853828-2889124 GCA_902706635.1 Striga hermonthica | reverse complement strand
CGCAGCACCTGGCAGGCTGCCGGCCGAGCCAGCCCGACTGCCCGGTTCAGCGGACCGGCAGTCCGGTCCAGACCGGTTCAGACCGGCTGGACCGGTTCAGTCAGTACTTGTGAGTTTTAGTCCCGGTTCTCAATTTCAGTGTCATTTTCAGTTAAGATTCCGCGTTCAGTTCAGCTCAGTTAATTTATGTCAGTTCAGTTTCGTACTTAACCGGTTTCAGTTATACCGAATAAGTCTGAATACCATGTCAGGTTCAGTAGAGCATCTTAACATAATTAAACAGTTAAATTATCAGTCTGAGCATAGTCAGTAGTAATTGTTTATATTATTTTCAGTTTAATCAGGCATCAGCACTACCATTCAGTTTCAGCAGTTCAGGTGGGGACTCAGACTAAGTACTACATTGTTTATAATTACGCTACCATGTTCGAGGTATGTATATTCAGTATCCGCTCGGAATGGTCGCCGGTCCATTCTGAGTTCTAGTGGCCTAATCTACCCACTAGAGTGTGCACATGGTCCGGTATTAGTTTGTGCCGGCAGATTCCGGTATTAGTTTGTGCCGACAGATATTCAGTTATCAGTTACGTGACTTATGTCGCGAGATCAGACCGGTATCAGATATCAGTTTCAGTTTCAGTTTCAGTTCAGTTATATATGCTTAGATCATGATATTGTTATTATTTACAATGTTTACATTAGTTTGAGTTTCTGCGGAGCACAAGTGTGTTAGTGCTCACGCCCCCACGCATTTCATGCTTTTCAGGTCGCAGGGTGGGAGACGAGGAGTGAGCTGGCGGTAGTTCAGGAGATTTTGTGAAATTATGTGTATATGTTTTGCCACGCGTTGTTTCCGCTAAAACTTTCAGTACTTATTTTCAGTTTTTGTTCCGACATTAGTCGGATAAGACATTATAACCGTTTTTATTTATCAGTTTAAAATTTTAACGGTTTCAGAAAAAATCAAGTTTTTCACGGTAGCATCCCGAATCAGTTTTCGCAAAAATTTATGTTATATTTATTTATTCAGTAAATTTGCAAAAAATCACGTACTCTGATAGTATTAAAAAGTCGGGGTGTTACATAACCGATGGATGATGAAGGATGATCAACTACTATACCGAGGTGAAGACCTGTTCAATCAACTGAGAGCAACTACAAAATTATTGAAGACCGATCCGAGACCCGATGTACCATGAGCAGAAGATCGAGGAGTCGACGTATCAAGACAGGCTCTGGAACCAGATGAGAATGTCTACAGTCAGATCTTGATTCTATTCGTGTTAAGTAACGCAATGATGTCTACGATAGAATGTCTGGATGTCATTCTACAGCGATGTCATAGTGTATCTCTCAGAACGACGAGACGTAGCGGAAATACTCAAAGACTTGATCTATGTCATTTCGATGAAAGAAGTCTCTAGCCTAGATTTTGAGTTGTGAAATCGGGCAGTGCAGATGAGTAGAGCTCGTTCAGGACTGCTGGCACGATTAGCTACTGGAAGAAGAGCTTACATGACGGCCGACGCTGTAGTCGGAAGAGTCGATGTGAGCTAGCTAGTTGGTGTCTCGGAAAGAGCCTCTGACCTAGTACCATTAGATTTCTTTTGAGGATTTTTGCTAAATCTCTAGCGTTGATTCTTTTTGCGTTTTAGAGTGTGGTTGGAGAAAAGTGTGGACTTGGAACTCGATTTCATGTCCTGATATTTTTGAGATCTTGAAACTCTTCAATTCGTGTAAAACCAAAAAGCTTGTTTGGAATGAACCTCGTTGGTACACATTTTGTGCAAAAACTTTGTTCTTGTTTTGCCTTAGCCTATGTAAAATCCCGAGTCAGAAAATTTTCGTATTGAGAAAAACCATGGAATAAATTTTCTTGTCGAATCCTTGAACTGATCACCGACATTAGCTAGGTGGAGCCACGCGAAGTGGTGGTTGAGCAAGCACGCTCGTGCTGAGAGACGTTAGGCACTGCAGGGTCGACCGTTGACTTGCATGAAAGCTGCAGCCCCCATCACCGAACGCAGGAACTCCCCAAGCCAGTGTGTGTGACCAAACCTTGACCTTGCGGCTGGTCTCTAAACAGGTGTACGTGAGCTTCCTGGCGCCCCGCATATGCAGCGCCTGTGAGCGTGTCGCCTTTCGGAGGACAGTGCTTTAACAATTCAAACGTCCTTTTTGTTTTTCTTTTGAACGGTTGACCACCGAGTGTTCCATGTTCCACAGAACAGCGTTTCCATCCTTGATCGATAATGTTGATAAGAAAGCTTGGTCGATAAGTTTCCTATGCCTATGCGAGCGGACGGAGATCGGCCCTCGAGTGCAAAGGCAGAAGGGAGCTTGACTGCAAGACCCACCCGTCAAGCAGGGACGAAAGTCAGCCTTAGTGATCTGATAGTGCCGATTCCTTGAGATGGAAAGTTATTTGACGTGTGTTGCTAGCAAACGGAGCCGTGAGGGGCTACGTTTGTGTCGTAGAATTATGTGTTGTGCGTATGAGTATAGCGAGGCTATACTGCGTGCATGGTTGCACATTTACCGTGACTAACGCTTCGGCAAGAAGTCACGGGTGTGTCGAGATTGTGGGTAAGTCTTCAGCGTGACCCGGGCACCATGCTAGAACTGAGCAACACGTGCCGACCACGATTGTTGAGGCACTAATGAGACCTGTTGAGGTCGTGTGTGCATGTTGTGTGTTGTGTTTTGCGATTTTTTACTAAGGGTGGGCCGTTTTGTGTTTTTTTTTTGTGTATCGAACGTAATACAAGTGTAAGCGTCCTGGCCCGATTTAGGGTAGATCAAACTTCGCCCTTGTTGGTAGAACGCCAGAAACCTGCAAATAACTTAGACCGGGGGTTGTGTCCGGTGAAGAGCCTCCGACGCTTAAGTCAGTATGTGTATGAGTTACTGGAGTTGAATCATGAAAAATCGTGTTTAGGAAGAAAGGCTCACCCCCTTTATATAAGGGTGAAATACCTGACCTAAGGCTGCCCAGATTTGGTGAGCTTGCTGCCCAAGCTGCCCGTCCGTACTCTGACACGCCGCGCGCATGTCAGAGGTGGCGTTGGGCGTTGTCAGAGGTGGTTGTCTCTATCTTCTAATATGCTCTTGACACGTGTTCTCTGCACATGGAGTAAATATTCTTCTAACATTTTGTTAGAGGCTCTTACACGCGTCTGTGACTAGGCCGATCCATAAGGTGTTAAGTCTACGCAGTGCTCGACCTATTGAGGTCGATTAAGTGGCTCGACTACTTGACTGGTCGATCAATGGAGTGGTCGACTATTTGACTCGACTGATGGGTTGATCGATTGTTTGACTGGTCGAGCTCTCCATCACTTGATTCGAGTCCTTCTCGGTTCAACCTCTTTGACCGGTTCAGCAGACCGGTTTAGCCTTGTGGGTATAATATCCTATAACATCTAGTCCCCCCCACTCTGGTCGAGTCAAAATGACTCGATCTAAGAGTGAATTTGTGCTCACCTTCCTCCTGGGTGGTATTTATGTTGGATATCGACCTTAATGTGAGTTTTTTGCTTATTTTTCAAATTAATTACTCTTTAACAGCCAGGAACAAAGTTTCCTGCCACGCGTCCTTTCTGCCGCGTCTGCCCACCTGCAACTTGTCGTACCTGCCGCGTCTGTCAGGCGTTTTAATTATTGCACCCCCTTGCATAACACGCCCACTTTGAGCTCTGTGTGAATTAAATACTCTCCACCGTAAGATCTAGCTTTAATCCAATGGCTCTTATCTTTCAACCCTTCAACTTATCCAAGTATAAAATCCGTACTTAGCGAAATTTTAGAGTTTTTTCTACCTTTGCAATTTTCGAACTCTTTGTGCTCTGAAATTCCCTTGCAACCCTAACTTTTCTTCTTGGTGATTCCTCTTGTATCTTCCGGCTTTCTCAATTCCTTCGCATGCAACTATGAGTAAGTTGTTCTTCGCTTGAATTTACGTTTCCTGTGTCTTAGATTTTATGTTTTTGAATTTTTTGAATGGGGTATCTCGAACTTGCTGACTGAGTGTTCTAAATTTGTGTGCTGGGTACCTGTGTTTGCTTGTTAACCATTGTGAATTTTATTCCTCTCTTCAAAAATATTCCGAAATTCCTGTTCTTCTTCTTTAATTTCTTCGAACTCGCCTCCTCGTAAAATCCTAGTTTTTGAAAGTCTCGTCTTTTCGCGAAAGCTTCCACCTTTTTTGATTTCGCTTTTGTTTTTTTTGTTTTTTCAGATTCTGCAACTGCTAGTGAAAACGACCGCCATTCTGGTGTAGATTTGAGCCCTCCATCTTCTTCTTCGACCACATCCTCTAACTCAGTTCAAGAACTACCTTTTGCACCTGAAGCTGTTCTTCTTTCCATTCTTCGCCCTGGTGATACTATCCATACCATCGTTTTTACAGCCCGTGTTTCCTCTCCTAATTCCGGGGACACTATGGATAACGTTCCCCTCCGCCATCGTCGACCTGCCTTTGGCTCACTAGATGAGCCAAAGGAGGACGAGGTCAATCTCGACACTTCCTCTCAACCTACTTTTCCCACATCTTCGACCATTCCTCCTTCTTCCTCTCAGTGTAACGCATCCACCTCTCCATTCAAAAAATCCTCGACCAAAGCCTCTAAATCTTCCTCCTCTGCTTCTCATTCAATCAACTGGTTAAAGGGTGAAAAAGTTGGTCATCATTCTGGCTGGGCCTTCTATCGTCCCTCTTTCTCTGATACTTATGATCACCCTCCTTCCATCTGCTACACCTTCTTCAAAATCCAGTTTGACCTTGGCATATGTTTTCCTCTCAGCCTTAATCTACTCCACATCTGCAAGTGGTTCGGGCTTCCTTTAAACCAGCTTCCTTCAAATGCTATTCGCTTCATTACTACCTTCATTATCTTATCTCGTGTTCGGTTAGGTCAATTCGACCTAGCCTTTTTTCATTACTGCTACGCCCTTTCCAAAAAAGCTCGTGGCCTTTACCTGAAAAGTCGTAATAAGGCCCATTTCATTTCTGACATTCCCTCCAACATCCCTAAATGGGCCGATACATTTGCCTATATCGAGCCCGATACTCCTTTTCCTTGGGCCCCTTCTTCTTGGCTCAAGGAGATTCCCCAAGAAAGCTCGAAAATGTCGAACACTTCTCCTAACCCTCTTTTCGACCAACGGATTCATGTTTGGAATTTTAAACCCGTTGATTCAATCCCTCTCCTAAAAAATGACAACCTTCTCCATTACTGTGGTTTGCTCACCCACAAGGTCTTCTCTCCTCCCACCGACTAAGTTCTTAATCTGATTAGGATTGAGAATGATCCAGGTAAATTTTGACCAGTTTGCTCGAGTGTATATATTTCTTTGTTCTTCATATATTTGTCTTGTCAATGCTGTTTTATATTTTTATGTTGTCTTCTTGTGTAGGTGCCTAGCTTTAACATCTCACCGAGGAATACTCCTCTTAAGAAAAAATCTGGGACCACCTCTGGATCAATTGAGGATAGGGTCGAGGGATCGACCACTCCCTCGCAACGCCCCCAGATCAACAACACTCTTCACCACAACCACCACCGTCACAACAACTGCAACAGCAACACCGGCAACAACAGAAACAACAACACCAATAACCAAAACAATAACAACACAACGAACACCACCAAAAACACCAACAAGAATGACAAACTCCACCTCCTCCTCCTAACACCACTGCTCGACCACCTTCCGAACAAGCCGGGACTAAAACCTCCACTGCCCCCGAGAGAACCGGAACCAAGAACTCCATCGCCCCCGAGAAGGCAGGAGCCAAGGGCTCGACCACCACTGAGAAAGCCGGGACTAAGTCCTCAACCTCCTCCAAGGACACCACTGGCCGAACTTCTTCCCAAAAGACCAACAACCAAACCACTGCTCCCAGTACCAAAACAAATGACAAGTCTTCCGAGCTCAATACCTCATCCAAAACCAAAACCCAAGAAAAACCTTCCCTCGAACAAGCATCCTCCAAAGACCTTCCTATTGGCTCGACCAAAACCATGGTCAAGTTCAGTGGTCGTGATGACCCCGAGCGTGATGTGGCTCTGGGGAAACATCCTCGGACCGATCAACTTGAGACGGTTTGAAAGCACGTGCGCACCAGCCATACTCCGATCGACCCCTGGCCCCAAGGTCCTCGTCTTTGCTGGTCGCACTTGTGAATGAGGTGGTCAATCGCCTCGAAAGTTCATTCCTCGAGGACGACCTCAAAGACGTCGGCGTCACTCTACTGGAGGTTGGTGACCATCTCGTACAATGGCTTGCACAGGTATTACTCGTCATGTGTTTGCTTTAGTCATTTCCTGTCATCTTACCTTGTAGTATACATATATACTGAACTATCACATTTTCTCTAGTTATAGGGCTTGGTTAAATTTCTACCTTTAGCTAAGGAAGCCGGAGATAGCTCTGGGAAGTCTATCAAAAATCTTGAGGAGGTCCTTCGTTCTGTGAACAACAAGAATACTACCTTCCTGCACCACAACACAAAACTCCGCAAGACAAACAGAACAAAAGGCAAGGTTTGAAGTCAAGATTAATTCCCTTGACGGAGAGCACGTGAAGAAAGATAAAGCCCTCGCGGAAAAAGATACCGTCCTTACAGTGAAGGAGGTGGCAGTGGCGGAGAAAGAGGCTACCCTGAAAGAAAAGGAGATGGCATTCGAGCAAGAGCGGGCTGCTCGAGCGAAAGCAGAGGCTGCTTGAGCGCAAGCAGAGGCTGCTCGAGCACAAGCAGAGGTTGCTCGAGCTGAGCTGGAGGTCACTCTGTCCAAGGAAAGGGTTGCCCACGCTCATCAGTTGAAGCGCTACACTGATGCTGCTGCTCTTCAGGCTCGGCAAATGATGTGGGCTACCACAACTGGGCAACTCTTCCTCCAAGAGTATCGTGCGCAAGTGGTTGCTGACTTCGTGTAGTCACCACAATATCTGAAGGAGGTCCAAGACTTTGGGGTGGACTGTTTTCAGTTTTCCCTACAGAAGGCCGGCGAGCAGATCGCCGAGGATAATTTCGAGCAGCTCGACCGGCAGTTATCTGGGACGCCTTGCCAAAGGTTCCCACTAGCTTCATGGGCGATCCCAATTTACCACTCGAACATGAGTGGTGGTCAGGGCTGCTCGAAAGAACCTTGGATCGATCAGATATACTAAAGAAGACATATGCTCCGCCCGATGGCGTGACCCCTCTAGCTCCTATGTTGGTCGCACTTGCCAAGTCCATTCGACGACGCCCGCTCAATAAGGCCTGAGATTCAACTTCGGGGACCAGCCATCCGCCCGAACCAAATGCCATCTCGAGCAATGTAGAATCTGCCGCTGCTCCCCCTCCGTAGATTAGCTTTGTATTTTCTGACTTTGATTGTGAACTTCTGTAATCTTTGAACTATCTGTAATCTTTTATGATAAAGATATTTTGTTCAAATCACTTCTGTTTCTTTGTTTCCTTTGCTCATACTATGATTTGGTAATCTGTACGTGTACCTCGGTATGTCTCTGTTGGCAATAAGCTTTAACTTATAAACAACACTGTTTCTACATAGGTATTTGTGTCTGCGCACTTGTTTTTAATCAACCTTTGTCATCTCTAAAATTTTGGCCTTGAATTTAGCGAAGTTTGTGCAGCTGGAACCTCAACTACCATCCACATGCCCACCTTTGGGTTGTGGTCGAAGCATATGACCATCCATCCTCATGGCCATAAACATGATAGATTTTTAATTTTGAACACATGCCCACCTTCATAGGTGGTCGAAACATGCGACCATCCAACCTCATGGCCTTAAACATGATGGGTATTTTAATTTTGAACACATTCCCACCTTTAGAAGTGGTCGAAACATGCGACTGATGGGTCTCTTCTTAGATCTGGAGCAAACCGACATGAGTGGGCGCAGATCTAAAATGAACCGATAAGAATGGGCTCAGATCTGTCTTGGGAACCCGACGGCTGAATCGGCTTAGAAGTCGAGGGAAGCACAACTTTAGATTTTTTAGCGGCAGTCATTTCGACAGCCGCAGTTTGAGCACCAGAGCCCGAGCCTTCCTCAGGCCTCTAGGAAGAGGCAGGGGAGCAGCAGACTTAGCGGCCGCCTCGGCCTTCTTCTTCTCGAATCGCTTTAGGGCTTTCACTGTTGACATAAAACAACAACAACAATTAATAAAAGAGTACTTGTACATACGCATCAAAGTGGGGGTAAAGAGACATCCAGACAGTTAATAGGAAGTCGAGGAGAAAACTAAAATAATAAAGAGCTTACAAGGATCCTTAATTCGGCGGGCGCTCTTGTCGACACAAATCCCCACATGATTAAGAAGGGATCTGGAGCGAACCGATGGGAGTGGGCTCAGATCTGAAATGAACCGATGGGAATCGGCTCGGATCTGTCTTGGGAACTCGACGGCTGAATCGACTTAGAAGCCGAGGGAAGCACAACTTTAGATTTTTTGGTGGCAATCATTTCGACTGCCGCAGTTTGAGCACCAGAGCCCATTCCCATCGGTTCATTTCAGATCTGAGCCCACTCCCATCGGTTCGCTCCAGATCTGAGAAGAGACCCATCATTTTGGCGCTGTCTATGGGGAGTTCTTGAAGGAATTAAGAGCTTTGCACCTAGCTCGGATCTGTCTCTCATAGCCGAGAAGGAAGGATTGCAGAAAAATCTGAGAAAGGATTTTAAGGCAACATGGTCGGACAAACGCCCTCCGCCGATCCCCAACCTTAAACCACCATCTTCAGTGTTTGGTATCCCACCGTTTGGGACACACGCGCCGTCAGGAGCGCGCATGGAAGAAACGCAAGTTACCCCACCTGGGGTCAAAATTCCAGTACTCACGCAAGGGGTATCCAGCCACGTGAAAGGCATGAGTGGAGGAGTCGATGGTCATGAATCGACGAAAATATCTCTGAGTTTAGGTAGGCAGCCCGGACAACTTGAGCAGGGAGCGAGGCCACCACCCCAAGTCGAGGAGCAGACATTGACCATGACGAGAAGCGAGATGCAAAGAATGATTGCAGAGGCTGTGGCGGCCCAAATCAAGCAGGCACAAGTCGAACAACCCAGGGTCGAGCAACCCAGGGTCGAACAACAGAGAGTCGAGCAATCTCGAATTGAACAACCAAACCCTGAGTGCGAACAACAAGCGCAGTCCCATGAAAGGTAGAGCAGGAGGGCAGACGAAGAAGAGTCCTCTGTCAGAACTGTCAATCCACAAGCAAGGAACGATACTCTAGAACAATTGTTGGCTCACGTGCGAGACTTGCAGGCTCGGGTTGAAGGGAGAAAAAAGGGGAGCTCGAGGGGACACCCCTTTTCACAACACATTCTAGACTCTGACTTAGCCAAGGGTTTAGAGAGCTCAACATCTGGTACGATGGGTTGGCTGATCCATCTCGACATCTGAGAAGTTTCGAGAATATGGCGGTGTTGCATCGGTACAATGACCAATTCAATGTAGAGCGTTCTTGACGACTCTGCGGGTACCCGCACAAGATTGGTTCCATCAGTTACCCCCGGGAGCTGTCAGGGACTTTGACGGGTTTAGCTCGAGTTTTCTAAACCAATTTACAAGCTTGAAGGCTCAAGAAAAATCTTATCTTACTCTGATAGGTCTGAAACAGAAGAAGGGGGAATCGTTGCGAGATTACGTAGCGAGGTACACGCGGGCATGTGTCGACGTACCTTCAGCCACCGAGGAGATTAAATCGGGTGGACTCACTAGAGGATTGCTCCTAGGACTGTGCAGATACTCCTTGGCGATGCGACCTGGTAGGACTTTTGATGAGGTTTTGGGGAGGTGTGCCAAATATATGAATGTTGAGGAGGCAGAAGTCGATTTCTTGCAAGCGGCAAAGGTGAATATCGAACCCCGAGAGGAGAAGAAGGATAAGAAGTCAAGCTCGACGACAGAGAGGAAAGGATCCCCGAGAGCAGAGAAAGAGGGGCGGTCGAGAGGGTGGAGGCCGACTCAGTACACCCCCTTATCGGCTCCACAAGCAAGAATATTGAAAGTGATGGAGAAGGAGATTCGCAACAATGTTGTTCGATGGCCTCGAATGAGAAAGGATGGACCAACGAAGCCCAAAAGCTATTTGTATTGTCGATTCCACAAGGATTATGGGCACAACACCGAAGACTGCAGGCACCTCAAAGACGAGATTTAAAGGCTGATAAATGCAGGCCATCTGAAGGAGTTTATTTATAAGGATGGAGAAAGAACCAGTCGGCGAAGAGAAAGAAGCCAGAGCCCTCGCAAGAGGGCGAGAACACTCGACAATGAGAAGCTTCCTCAGAAGAGGGGGCTAATTCATATGATATTCGGAGGGCCGACTGGCGGAGATTCAAATCAGGCCAGAAAAGCGTATGCTCGAGGCCGCTATGGAAAGGCCGAGGTGCAACAAGTCGAGGAGAATGGCCCGGTGATGAATTTCGGGCTAGTGGACATAGGCGAAGTCGAAAGGCCACATAATGATGCTCTAATGATAACGGCCCAAGTGTCGAGTTATGAGGTGCAAAGGGTGTTCGTCGACACCGGGAGGTCGGTGACCGTAATTTTCTATAATTGTCTCAAGAAAATAGAGCTGGATCTTGAATTAACACCACTGCATACATCACTTTTTGGATTCAATGTTTCAGAATTTGCGCCCCTGGGAGAAACCATGCTCGCAGTCGTCCTTGGAGAAGGAGACCTACGGAAAGTCAAAATGGTGCGATTCGTGGTGGTCGATGTTGAATCTACCTACATTGTGATTCTCGGGAGGCCTGCGTTAAACGCGTTCCAGGCGGTGGTATCAACTTATCACATGAACTGAAGTTCCCAGTGGGAGATCGAGTCGAAGAGGCTCGAGGAGACCAAAAATTGTCGAGAACCTGCTACCAAATAGCAGTAAAAACCAACCAACGAACAGAAATCAGAGATGGTAAAAAACACATGTCGAGTGAAAAAAGACCTAGGGGGAGTGACATTGAGCCACATGGAGAGTTGATGGAAATCCAAATCGGGGAGAGAGAGGATCAAATCACCAAAATTGGAAGTAAATTGGAGGATGATTTGCGTAGACAATTGGTGGAGTTGCTGAAGGAATTCAGAGACATATTTGCCTTCTCCCCTGAGGAACTGATGGGAATCGACCCAGACATCATGGAGCACGAACTCAATGTGGATCCCCTCAAAAAACCCATAAAGCAACGACTCAGACATCATGGGGCCGAGATTGACAAGGCAATTGAAGTCGAAGTAGACAAGTTACTAAAATCCAAACATATCAAACAAACCCAATTCCCTTAATGGATATCGAACACTGTGATGGTGAGGAAAGCGCTGAACAAGTGGCACATGTGCATCGACTTTCGCGACTTAAACCTAGCATGAGTTGTTAAGTATGATGGACGCATCTGAAGAATTGATCAGCTAGTCGACTCTACGGCTGGCTGTTAGTTGTTAAGTATGATGGACGCATCTGAAGGATATCACCAAATCCCATTGGCCCCAGAAGTTCATAGCAAAGTGAGCTTCGTGACGAGCAAGAGAACATACTGTTATGTCGTCATGCCCTTTGGACTCAAGAACGCAGGGGCGACTTACCAAAGCCTGATGGATCGAATGTTCAAGTCGCAGATAGGGCATAATATGGAGATATATGTAGACGACATTTTGGTGAAGAGCAGGTCCTCGATTTCGCATGTCGAGGATCTAAAAGAGACATTCAAGACATTAAGAGCATTCGGGATGAAGCTGAACCCGGGTAAATGCACCTTCAGAGTAAGGGCGGGGCGATTCCTGGGCTATGTCGTAACTGAAAGAGGAATTGAAGTAAACAAAGACAAGGTAAAATCCATACTCGACATGGCACCGCCAAGAAATATCAGAGAAGTGCAAGTCTTGACAGGTCAAATTACTGGTTTAAGTAGATTTATCGCTCGAGATGTGGAGAGAAGCTTCCCATTCTTCAAGTTGCTCAAAACGAAAACTTTCCAATGGAATGACGAGGCTCAGATGGCATTCGAAAAGTTAAAGGAATTTTTAAGCGAACTGCCGCTGTTAACAAAACCAGAACCCGGTGATGAGTTGGTACTCTACATCTCAGTGGGAATATTCTCTTTATGTTCAGTATTACTACGAGAAGCAGGAGGTGCCCAGCAGCAAATTTACTACACGAGTCGAGTACTTCACGATGCGGAGACGAGATACTCTGAAGTCGAGAAGGCCACCCTAACGTTGGTGATAACAGCTAGAAAATTAAGGTTGTACTTCCTAAATCATGTGATAGTGGTAAGGACAAACTTCCATCTCGGAGAAACCTTGGGTCGACCTACTGTTTCGGGTCGGCTCGTGAAGTGGGCAGTCGAACTGAGTGAGTACGCCATCAAATACGATCCAAGGCGTGCCATAAAACCCCAATCTTTAGCGGATTTCATCCAAGAAGGAACCAAAGGGGAAGAAAAGAAGTGGATAATGCATGTCGATGGATCCTCAGCAGCCAAAGGGTCGGGTCTAGGGGTTGTCCTAGTATCCCCCGAAGGCGAACAACTTGACTTCGCCATCACAATGGGCTTCAAGGCTCCGAATAATAAAACGGAGTATGCGGTATTGATCAAAGGGATTCAACTCGCAATTGGTGGCGGAGCAACAGAGATCGCAAGCCATTCTGACTCACAGCTTGTCGTGGGCCAAGTGATGGGGAACTGCGAGATAAAGGAGGATAGAATGTTGAAGTATGTTGAAGAAACCCAAAGCCTCATACAAGGCCTGGAAAAATTCGAGCTTACTCAAATCTCTCGGGAGGAAAACAAGCGAGCCGATTGGCTCGCAAAAATTGCAAGCTCTAATGAAGGAAAAATAGGAAGTCATATTACCACGATGCACTTGGAAGGAAGTGTCCTTAACCAAACGATGGAGGTTGATGAAAAAGACGATTGGAGAAAGTCGATTCGTGAACTCTTGCAAGGACACATACATGCAGGAGATAGGCAAGAAGCGGAGAAAGCTGCCTGATATCTAACCAAATACTTTGAAGTCGATGGGATCCTGTATAAGAAGTCGATGATTGGACCTCACCTGCGCTGCGTTTCCGAAGAAGAATGGAATCATGTCCTAAAAGAAATTCATGAAGGATATTGCAAGGCACACGCAGGGTCTCGAGCCCTAGCAGGCAAAGCTCTGCGAGCAGGCTATTACTGGCCAAAAATCTGGAAGATGGCCGAGCAGTTAGTGCGAGATTGCGAAAGATGCCAACGACACGGTCCGATTTCCCATATCCCGGCTGAAACCATGATGCCGATCAACTGCTCGATACCTTTCGCTCAGTGGGGAATCGACTTGGTGGGACCTTTGCCAATGGGAACGGGGCAAAGAAAATTCTTTGTAGTCGCAGTCGACTACTTCAGCAAATGGGTCGAGACAGAGCCTCTGGCAAAAGATTACAGAAGAAAAAATGATACAGTTCTTATTCAACAACATCTGTTGCCGATTCGGAGTCCCAAAGATATTAATCTCAGACAATGTGTAACACCCCTCTAGCTTACTAAAATCAGAGTGCGATTTTCGCAAATTCTTTTCTAAAGTTTACAGTTTAGTTTGCGAAACATATCTCGGGATGCTACACAAAATATTTCTTTTCTAAAAATCCGTTAACTTTATCAATTTTAAACCCATTTATGAAAACGGATTATCTTTTATAAAACAAGCGTGTGATACTGTATAAAACTTGACCGGAAAGCTCGGATCTTCGTCTGAAAATTTACACGCTAGCTTGAAAGTATGAAAACGTCAGCGGAAGTAAAGCGTTGCAAATATATACATGTCAACAGTCTGCAAAAATGTATACATATTTACATGGACTGGACCGACGACCACCAGCTCCACTCACTACTCTGGACCGACCCTGTCACCTGAAAAGATCATAATAGTGGGAGCGTGAGTACTAAAAACACTGTACTCTGCAGAAACTCATACTGAAATAAACATTAATAATAATATCAATATCATGGCTGCAGGTATATATAAGTAAACTGTAATCTCCAGACACAAGGTCTGTAGCTGAACTAAACTGTCTCGGACACTATGTCCGCCATGTGCACACTCTGATGGGCAATTAAGGCTACTGCACCTCCACCAAGACTCTGGATGGGCAATTAAGGCTACTGCGCCTCCACCCTTAGTGGATATCTCATATACATACCTTAAAACATGATAGAGCAATTATAACCAATGTAATACCCAGTCCGAGTCCCCACCTGTACTGATAATGAAAGTGCTGCTGCTGATCACTCTGTAAAAGTATATAAATAAACAAATACTAAGTACTACGCTCAGACTGGCTGAAAATAACTGTTAAGATGCTCGACTCGATCTAAATATTTAACTGGAATATTCTCGGGACTTAACTTGACCGACAAGAAAAATGAACTAAACTGATATTGATAAACTGGACTAAAAAATTAACTGAAATACTGTACTGGACTAGGACCGGATCAGTAATTACTGAACAGCTCAAAATCCGGTCTAAACCGGCCGGTTCATTTTCTAGCCGGACCGCCGGCTCGCTGCGGCCGGGCGGTCGGTTGCTGGCTGACCACCGGCTCGTTCACTCGCTAACGCTGGGCGCAGACTGGGCGCTGCCAGCGCTGCTGGCGCTGGCTGGCGCTGCTGGATTGGTCCCGGGCGCTGGCTGGTGCCACTAGCACTGCGCGTGCGCTGGGGACGATCGCTGGCGTGCTGCTGTGCACGGCCAGTGACGACTGGACGCTTACTAGGTACAACAGGCCACTACCGTGCACACTGGCGACGGTACTGGCACGTACATGCACTACCGGGCGCTGCTATGCGCCGTGGGTAGATGGCTGGCACGCGGGCTACGCGTGCTGGGCTGACTGGGCGCTGAGGCGTGCTGCCGGGCAACGCCGAGGCCCACTGAGCATCGCTGGCACGCTGCTGGGCGTGCTGGCGTGCATGGTGGCTGGCCAGCGTGCGTGGTACACTGCTGGCGTGCGTACTAGCGTCGCAGAACACGCTGCTGGGGGCGTGCTGCGATGTGGCGTACGCGGGGGAACACGGACATACGCTGCCGAGCGTCTATGCGCACGACTGCGGCATCGCAAGGGCTGAACTGCGGGTACTGGGCACGCGTGTGTGTTACTGGGCGCACGGACGCTGCCTGCGTACTCGCTGGGCCTGCCGGGCGTGCCTGCGCACACACCGCGTGCGGTAGGCATCACGGTCGGCATTTCGCTGGCCGTCCGGCTACTTTTTCCGACAATCCATACATGACTGATTATGTTTTGACTTAAAATAACGGAAAATACATAGATTACTCGGGACTTGCCGGTTCTATTTTGAAATCACTCGGAGGGGGCTTATTTAGCACCTCCGAGGCCATTTTGCTAAAAACCTTGGACCAAACAACATGATTTCAACATGATCTCCTTAAAATGAACTTAATTACATAAAAAGAGGGTAAAGGAATGTATACCCTTCAGTTCGGTCGAGAAGTGTACGATAATGTGCGTGTTCGGTGCTCGGTTGGGCGTGAACTTGCTCCCCTTATGCTTCGATCCTTCTTAGCTATTTTATACAATTTTTCTCTTATTTTTCCTTACTGTTTTTCCCTCAGTTTGTGCTCTGAAAATGGCTCGATTTTGTGCATGAAAATGTTGCACGCACGGTTACTTATAGAAAGGTAAAACCGAGGGTAAAACTCGGTCAAAGAGGTGGTGAATGACGATTTTTCCTTTGCTGCCATGTGTCTCGGCCAAGTGCTGAAGTGTGGCATGTTAGGCTTAGTCATTGCCGAGGTTTCAAGCATGCACGGGCTTAGTTATCGCCCGTGCGTGCGTGTTGCGCCATGTGTGCAAGCAAGGAGGTGACTCACCACCCCACTTCCACACCCAACATTTATCTTTAGAATTTCCCACAATGTAATTCTTAGGGAGGGAATTTGGCTTGATGATATTGCTAAGCATCGCCTAAGTGCGTGCTTAGCGGCCTAATGATGTGCGCGCTACGCGCTGTGCGCGACGATGCGCGCTGCGCGCGTTCGCGTGCGCGGCTGTACGCACGGCATGCGTGCATGAGTGCGTGTACGCGTGTATACTTAGTGTACCTTGTCTTCTTTCGTGACTTAGCTTAGTTTCAACTTTGAACTTAATTCCGAACATGTTAAACTATTAATAATTAATCCCGATTAATCGTGTCCATTTATAAAATAAACGGTTTGGAAATTAATTATCGATTTTAACTAGGTTAATATTTAACCGAATTGACTTTTCGACTTAACGTCAAACGTATTCGCTGAAAATGAACGGAATTAATAAAAGATAATACATCATTTATATTAACAAGAAGTTGGGTTATTACAATCTACCCCCCTTAAAATATTTTCGTCCTCGGAAATATAAAACAAAACATATATATATACATGAAAGATATACACATCAAAACTGAAAGTCGAGAAAACGAGCGCGAATGTCAGCCTCCTGCTCCCAAGTGGCTCCGTGGCGATCCCACTGAATACGAACGAGGGGAACATTACGCTTCTGAAGCCGTCGAACCTGTCTGTCCAACACAGCCTCCGATCGCTCCTTGTAAGATAAGTCTGGATGAATCTCAATATCAGTATGAGGAATGACATGATCGGGGTCGCACACGTACTTGCGTAACATAGATACATGAAAGACATTATGAACACTGGATAACTCGGGAGGTAAGGCTAAACGATACGCAACATCGCCCACTCGCTCGAGTACTTCAAACGGGCCAATGAACCGAGGGTGTAACTTCCCTCTCTTCCCGAATCGAACAACTCCGCGAAATGGACTAACTCTGAGAAAAGCGTGCTCGCCAACCTCGAACTGGATATCTCGTCGATGATGATCGGCGGTTGATTTTATTCTGCTCTGAGCTGTTCTGAGTCTCTGTCGGATTAACTCGACTTGTTCAGCTGTCTCCTCGATCAGCTTCGGACCGAGTACTCGACGTTCACCGAAGTCGTCTCAATAAAGAGGGGAATGACATTTACGACCGTATAGTGCCTCATAAGGAGCCATCTGAATAGAAGAATGATAACTGTTGTTGTACGCGAACTCGACGTATGGCAATAACGACTCCCATTTAGCACCCCTGTCAACAATCAAAGCGCGTAACATATCCTCCAACGTCTGTATAGTCCGCTGCTCTGTCTGTCCGTCAGTCTCAGGATGGTAGGCTGAACTGAAGGCTAGCTTCGTACCCATCGCCTTGTGTAAACTCTTCCAGAATCTACTGGTGAATCTGGGATCTCTGTCTGACACGACAGTAACAGGTACTCCATGGAGTCGAACGATCCCACAGACCTAAATCTCAACCAACCTATCCAAAGACACACTCATCGATACTGGCAAGAAATGAGCAACCTTAGTCAATCTGTCGACCACGACCCAGATAGCGTCGTGATGTTCAGACGACCTCAGTAACCCCGTGACAAAATCCATCGCAACCTCCTCCCACTTCCACCTCAGAATCGGTAGTGGTCGTAGAAGGCCTATGGGACTCTTATGCTCGGCTTTGACTTGCTTACAGGTTAAACATCTTCTTACAAAGTCGGCTATGTCTTTCTTCAATCCTCTCCACAAAAACGACCCTTTCAGGTCATGGTACATCTTTGTACTTCCTGTATGTGCTAGGTATGGTGCAGTATGAGCCTCAGATAAAATCTCTTTCCTCAATGCTTCGGCCTTCGGCACCACAATCCTGCCGCGAAACTCCAAGGCCCCATCAGTGCCTCGGTGAAAACCCTCGACGCCTCTGGCACGAACCTTGGCATCAATCGTACGAATAAACTCATATGAAGCCTGCTCTTGCCGGATCCTCTCCCTCAGCGTCGGTTGAACCTGCATGGAACTCACACTCCCCGTACAGACTGTAGGAAGTGCATCAATCACCTGAATCTGCATCCGGGCGAACTCCTGAATCAACTGACTTTGCTGAGTAACAATGTATGTCAAGTCACCCTTCACCTTGCGGCTTAGGGCATCAGCAACAACATTCGCCTTTCCCGTATGATATTGAATCGTACAATCATAATCCTTGACGAGCTCTAACCAACGGCGCTGTCTCATGTTGAGCTCCTTCTGAGTAAAGATATACTGTAAGCTCCTATGATCGGTAAAGATTTCGCATCGACCGCCGTATAGATAGTGTCGCCAAATCTTAAGGGCATGAACAACTGCAGCTAATTCCAAGTCGTGCGTCGGATAGTTCTGTTCATGTGATTTAAGCTGGCGTGATGCATAAGCAACGACCTGGCCATCTTGCATAAGTACACATCCCAAACCCTGCCTCGAAGCATCGCTATAGATGGTGAAGCTCCGAGAAGGATCTGGAATAGTCAACACCGGTGCCGTCGTAAGCCTCCTTTTCAGCTCCTGAAAACTCGATTCACAACGGTCTGTCCATTCGAACTTTACAGACTTCCTCGTCAGCTGAGACAAAGGGAGGGCAATCTTCGAGAACCCCTCAATAAATCTGCGATAATAACCTGCAAGGCCGAGGAAACTACGAACCTCGGACGGATTCTTCGGTGCTGACCAATTCTAGACTGCAGCAATTTTGGAAGGATCAACTTCAATACCTACTGAAGTAATAATGTGACCAAGAAAAGCCACTCGCTGAAGCCAAAATTCGCACTTGGAGAACTTTGCATATAACTTCTCGCATCTAAGGGTCGAAAGAACGGCCCTCAGGTGCTCCTCGTGCTCCTTCTGGCTCTTGAAATAAATAAGAATATCATCGATGAATACAATAACGAACTGGTCGAGAAAAGGATGAAATACACGGTTCATCAAGTCCATGAATACTGTCGGGGCATTACTGAGGCCAAACGGCATAACCACAAACTCGAAGTGACCGTATCTCGTACGAAAGGCTGTCTTGGGTATATCTGACTCCTTGATTTTTAGCTGATGGTAGCCTGAACGCAAATCAATCTTGGAAAACACGCAGGCACCCCTCAACTGATCAAATAAATCATTGATCCTGGGAAGCAGACATTTATTCTTGATCGTCAACCGGTTAACATCCCGGTAGTCGATACACATACGCATGGATCCGTCCTTCTTCTTGACAAAAAGAACTGGTGCTCCCCAAGGAGAAACACTCGGTCGTATAAAACCAAGATTCAACAACTCTTGAATTTGGGTCTTTAATTCCTGTAATTCTTTAGGCGCCATTCTGTACGATGCCTTCGAAACGGGTCCGGCTCCAGGAATAAGATCAATAGAAAATTCCACCTGTCGGCTAGGTGGACCTCCGGGAAGCTGGTCTGGAAACACGTCCACGAACTCACGAACGATAGGAATGTCATGAGGTGAACGTGCCTTTGGCTCATCTCCAACGAGGCTCACAAGATAACCCTGGCAATCACCCCGTCGAAGAATCTTTCTGGCTTTCGCCATAGAAATAACATGAGGCAGAGTACGAGTCCTGGAGCCGTAATAAGTGATCTGATCATCTCCCAGAAGATAAAGAGTAATCTCCCGGTCGTGACATCGGATATCTGCGTGAAAACGTGTTAGCCAATCCATACCGAGTATGAGGTCAAAATCCCTCATCTCGATAACATAAGCATCAGTAATCAGAATACGGCCGCCGATGGAAAGGCTGAGATCGGTGGCTCTAGCGTCAGTCACTATCTTTCTTCCCGAGGCTAAACTCACCTCGAGAGGATCGACAGCGGTAGTGGAACGAACCCAATAGCTTCGAGACAACGACGTGATATAAAAGAATGGGTCGCTCCGGTATCAAATAAGGCATAGACAGGCACATCATTAAGAATAATCATCCCGGACATGGTACCTGGGTGCTGGTCGGCCTCCCTCTGGTCAACTGCAAAGACGCGGGCCTGCTGTCTACTGCGTGGCTGTTGTTGGGGTCGTGGTGGCTGCTGCCTGGGCTGATGTTGTTGTGGTTGCTGTGGTGGTTGACGTTGTTGTTGCAGTCGTTCTGGACTATTAGGGCTGATATGACCTAGCTGGCGGCAAATAAAACAGACGTTCTGGCCCCCTCTGAGCTTCCTCTTCTTCTTGTTTGTTGATGGTTGGGCAACTTTGGGCTGGGCTGGTGTCTGAGCGGCTTCTCGTCGGATGCTAGCATCGACTTTTTATGCAATGGCAACTGTGCGGGTGTAGGTCTGGACTCCGTGACCTACAATGTTGTGGCGGACTACTGGGCGAAGTCCGTCGGTGAAACGATGGGCTCTCTTCACCTCCGTACCCACAAGATCAGGTACAAAGGCTCCGAGACGGGTAAACTCTCTTTCGTACTCGTCAACAGAACGAGTACCCTGGGTGAGTGCCAAGAACTGGCGCTCCATGTCTGCTCGATAATACGAGGGATAATACTTCTCTTGGATCAGTTCCTTGAATTGGTCCCATGTACAACCGTCTTTCTCACCGGGACGCATACTCCAATAGGCATGCCACCAGAGTCGGGCATCACCGGTCAGCTGGATCTGGGCACATAACATGCGGTAACGATCAGGGCAGTTCATGACCTCGAAAATCATCTTGAGGCCCTGAACCCATTCATCTACTATACGAGGATCTCCTTGGACGGAAAACTTTTCTGGATGGTAGTCGCGAAACTGGGCGACCATTGTGGCCTCTGGGAGTTCCTGATGATCCGGTTCTCTACGAGGAGGCATCTGAACATTGAAATATTTAACATGATTAAATAACATAAGAGATTGACTGACTAACTGCTTAAGTACACAAATTTCTTGACGATTCGCTAAATAACCCGAGAATACTAAAGTCGAACTATCAAGTAACTGAGACATTCGACTATGTTCTGATAATACTCGAGCATCTTACTGGTTTCTAGGGTCAAATGTCTGGTACCCTCTTCTGAGCATAGACTTAAGCATTTGTTTAAATATACATAAACTGTAACTCAACACTTACCTGATAGTCGGCGAGGCGTGAGCGTAGCGTGGTCGGGTCTTTTCTGAAAATTTCTGACTTTAAAAGTATTCAGATACACAAAAACGTGCTCTGATACCAATTTGTAACACCCCGCTAGCTTACTAAAATCAGAGTGCGATTTTCGCAAATTCTTTTCTAAAGTTTACGGTTTAGTTTGCGAAACATATCTCGGGATGCTACACAAAATATTTCTTTTCTAAAAATCCGTTAACTTTATCAATTTTAAACCCATTTATGAAAACGGATTATCATTTATAAAACAAGCGTGTGATACTGTATAAAACTTGACCCGAAAGCTCAGATCGTCGTCTGAAAATTTACACGCTAGCTTGAATGTCTGAAAACGTCAGCGGAAGTAAAGCGTGGCAAATATATACATGTCAACAGTCTGCAAAAATTTATACATATTTACATGGACTGGACCGGCGAACACCAGCTCCACTTACTACTCTGGACCGACCCTGTCACCTGAAAAGATCATAATAGTGGGAGCGTGAGTACTAAAAACATTGTACTCCGCAGAAACTCATACTGAAATAAACATTAATAATAATATCAATATCATGGCTGCAGGTATATATAAGTAAACTGTAATCTCCAGACACAAGGTCTGTAGCTGAACTGAACTGTCTCGGACACTATGTCCGCCATGTGCACACTCTGATGGGCAATTAAGGCTACTGCGCCTCCACCAGAACTCTGGATGGGCAATTCAGGCTACTGCGCCTCCACCCAAAGTGGATATCTCATATACATACCTTAAAACATGATAGAGCAATTACAACCAATGTAATACCCAGTCTGAGTCCCCACCTGTATTGATAATCTAAGTGCTGCTGCTGATAACTCTGTAAAAGTATATAAATAAACAAATACTAAGTACTACGCTCAGACTGGCTGAAAATAACTGTTAAGATGCTCGACTCGATCTAAATATTTAACTGGAATATTCTCGGGACTTAACTTGACCGACAAGAAAAATGAACTAAACTGATATTGATAAACTGGACTGAAAAATTAACTGAAATATTGTGCTGGACTCGGACCGGATCAGTAATTACTGAACAGCTCAAAATCCAGTCTAAACTGGCCGGTTCATTTTCTGGCTGGACCGTCGGGCGGTCGGCTGCTGGCTGACCACCGGCTCGGTCACTCGCGCACGCTGGGTGCGGACTGGGCGCTGCCAGTGATGCTGGCGCTGGCTGGCGCTGCTGGATTGGTCCTGGGCGCTGGCTGGTGCCGCTGGCACTGCGCGTGCGCTGGGGACGATCGCTGGCGTGCTGCTGTGCACGACCAGTGACGACTAGACGCTTACTGGGTACAACAGGCCACTACTGTGCATGCTGGCGACGGTACTGGCACGTACATGCACTACCGGGCGCTGCTATGCGCCGTGGGTAGATGGCTGGCACGCGGGCTACGCGTGCTGGGCTGACTGGGCGCTCAGGCGTGCTGTCGGGCAACGCCGAGGCCCGCTGAGCATCGCTGGCACGCTGCTGGGCGTGCTGGCGTGCATGGTGGCTGGCCAGCGTGCGTGGTACACTGCTGGCGTGCGTACTAGCGTCGCAGAACACGCTGCTGGGGGCGTGCTGCGATGTGGCGTACGCGGGTGAACACGGACATGCACTGCCGAGCGTCTATGCGCACGACTGCGGCATCGCAAGGGCTGAACTGCGGGTACTGGGTACGCGTGTGCATTACTGGGCGCATGGACGCTGCCTGTGTACTCGCTGGGCCTGTCGGGCGCGCCTGCGCGCACACCGCGTGCGGTAGGCATCACGGTCGGCATTTCGCCGGCCGTCCGGCTACTTTTTCCAGCAATCCATACATGACTGATTATGTTTTGACTTAAAATAACGTAAAATACATAGATTACTCGGGACTTGCCGGTTCTATTTTGAAATCACTCGGAGGGGGCTTATTTAGCACCTCCGAGGCCATTTTGCTAAAAACCTTGGACCGAACAACATGATTTCAACATGATCTCCTTAAAATGAACTTAATTACATAAAAAAAGGGTAAAGGAATGTATACCCTTCAGTTCGGTCGAGAAGTGGACGATAATGTGCGTGTTCGGTGCTCGGTTGGGCGTGAACTTGCTCCCCTTATGCTTCGATCCTTCTTAGCTATTTTATACAATTTTTCTCTTATTTTTCCTTACTGTTTTTCCCTCAGTTTGTGCTCTGAAAATGGCTCGATTTTGTGCATGAAATGTGCATGAAAATGTTGCACGCACGGTTACTTATAGAAAAGTATATCCGAGAGTAAAACTCGGTCAAAGAGGTGGTGAATGACGATTTTTCCTTTGCTGCCATGTGTCTCGACCAAGTGCTGAAGTGTGGCATGTTAGGCTTAGTCATTGCCGAGGTGTCAAGCATGCACGGGCTTAGTCATTGCCCGTGCGTGCGTGTTGCGCCATGTGTGCAAGCAAGGAGGTGACTCACCACCCCACTTGCACACCCAACATTTATCTTTAGAATTTCCCACAATGTAATCCTAATGATGCGCGCGCTACGCGCTATGCGCGACGATGCGCGCTGCGCGCGTTCGCGTGCGCGGCTGTACGCACGGCATGCGTGCATGAGTGCGTGTACGCGTGTATACTTAGTGTACCTTGTGTTCTTTCGTGACTTAGCTTAGTTTCAACTTTGAACTTAATTCCGAACATGTTAAACTATTAATAATTAATCCCGATTAATAATGTATGTTTATAAAATAAACAGTTCGGAAATTAATTATTGATTTTAACTCGGTTAATATTTAACCGAATTGACTTTTCGACTTAACGTCGAGCGTATTCGCTGAAAATGAACGGAATTAATAAAAGATAATACATCATTTATATTAACAAGAAGTTGGGTTATTACACAATGGAACTCAATTTCAGGGCAAACGAATCCAAGCATGGTGTCTC
Source organism: Striga hermonthica (assembly GCA_902706635.1). Taxonomy (NCBI): domain Eukaryota; kingdom Viridiplantae; phylum Streptophyta; class Magnoliopsida; order Lamiales; family Orobanchaceae; genus Striga; species Striga hermonthica. The sequence goes on along the minus strand of CACSLK010014283.1, from coordinate 2,865,235 downwards.
GACATGGGCATTAAACAATGATTTGCCTCAGTGGCACATCCCCAGGCTAACGGCCAAGTTGAAGTGACGAACCGAACTATCCTCCAAGGACTGAAGAAAAGATTGGAAAAAGCGTGAGGAGCTTGGGTCGACGATCTAACAACAGTCCTTTGGGCCTATCGGACGACTCCGAGAAGTTCAATTGGTCAATCCCTGTTTCATATGGTATATGGAATGGATGCGCTCCTACCCATTGAAGTGGGTTTACTGTCTCACAGGTCGACATTCTATGAAGAGGGGAAGAATGAGGAAATGGTTGCGGAAGCCCTCGAATTAATCGAGGAAGGGCGAGAGGAAGCTTGGGTGCGGTCTGTCGAATACAAGCAAAAGATGCGCGCAGCCTTTGACAAAAAAGTTCGAACCCGATGTATCCAAGTTGGAGACCTCGTCCTCAAGCGAGCAGATGCCCTCAAACATGTGGGAAAGCTTGAAGCTAATTGGGAAGGACCTTTCACAGTCACAAAGGTTCTTGCGAGAGGAGCATACGAACTCGAAGACGGAGAAGGTCGACAACTGCCTCGATCTTGGCACGTGATCCATCTAAAACGCTTTTATGCTTAAGGCAATGTCTCCAACCCCTTTTGTACTGAAAAACGTTTGAATCAAATTCAGTAATGCAATGAATTTCAAGTTTGTGTTTCAATTGTGTCTTTTACATATCCATATCAATCTTATTTTTATTACTTGACAAGTTGAATTTTTTAAGAAACGGCTGTAAAGCCGACTAACTCCGAACAACTACGATGTCGACAAAACAACTACGAAGTTGTATTTTCGAGACCCATCCCGATCAAGACTACGAAGCCTGCGACTACGAAGTCGACAAAACAACTATGAAGTTATATTTTCGAGTGGAATCTCGATCAAGGCTACGAAGCCTGCGACTACGAAGACGACAAAACAACTACGAAGTTGTATTTTCGAGTGGAATCTCAATCGAGGCTACGAAGCCTGCGACTACGAAGTCAACAAAACAACTACAAAGTTGTATTTTCGAAAAGAATCTCGAAAAAGGCTACGAAGCCTGCGGCTATGAAGCCGATAAAGCAACTACGAAGCTGCAAAACTATGGCAATTCAAGGAAAGGAAAGCAACAAAATACGATAAAACAAATGAACGAAAACAATTCGACAAAACCAATACATAAATGTACTAGTGCAACTAATCGGTCAAGACAAACCGTACGATTGACACTACAACCGTTCCGATGGGTTGTTCAATTCCATCTAGGTTGTGAACCAACGATTCTTGTTTCGCAAATAACTGATATAGTGATCTTCGGTACGCCCGATGACGACCCACTTATCTACATGCAAAACAACAGAACGTGGAACTTATTTAACCAAACATAATTCTTATTCATCAAGGAATAACAAGTGTAATATCCACTAAAGCAAAGCTTAAGTATATAACACCAACAAGGCATATATCACAGCTCACGAATGTCGAAGGAAAACAACTATGAAGCTGTCGAAACTGTTGCTCGACTTCGACCAGCTCGCAAGAAGATTTGGGAGAAGACGACTCGAAAAATATAGTTCAACAGCTATGAAGCTGTCAAAACTATTGCTCGCCTTCGACCAGCTCGCAAGAAGGTTTGGGAGAAGACAACTTGAAAAACTTACTTCAACAACTATGAAGCTGTCGAAACTATTGCTCGACTTCGACCAGCTCGCAAGAGAGTTGGGAGAAGACGACTCGAAAAACTTTAACAGCTATGAAGTTGTCGAAACTGTTGCTCGACTTCGACCAACTTGCAAGAAGGGTTGGAAAAAGACATAGTAAGACGAAATAAGGAACGAACAATTGATAGAAAAATCACAAGCATAACCACAAAGAGTCGACAAAATACAGAAGCGACGAGCAAGAAAAGAACATAAATGATAACCATCATATTAAAAGGAAACTTGTTACATCTGAAACCATCTCAACCTTTACATTGGAAAATAGGTTGAGATGGCAAGAAGCAAAGAAGTACAAAATAAAAAAATAATACAAATATTACTTCGATCAAAACATAAAATCTAAGCCTTCTGAGAGTCGGCCATCCACTTTTCAACAGCATCTCCACCCTCGTCGCCGACCGGCTCGGTCCCGGCACCTTCCCCCTCCCCGATCGGCTCCATGCCCAGCCGCTCGACTTTAATCTCCTCGTCGACCGGCTCTTCCTCATAGTTAGCTCCACTTGGCTCGACCAATTCAATCGGACTGACCAAGGGGAGTGGAGGGAGTTCAAGCTGAGAAGAAAGTAGCTGCATGAATAGCCTTGGCCTCGAGGCCAGTCCACCACGCATGAACCAGAGGGATAACTGCTTCGCCCTTGTAACCGACAGGGTCGGGAAGAGTTTGCTTCACAGCCGCCCAGTCGATTTTCCCCAGAAAGTCGGGCTGGGCCACAACTTGCTCTCACGTATCGCAAGTGAAGTCGAAGTATTAGACGGCCGCGGGAACAAGCTCGTCAAGAAAGTTGGGAGAGTTGCAGAATGCCTCGACCACCGCCTTGCTGTAGTGTTCAAGGAAGACTGCCCCGGTTGGGGACTTCAAGAAGGTTCTACGGCCTTCTTGGAGCCCATTTTCCCTCTATACCATGGCCCCATCGATGGCCTTAGCCAATTCGACCCTTAACTTCTCAGCTTTCCGAACAGCTGCCTTCATGTCGGATCGATGCTTGGCAATGACGGCGTTCGCGGCTTCGAGTTCTTCTTCCTTGGCCTCGATCTCCTCGCACTTGGCCGCATACTTTTCCCCCCCAAACTTTAACGTTGGTTTGGGGGAAGACGCCTCCTCGATCATGGACGGGATGATGCAGGCAAGAAGCTAAACATAAAAAAAGCGATAAATGATGAATGAAATAATAAGACAGGTAGAATTGGGACAGAACATGAGAACATTGCTTACCCGAGGAATGAGCCGGGCAACGTAGCAGGCCCGATGATAAAAGTTACCATCGGTCTAAGTTATGTCGGCCTCGGGAAGAGTCGAGTGGAGATAGTTAAGAATCTGCATCGGGTCGGTATTGTCATAAAGCCGAGAAGGATGTTGCAAGGTCACGGTCTGCACCCTCACAGGGGACGATTCCCCTGCATCTTCCTCAACCACCGACTCCTTCCCTTTTTGGCATTTTTGGGAGTCGGGCACCTAGGTCATGTCCCTCTGATCTTGGGGCCTTTTGCGGGAGAGGGAACGCGATGGCTGAATCGGCTTAGAAGCCGAGGGAAGCACAACTTTAGAGTTTTTGGCGGCAGTCGTTTCGACTGCCGCAGTTTGAGCACCAGAGCCCGAGCCATCCTCAGGCCTCTTGGAAGAGGCAGGGGGAGCAGCAGACTTAGCGGACGCCTCAGCCTTCTTCTTCTCGAATCGCTTTAGGGCTTTCACTGTCGACATAAAACAACAACAACAATTAATAAAAGAGTACTCGTACATACGCATCAAAGGGGGGTAAAGAGACATCCAGACAATTAATAGGAAGTCGAGGAGAAAACTAAAATATTAAAGAGCTTACAAGGATCCTTAATTCGGGGGCGCTCTTGTCAACACAAATCCCAACATGATTAAGAAGGGAGCTATCTTTAGTCAGTCAACGAGCACTCCAAATGTGCTTATTCAACTCCTCCAGCATACTCGCGAACTGCGAAGAGTTGGGACGCTCAAACAGCGAGAACACCTGCAAGAACTCAACGCCGGAGGGGTTTCTGGTGTAGAGCCTCCGACGCTCAAGTCAGTATGTGAAAGCGATGAAGAGAGCTGCTATGAGAGAGCAGCAGTAGTAATGAAGGAAAGTATAGAATGAATGGGAGTTAGGGTTTTGGGGTTACCTCAGCTCCTTTCTATAGAAGCAAAACATTTACCTGAACTTCCCAAAATGCCCCGACCGACTTACTGGAAATGTCCAAAATACCCTGGTCGGTTCGCATTTCGTCCATCTCCTAGTCAGCATCTAGATTACTTCTTATCCTTAATAGCTTCCTTATGATATGTTGAAGTACACCAGAGTCGTCGGGGATCTATGAGCCTCGAGACTTCCTCAGTCGACTCGGTATATTAACTCGAGTCGACTGGGTCATCTTCAATCGTTAGTAGACCCTGGTGCGCTTGTCCATCTTTCTGGAAGGAGTCGACTTTTGCTAGTTGACACATGGAAGTTGACTGAGAGAGACGCCTAGGCCCTTATAGACTGGAGATATTATAAGGAGTCCGCAGAAAGATTCGACTTCAGATAAGTCGACTCGATAATGTCTGAACCGTTATACGACAGTATGGCTATATCAACGACCATCATGCCTCATAGCCTTAAACACGGTGGGTTTTTTAATTATGAACACATGCCCACCTTCAGAGGTGGTCGAAGCATGCGACCACCTAGCCTCATGGCCTTAAACATGATGGGTGTTTTTTTTTTTTATTTTGACACATGCCCACCTTCAGAGGTGGTCGAAGCATGTGACCATCCAGCCTCATGGCCTTAAACATGTTGGGTATTTTAATTTTTTACACATGCCCACCTTCAGAGGTGGTCGAAGCATGCGACCATCTAGCCTCATGGCCTTAAGCATGATGGGTTTTTTATCGGACTCTTCTTTGATGCCTGTTTCTCTGTGTCCGTCCCCTTAGCTCGAAACTCTGTCCGCGGTGTGTTCACTTCATCGAGTTCCTTGTTGACGTCTTTGTCATCATGTTTCTCCACCCAGGCCGAAGGCGTGAGCATTCGACCAGCCTGCCCAGCCCAAGGGATGTTCCAAACAAGCGAACACCTAGCCCGAAGGCCTTAGTCATGGTGGGTTTGGTCTTCACGCTTTCCCACCCACGAGGAATGTTCTAAACAGGAGGCCACCCAGCTCGAAAGCGTGAGCATTCGACCAACCTGCCCACCCCAAGGGATGTTACAAACAAGTGACCACCCAGCCCGAAGGCCTTAGTCATGGTGGGTTTGGTCTTCACGCTTGCCCACCCGCGAGGAATGTTCCAAATAGTAGGCCACCCAACTCAAAAGCGTCAACATTCGACCAACCTGCCCACCCCAAGGGATGTTTCAAACAAGCGACCACCCAGCCCGAAGGCCTTAGTCATGGTGGGATTGGTCTTCACACTTGCCCACCCGCGACGAATGTTCGAAATAGGAGGCCACCTAGCTTGAAAGCGTGAGCATTCGACCAACTTGCCCACCCCAAGTGATGTTCCAAGCAAGCGACCACCCAGCCCGAATATCTTAGTCGTGGTGGGTTTGGTATACACACTTTCCCACACCAACGAATGTTCCAAACAGGAGGCCACCCAGCCCGAAAGCGTGAGCATTCGACCAGCTTGCCCACCCCAAGGGATGTTCCAAACAAGCGACCACCCAACCCGAAGGCCTTAGTCATGGTGGGTTTGGTCTTTACGCTTTTCCACCTACGAGGAATGTTCCAAATAAAAAGCCACCCAGCTCGAAAGCGTGAGCATTCGTCCAACCTGCCCACCCCAAGGGGTGTTCCAAACAAGCGACCACCTAGCCCGAAGGCCTTAGTCATGGTGGGTTTGATCTTCACGCTTGCCCACCCGCGAGGAATGTTTCAAACAGTAGGTCACCCAGCTCGAAAGCGTGAGCATTTGACCAACCTGCCCACCCCAAGGGATGTTCCAAACAAGCGACCACCCTGCCCGAAGGGCCTTTAGTCATGGTGGGTTTGGTCTTCGCGCTTACCCACCCACGAGGAATGTTCCAAACAGGAGGCTACCCAGCTCGAAAGCGTGAGCATTCGACCAACCTGACCAATAATGGAAAAATCGTGTTCAGGAAGAAAGGCTCACCCCCTTTATATAAGGGTGAAATACCTAACCTAAGGTTGCCCGGATTTAGTGAGCTGGCTGCCCAAGCTGCCCGTCCGTACTCTGACACGCCGCGCGCATGTCACAGGTGGCGTTGGGCATTGTCAGAGGTGGTTGTCGCTATCCACTAGTACGCTCTCGACACGTGTCCCTGGACATGGAGTAAATATTCTTCTGACATTCTGTTAGAGGCTCTTACACGCGCCTGTGACTAGGTTGATCCATAAGGTGTTAAGTCTACGCAGTGGTCGACATTTTGAGGTCGCTTAAGTGGCTCGACTGCTTGACTGGTCAATCGATGGAGTGGTCGACTATTTGACTGATCGACTGCTAGACTGGTCAATTGATGGGTTGGTTGACTGTTTTACTGGTTGATCTCTCCGTCACTTGCCTCGACTCCTTCTTGTTCAACCTCTTTGACCGGTTCGGCAGACCAGTTTAGCCTTGTGCGTATAATATCCTATATCAGAATGTGTATCAGGATGATACCATTTGAGATTCCCCTTTTGTATGACTAGAGGTATGGTATACCTTGGGTTGAGGTAAATAAGAATCCGCTGTCTTGTGCATTTAGTCCTTTGAGATCCTTACTAAATCAGTGACATGGCTTATCGGCTAGCTTTACCACCAGATTTGTTAGGTGTGCATGATGTGTTACATGTCTCAATTTTGCGTAGATATGTACATGACCCGTACCACGTGGTGCACTTCAGCGAACTACGGGTCGAGCGAGACCTTACCTATGAGTAGGTACCGGTGGCCATTTTGGACAAAGGTGTCTATCGGCTGAGGAACTGGGTAGTGAGCCTTGGGAAGTTTTTGTGGGCTGACATGACGAGTCCGAGATTACTCTAGGGAAGGAGGCAAAAATTAGGGAGAGATTTCCTAACTCCTCATTTTGGAGGCCTGTGTATTCTTTTAATTCGTTAGTTTCTTTTGTCTTCGAATTCCGAGGTCAGAATTCCTTTTAAGGTGGGTAGATTGTAGCGCCCCATTTGTTCCAGATTATTTTGAGATTATTATTTATTTTATTTTATCCGATATTATTTATTTCGTGCTTGATAAATATTTTGTTCGATTATGTGAAAATAATTGTATAATTGTTTTAGTAGTATATTTAATCAAGCCAAAATTATTTATCGATTGAACTGGATAATCGAACGATGCGTTAGTCGGGAATTTTGATACCAAGCGCACGCCATCAACCCGCACCTTTCTCGCGCCAGCAGCCCCCGCCCGTAACGCCCAAAGCCGCATGCACCGCCTGCGCCCGCATGCACCGTCCGGCCGACGCCCGTCAACCCACCCCTTTCCCTTTGCATGCATGACTTCAATATTTGAATGTTTGAATTTAATTAGCATTTTCCATGACTCCAAAAATCTTATTTCATTTCCTTGATAGCTCCTCATAAAGAGCTTCATCAATTCATTGGAGTTACATTCTGAATACATTAAGGAGGGGAGGACCATTTCTTCTCTTTCACTTCCTATCCCTCTCTTCTCTCCCTCACTCTACACACATTTTCTCTATTTCTTTCTCCCTCCTTTCTTACAAAAATTCAGATCTCTCTCCCTTCCTCTTGCCCCATATTTCACCAGAAATAATCACTATAGGCTCATCGCATCGCTCGCGCCACTGTCGTCGCACGCGTACTGTCGAGCGGCTCGCAAAGCCCCATTGTACCCGCAAAGGCCGAACCTCCCTTCGTCATTGTTGTACACTCAACCATCCTCCGAGCTCCCTCCTTGGTTGCTGATAGACGCCCATCAACGATCCACTTTCGGTCATCATACTCGATGTTCAAGCCGCCTTCGAACGCCGAGCACGCGGACGATTTTCCTACCCCAGATTGAACCGTTCATCAACCTCTCTTTAGATGTTGGGTAATTTTTACTAAACTCCTATAATATTATTTGTTTATGTGATTTTGTTATTGTATATGTGATTTTTAATAGTTATTGAGTATTATATGATTTATTATGTTATTTATTTGTTTGTTCAATATTGGATCTATAAGGTTTAGTAGTGAACATTTCAAATCTGATCAAAACTCGTGGCCAACTCTTGGATTATAGAACATCCTTTTGTCCTGAACACAAAAGATTTGGCCTTATGCAAATTGGACTTATAATATTTGAGTTATGCATTTTTGAATATTATATGTCTGCTGGAATTTTTAAAATTCGTGATAAATCTTTCTATTGTCCAAAAATTCTGAATTTTTATTATTTTGTTCATGTGATGTATATTGATTTTGTGTTTAAAGTTTATAATTTTTGGAGTTGAATTGATAGGGTAAATAATTATATGTTCATTTCAGCAAAATAGTCAATAAATCATATAAGATCTGATTTTGTTTATAAATGTATGAAACTTGTTCATTGTTCATATTTTGGGTGATATTTGATGCAATAAAAATATCAGAAAAGTTGGGATTCAATAAGTTGTGTTTTTGTTAAAATCGGGTTTTTGGCTGAAAGTTATTTCAATTTTCATAAATTACATGTTTATGTTTAAGCCTGGAAGTTTTATATGTTTCTTTGAGTATGATGTAATGTTTGTGATAAAAATTTTAAGTCTTGAAACCTTGATATGGTTAGATGTTAAATTCATGTTCATAAATGCTGATTATTTTCATTAAAATGTTATAACTGATACACTTATGTTTTAAAAATTGAAAATTTGTGAATTGTCTTGGTTCAGCATGTAATATCATGTGTTCAATTGTTGGATTTAAATTTGCTAGAAAGGCTAGTCATTTGATAACATGCCCTACTTGCCCCAATTTCTCAAATTTTATTCATATTATCCAAAAGTGAAATTTTGTGTAAATTTGCTTTTAAGATGTTATATGGTTGCTGAATATTATATGTTTAAATTTTGGAATAACCGAGAGAGGGACTATGTAGTGTTGGCCGCCAGCAGCCCGTGCCTGGCAGTGCGTCGTACCCCGCAGTGCGCGAGCGCCAGGCAGCGTGAGTGCTGGCAGCGCATGGCACCATGCGATAGGCAAGGATCGCCTGGCAGCGCGCGCGTGCCAGCGCCCGAAGCCGCGCCCAGGCTTGTCGGCAGTGCCTTGCCCCGTGCGAGCCAAGTCCGTAATCTGATTTTTAGACTTTCTCCCGAGCCTTTGACCATAGTTGACCTTTGACTATTTATTTGACTTGGTCAACCATTATTTGATTATTATGTGATTTTTCCCATACTTGGTCTCGAGTCGAGTCAAATGTTCCATAGTTCCACGAGAATTTTCCACGAGCCACTTAGTTGAAATGTTTCAACTAAGTTTATGTGTTCGTTGGAATAGTAGTAATCGAGAGGCTATCTTGATTTCGTGTAGGTGTTTTGAGGTGTTACCATTTATCTGAGCCTCGCCTTTTTGTTATTCGCTGCTTCCAGGTGGGTACAGTTGTGTATCTATAATTTTCACACTTGTTATTTCGTATAAATGTTCTTTTCGATAGATGTTGTATGCGTGAGAACTCTAGTCTAGGTTTCCTATTGTTACTGCCTTTGACAAATGCATAAACAGTGAGAGGTAGCTGAACCGTTTGCCTAGTCGGAAGGCGACCCCCTGAACCGTTTGCCTAGTTCGGAGGGGAAAAACAACTCCATTGTCTCCTAGAAAGGATCCCTTTGCCTATGTCGAGCTAGGGAGGGAAGGTTTCCGGTGACTTCCTTGCCGATAGTTGATCAGAAGGTTGTTGTATGTACATAAGAGAATTGCGATATGGCCATATAGGGAGTAGACATGGATTCTATGCATACTGCGATTATGGTTTTCAACCTTTATGCGAAATATACTGCGAGGTACTGGTGAGTGGTTTTGCTCACCCCCATTGTTTGTTTTGTCCTCTTGTTCCTCTTCCTATCTTTAGGTTGAGCATTGTTGGCGGCAGCAGCGAAAGACGAGCAAGTGGTGGTCATTGGATCGTCATGTCTTTGCTTCCGCATTTATTGTTATTGTTGAATTGTTATTTATGGATTATGTTGCTTCCGCTTAAACATTTGAATATGTTGATGGGATTATGTTGAAACCCTTTAAATTGATTTTGGAAACTTATTATAACTTGATTTGAAATCATATTGTTAGAAATGCATGTATATGTTCTAGTGTTTGTTTTTAATTGTTATTTTTGTTGGTAGTTAAGTAGCGCCCGTTTAAGTTCAAACTTTTAATTTGGAATTTTGTGAAAAATTTACTCTTGCTTTTATAAATAAATTCGGTAAAATCTTTAAAATAAAATAGGGCGTTATACGGGCGTCGCTGCAAGGAGCTAGGACTAGGCCTGGCTGGGCGCGGTCACGGGCGATACCTTGCGGTAGCGATCGACTGGGCTCGGGTGGCTTCCGACGGTGATGGGCGGCGGCGGAAATTTCCGGCGGCTGTCGATGGCGGCAAACGGTAGCGATCGGGTGGAGGGGATGACCGGAAATATATGTATGGAAAGGCTCGAATATATTGTACCCAAAAGCCTTATAACGGATTACCTAAACACCTACTTCGATTAATCTTGGTGGAGCGATTAATGAAATCTCCCTAACTCTCGAACAAAGCTCTTTCTCTCGTGTATGTAGGAGAAGAATCGGCCAACTATAGTCTTGTGCAAGAGGTTGGGACTTGGTGTATTTATAGGGTCCATTAGGGACCTTAAGGAGGTGCTAAATATGGACTTATCTCATTAGGCCAAGGAATCCTAATTCTACTCCATCTACTAATCCAATCTAGGATAGAATTCTCCTACTATTCATCACCTTCTAGTAGACTCCCAAGCCTCTGAACCTTAGACAAGATTCTAGTATGAATATTTCTATCCTTATGGAATAATAAATATGGAATAAAATTAGTTCCTTATTAAATGGAATTAAATAATAAAACATCCCACTAAAGTAATATTATTGCTCTCCCCATTTAGCACCTAATTTATCAACAAATCCGAACCTTCATGATTAAATAATATTAATCTTATTGATCAATTTACCTCCCTATGTTTAAAATATAACGTTCGTTGATTAATTAAATTACTCAAAAAAAAAAAAAATAATCAACTTCTTATTCATTTTTGAAGTTAGTACCACTCATATCATTAACCATTATGTTAGATAATCGTCTACCTGCAAGGTTTAACATAATGTACCTTCCTGAGCCCATTTCCGGGACGTCATCAATCCAACACACTGAAACATAGTGACCATAAATAATTTATAGTAGCACATTATATAATCATTCTCATTTACCAAAATACCTCGTATGTCATCCTAATAAAAATAGGAATCACTTGGTAAATCAAACAAACAAGAAGTGAATATATATGCCTATTTTATATTATCTTACAGCTTAAGGGAACGCATCAATCACCGAAGTCTAGATTACAACAACGGTCAGTAAGTCTCATAATCTTACCCTTCTGTGGTCTTGTTCAACACTTATCATAAGTCCTACTGTAATTATTCAGTCAAAGACCAACTGAATCAAGAATACACCACAGTCTTTTTCCAAGAGGGGTCTCACTGCCTGTCTAGACTGTGAACGAATAGTTTAGTCTTATAAGGAACTGATAG
>CACSLK010014283.1:2806701-2818233 GCA_902706635.1 Striga hermonthica | reverse complement strand
GGCTATCACGGTGATACGTCGCTTCCCGACGACTATCCCTGGTGGACGGGTCTTGAGGCTCGAGCGATCCGAAAGGCTAAGCTGGGCACCCAGCTCGAGGTTCCCCCCACCTCTTTGGCCGGCCCAGTCAACTTGGTCGAGCCGAGTGGGGCGGACGACGAGGAAGGAGAGGAAGAGGTCGATGAGGAGAGGGAAGTCGAGGAGCCTAGAACGGGGCCAGCGGTCGAGGAGGCGGGTGGCGGGACTGAGCCTTTGGGTGACGAGGACGCCAGGACTGAGCCTGTGGCTGATGGAGGTGGGGATGCCGATCTTGGTGAAAAATCAACTGCTGATTCTCGACAAGATTAAATGTTTGTTTGCTTTGAAGCTTGTTATTTATTTTTTTCTTGTTGCCATACTCGATCTATTTTTCCGGGCTGTAAAGATCGAAGTGGCTTTCGGATGTATTTGGACGTCTTTTAATTATAATGCTATCTTTTTTTTTGTCATTTGTTCGTATTTTATCGATGTTTCAGTTTCCTTTTTGTGTTTGTTATTGTGAGCTCTTGAATATTTCACACAAGCTTTTTCTTTACACCGTGCTATATCTTCTCCCCACCCCTCTTGCGAGCTGGTCGAAGACGAGCAATGATATTAGCAACTTCATAGCTTGAGACAATAGTTTTTTAACTCGTCCTCTCCCAACCCTGCTTGCGAGCTGGTCGAAGACGAGCAATGATTTTAGCAGCTTCAGAGCTGATAAACCATAAAGTTTTTCGACCCGTCTTCTCCCAACCCGGCTTGTGAGCTGGTCGAAGACGAGCAATGATTTTAGCGGCTTCATAGCTGATAAACCATAAAGTTTTTCGACTCCTCTTCTCCCAACCCGGCTTGCGAGCTGGTCGAAGACGAGCAATGATTTTAGCAGCTTCATAGCTGATAAACCATAAAGTTTTTCGACTCGTCTTCTCCCAACCCGGCTTGCGAGCTGGTCGAAGACGAGCAATGATTTTAGCAGCTTCATAGCTGATCGTAGTTATAGGTTTGATGATTACAAGTTCCGTAGCTTAATCTAGATTCCGTTCGAGGCACATAACTTCGCAGCTGTGTGAGATCGACTTCGTAGTCGCTGGCTTCGTAGCCTATTGCCGAGTTTCCACCCGAGGCGCGCAACTTCGTAGTTGTTTAGATCGACTTCATAGTCGTTGAAGTTAGTCGGCCTTATGGCTGTTTTGAAAAATTCGATTTTTTCGAGCAATCATAATGATGTTGATATGAAAATGCAAAAACACAATTCTGAACATAAACTTGGGAACCATTGCATTACTGAATTTGCTTAAGCGTTGCTAAGTACAAAAGAGTTCAAAATACTATTAGGCATAAAGACGCTTGAGATGGATTACGTGCCAAGATCGCGGCAACTGCCGTCCTTCGCCCTCTTCGAGCTCAAAATGAAGTTTTTCGGGTCGACTTCTCCCAACCCCTTGTGCGTTAATTCCTATTTATGCCGTAGTTGGGGTAACTCTTCTATTGTTTTAGGTCGACTTCATAGTCGTAGGCTTCGCAGCCTGACCGAGATTCCACTCGAGGCGTACAACTTCGTAGTTGTTTGGATCGACTTCATAGCCGTGGGCTTCGTAGCCTTGCCGAGATTCCACTCGAGGCATACAACTTCGTAGTTGTTTGGGTCGACTTCATAGTCGTAGGCTTCGCAGCCTTGCTGAGATTCCACTCGAGGCATACAACTTCGTAGTTTTTTGGGTCGACTTCATAGTCGTAGGCTTCGCAGCCTTGCCGAGATTCCACTCGAGGCATACAACTTCGTAGTTGTTTGGGTCGACTTCATAGTCAAAATCTAATCGGCTATATAGCCGTTTCGAAAACATCAACTTATTCAACAATCACAGAAAAATCGAAGCGTAAATATAGACATATTAGAAATGCAGAAAATTTGTTTCATTACTGGATAAAATTTGATCGTTGCCCAGTACAAAAGGGGAATTCAAAACATTGTTTAAGCATAAAAACGTTTGAGGTGAATCACATGCCAAGATCGCGGCAGTTGTCGACCCTCTGCATCTTCAAGTTCATATGCACCTCTTTCAAGCACCTTTGTGACTGTGTATGGCCCTTCCCAGTTAGCTTCTAGTTTTCCGACATGCTTGAGAGCGTCGGCTCGTTTTAAGACGAGGTCTCCCACTTGAAACCGTCTGGTTCGGACTTTCTTATCAAAGGCTGCACGCATCTTCTGCTTATACTCCACAGATCGCAGCCAAGCTTCCTCTCGTATTTCCTCTATCATGTCGAGGGCTTCTTTTGCTAAGTCCTCATTGTTCTTCTCTTCGTAAAACGTCGACCTATGAGACTCCAAGCCTACTTCGATGGGCAGTAGAGCGTCCATTCCATAGACCATGTGGAATGGTGATTGTCCTGTTGAACTCCTTGGAGTCATCCTATAAGCCCATAGGACCGTTGTCAGCTCGTCGACCCATGCGCCAGATGCTTTTTCCAGCCTCTTCTTCAGTCCCTCCAAGATGGTTCTGTTTGTCACCTCGACTTGGCCATTTGCCTGTGGATGTGCAACCGAGGCGAATCGCTGTTTGATCCCCATATCGACGCACCACGCCTGGATCCGCTTTCCTTGGAACTGTGTTCCATTATCCGAAATCAAGATCTTTGGAAACCCAAATCGACAACAAATATTGTTGAACAAGAATTGTATCATTTTGTCCTCGGTAATTTTCGCCAAAGGTTCTGCTTCTACCCATTTACTGAAGTAGTCGATGGCGACCACCATGAATTTCCTTTGTCCTGTCCCCATCGGCAATGGGCCTACTAAATCGATTCCCCATTGAGCAAAGGGGATTGGGCAGTTGATCGTTGTCATTGCTTCGGCTGGTATGTGGGGGATTCGACCATGGCGTTGGCGTTTGTCGCAAACTTGCACCAACCGCTCGGCTGCTTTTCGGATCTTGGGCCAATAATAGCCCGCTCGAAGGGCTTTGCCAGCCAGGGCCCGCGATCCCATATGCGCTCCGCAATACCCCTCATGGATTTCTTTCAAGACATGTCCCCCTTCTTCCTCAGAAACGCATCGCAGGTGGGGTCCGACCATCGACTTCTTGTACAAGACCCCTTCTACCTCAAAGTATTTACTCAGATATCGGGCTGCTTTCTCTGCCTCCTGCTTATCTCCTTCTGGTACTCGCCCTTGTAACAATTCGCGAATTGCTCGTCGCCAATCCTGTTTTTCGTCGACTTCCATTGCCTCATTTAAGACACTTCCCTCCAAGTGCAGTGTGGTGATGTGATTCCCCATCTTTCCTTCGTTCGAACTTGCGATTCTGGCGAGCCAATCGGCTCGCTTATTCTCCTCTCGAGGTACTTGCGTTAACTCAAACCTTTCTAGGTCTCGCACTAGATTCTGGATTTCCTCGACATACTTGATCATCCGGCCCTCTTTGACTTCACAATTTCCCAGTACTTGCCCTACGACGAGCTGTGAATCGGAGTACGCCATGACTTCCATTGCCCCACCACCGACTGCCAATTGAATTCCCTTAATTAGAGCTTCGTATTCTGCCTCGTTATTCGAGGCCTTAAACCCCAGTCTGATGGCGAAGTCGAGCTGTTCGCCTTCGGGGGATACTAGGACGATCCCCAGACCAGACCCTCTGGCCGCCGAGGACCCGTCAACATGCATTGTCCATTTCTTGCTAGTTCCCTTAGTTCCTTCTTAGATGAAGTCGGCCAGGGCTTGGGCTTTTATGGCTCGTCGCGGTTCGTATTTGATAGAATATTCACTGAGCTCGACTGCCCACTTTACGAGTCGACCCGAAACAGTGGGTCGACCCAAGGTTTCTCCCAGCTGAAAGTTCGTCCGTACAATTATCACATGGTTCAAGAAATATGGCCTCAATTTTCTGGCTGTGACTACCAACGTTAAGGCGGCCTTCTCGACTTCGGAATATCTTGCCTCTGCGCCTTGAAGTACTCGACTTGTATAGTAAATTGGTTGTTGGGCTCCTTCAACTTCTCGCAGTAACACAGAACTTAGAGAAAAAATTCCCACCGAAATATAGAGAACCAGTTCATCGCCTGGCTCTGGCTTTGTCAACAACGGCAGCTCGCTTAAAAATTCCTTCAACTTTTCAAATGCCATTTGAGCCTCGTCATTCCACTGAAATGCTTTTTTCTTAAGTAACTTGAAAAATGGGAAACTCCTTTCCGCAGCTCGAGCTATGAACCGGCTCAGGCCTGCAATTCGACCCGTTAGGACCTGTACTTCTCTGACATTTTTTGGCGGGGCCATGTCGAGTATGGCTTGCACCTTGTCCTTATTTACCTCAATGCCTTTCTCAGTCACGATATAACCCAGGAATCGTCCTGCCCTCACTCCGAAGGCGCATTTGTTTGGGTTCAACTTCATCCCATAAGTCCTTAGCGTCTTGAAAGTTTCCTTCAGGTCTTCTACGTGTGAGGTCGAGGACCTACTTTTCACCAAGATATCGTCCACATACACCTCCATATTGCATCCGATCTGCGACCTGAACATTCGATCCATCAACCTTTGGTATGTTGCTCCTGCATTTTTAAGCCCAAAGGGCATAACGACATAACAATACGTCCCTTTGCTTCTGACAAAGCTAACTTTGCTTTGGTCTTCGGGGGCCAACGGGATTTGGTGGTACCCCTGGGATGCATCCATCATGCTTAGAAACTCGCAACCAGCTGTGGAATCGACTAGCTGATCAATCCTTGGCAGGGGGTAGTGGTCTTTGGGACATGCCAAATTTAGGTCGCGAAAGTCGATACACATACGCCATTTGCTCAATGCTTTCTTCACCATTACAGTGTTGGATATCCATTCGGGGAATTGGATCTCTTTGATGTGCTTGGCCTTTAACAACTTATCCACCTCGACCTCGATTGCTTTATCTATCTCAGCCCCATGGTGTCTGAGTCGCTGCTTGACGGGCTTTTTGAGGGGGTCGACATTGAGCTTATGTCCCATGACTTCTGGATCGATTCCCATTAATTCCTCTGGAGAAAAAGCAAAGATGTCTCTAAATTCCCTCAATATTTCAACCAGTTGCCCCCTCAACTCGTCCTCCAATTCTTTCCCGACCTTAGTGGTCTGATCCTCCCCTTCTCCGATCTGAATTTCCATCAGCTCTCCGTGTGGTTCGAGATCATTTCCCCTCGGCCTTTTTTCATTCGATCCCAGCTTTTTTCCTTCTTTTGGCTCCGTTCGTTGGTTCGTTCTCACCGCTATCTGGTAACACGCCCTGGATAGTTTTTGATCTCCTCGAGCTTCTCCCACCCGGTCTCCGACTGGAAATTTCAACTTCATATGGTAAGTTGACACCACAGCTTGGAAAGTATTCAGTGCTGGTCTTCCAAGGATCACATTACAAGCTGATTCGACATCGACCACCACAAACCTTATCATCTTCACCTTTCTCAAGTCCCCTTCTCCTAAGACGACAGCAAGCGTGGTTTCACCCAAGGGTGCAACTTCCGAGCCATTAAACCCGAAAAGAGACGTGTGCAAGGGTTCCAGTTCGATGTCGAGGTCCATCCTTTCGAGACAATCGTAAAAGATCACATTTACTGAGCTTCCAGTGTCGACAAAAACCCTTTGCACCTCATAACCCGACACCTGGGCGGTTATCATTAGAGCATCGTTGTGAGGCCTCTCGACCTCTCCTACGTCCGCCGGCCCAAAGTTCATTACCGGACTCCCTTCATCGACTTGGTGTATCTCGACTTTGGCATGCTTCCCTCGGGAGTACGCTTTTCGTGCTCGGTTTGAATCTCCGTCGGTCGGCCCGCCAAAAATCATGTGAATTATCCCTTTTTTCAAGGGGAGCTCGTCCTTTTCTGGTGACCTTGTCCTCTTTCGTGGACTCTTACTCCTTTCTTTCCTTCGGCTTGTCCTTTCCCGATCTTTGTATATGAATTCTTTCAAGTGGCCGACCTTGATTAACCTTTCTATCTCGTCCTTGAGGTGTCTGCAATCGTCGGTGTTATGCCCGTAGTCCTTGTTGAATCGACAGTATAGGTTGCTTTTAGGCCTCGTTGGTCCCTCATTCCTTGTCTTAGGCCATCTTACCACATGGTCGCGAATCTCCCTCTCCATTACTTCCAAGATCCTAGCCTGTGGAGCCATCAGGGGGGTGTAATGAGTCGGCCTCCAACCTCTGGGCCGTCCCTCCCTTTCTGCTCGCGGGGACCCCTTTCTCTCCCCGGTCGAGGAGATTCTCTTTTCTTTTCTTTCGTCCCGAGGGTCTATTTTTATCGTTTTAGATGCCTGTGAGAAGTCAGCCTCTGCCTCTTCGACGTTCATGTATTTTGCACACCTTCCAAGCACCTCATCAAACGTCCTGCCCGGGCGTTTGGCTAAAGAGTTCCTACACAGACCTGGCAGCAGCCCTCAGGTCAAGCCCCCGCCTTTATCTCCTCTGATGCTCTGGGCACCTCGACGCAGGCTCGGGTGTATCTTGCCACATAGTCCCGTAACGACTCGCCCTCTTTCTGTTGTATGCCCATCAACGTTAAATACGACTTCTCTTGTGGCCTGACACTAGCAAATTGATTGAGGAAACTCGAGCTGAATCCCTCGAAATCCTTGATAGCTCCTGCTGGTAACTGATGGAACCAATCCTGAGCAGAACCTCGCAAAGTTGTCAGGAAAGCTCGACATTGCACGGGGTCATTATAACGATGCAAAACTGCCATGTTCTCGAAACTCCTCATGTGACGCGATGGATCGGTCGACCCGTCATAACTTATGTTCAGATCACGAAATCCTTGTGGCAGGTCGGCATCCAAGATGTGCTGCGAGAACGGGTGTCCCCTTGAGCCTCCAATTTTCCTCCCTTCGACTCGGGCCTGTAAATCACGAACCTGGGCCAACAACTGCTCCAGTGTTTCGTCTCTTGCCTGCGGGTTGGCAGTCCTTACGGAGGACGCCTCCTCCTCCACCCTTCTGACTTGCCTATCATTGGACTGGGCTTGTTGCTCGTGATCATGGGGTAGTGGCTCAACCCTGCGCTGCTCGATCCTAGGCTGCTCGATCCTGGGCTGCTCGGGCCTGGGGTTCTCGACTTGTGCCTGCTCGAGTCGGGCTGCCACCGCTTCCGCTATCATTCTTTGCATTTCACCCCTCGTCACGGTCATCATCTGCTCCTCAGCCTGGGGTGGCGGCATCGTCACTTGTTCCAGCACTCTAGATTGCTTTCCCAGGCTCAAAGTCGTTTCTGTGGACTCGCGGCCGTCGGCTCTCGTGTTCGTGCCCTTCATTTGACTAGATTCTCCTTGTGTTATCCCCGGAATCTTTACCCCGGGGGGTGTGATGGGTGTTTCTTCCTCAACACGCACCCCCGACGGCGCGTGCCCCCCAAAGGGTGGAAAACCGAGAACCTGAAGCGGTGGTCTAGGGCCGGGAATTAACGGCGGCCGCTTGTCCGTCCAAGCTGCCCTAAAATCCTCGTTTAGATTCCTCGATAATCCTTCTTTCTCTGCCATGTCAAACAGATCGGAACTGGGTGTGAAGCTCTTACTTCCTTCAAGAACTCCCCACAGACGGCGCCAATTTGATGGGTCTCCTCCTAGATCTGGAGTGAACCGGTGGAAATGAGCTCCGGTCTGTTCGAATCGTCTCCAAATCGCCCGTGGACCGCAGCGAACACCTGCAAGAACTCAACACCGGAAATGTTTTCCGGTGAAGAGCCTCCGACGCTCAAGTCAGTAAGTGAAGAGAGAGAGAGAGAGAGAGAGAGAGAGAGAGAGAGAGAGAGAGAGAGAGAGAAAGAGCTCTGCTCAGGGGAAGCAGCATCTGAGTATTGAATGAGAATAACAGTTAGGGTTTAGGTTTACCTCAGCTCCTTTATATAGGAGTAGAAACACTTACTTTGAAGTCCCAAAAATGCCCTGGCCGACTTACGTGAAGTACCCAAAATGCCCTGGTCGGTCCGCATTCTGCTTACTCCTGAGTCAGCATCTAGATTCCTTCTTATCCTGTATAAGCTTGTACCTAGGAGCCTTCCATGTATCGCATCTGCTCATCGAGTTGCTGGAGGTCCTTATAAGTCGATTTGTAACCTTGTCGAGTCGATTTGTAGTTACACGAGTATGCGAGGTTTATGAGAACGCTTGCTCGTCATCACGAGTGAGGTCGTCTTGTGTACGGTCGACTCTACGAGGTCGACTAAGTACCATGACCGGTTTGACGATTTCTAAGTAGCTGATGGGCCGAGTCGACATCGCTTGTCTCGACCTAGTGGGATCGTCTACAGCCTTTAGTCGAGCAACCTCTAGCTGAATCGGACCGCGACAATAGGGTTATATCAGCGTTAGTAACACTCCATCGATCAACAGAGCTCTTTTGCATCGGTTGATAACTCGTTCGAAGTTTCTAAATCATAATCATCATACTCCAATGATTGGATTTCAACGCTGCTACTCCGGTCCACTTGCCAGCGGCCCCAGACGTTTGGGTAATTTCGCACATTCGAAATTTCTCGGTTGTCTAATCTCAATAAGGCATTCTGACGTTGGTCACCAGAAAAGCTATGGTGTATATACGCAAATTTCAACTATCAACGAAATAGCTCGCTCAAAATGCTAACTCGAACTTATAGAGAAATATCTCTAGGGTCATAACTAGTTCCCAAATGCGCCTAGAGTTCACCCAATAAACACTAGGATTTAAAACATAATAAGGTGGATATTCCTAAGCCCCATATATAAAAACAGCAAAACTCATACCTCGAGCTGTCGTGGCTGGACGAAGCGGGTGGTCAATGGTCATTATACACTAACACTAGAGATAGTCTACAGAAACGCAGACTAGCTCTGATACCATACTGTAACGCCCCGTTATTTTAATAGGAAAATACCGAATTATTTTTTTCAAGAATCAGAGTGAAATTTTCAAAAATCAATTTAAAAATTTATTTAACGGGTGCTACTCCAAACACTACACATATCAACAGTTAAGATTACAATTAACAAACAGGGAACAACTATTCCGACCGTAATTATCTCATGATAACATTCAAGGTACTTCAATCGATATTAAAAAATAATCTGATAGTCATAACACTATCGAATCCCAAGTTCAAATTCCAAAACCAAACACGGTTCAATTTCCAGAAAAACAATATTAATCATACTAATAAGAGATAGACACTAGATAAAAGCGGAAGCAAGCAAAATAGTTCATTAGCACATATATATATGACCCGCCTCGCTCATCCTTCGCCACAACCACCAGCTCAGCCTGAAAAAGAGATATAATAGTGGGGGTGAGCGAACACTTGCTCACCGTGGGAATACCATGCAGTATAATCAATATAAAGACTTAAAATCATAATCGCAGCATGTAAGCGAATCGACTAGTCTACCCTCCCTAAACACAGCCACGCTCATGTGATCACACCTAACCTATCAATCTCGAAAAAAGATAGGAAACAAGCCGTCCCCACGAAAAGGACAGGAGCCGTCGATACGAAAAAGACGGGAGCAACCGCAGACGTACCGTCACACGGACTAAGCTCTCTAAAGGCTAGAGTTAGGCCTCATAGACTACCGGTTCACATGCATACATAGATTATCAAGCCAAGCATTTATAGAAATTAACATACATGGTAAGTTTATCAACACCCACCTGGTTACCGAAGCGATAGATACAATAACACGAGTAGGCAGCGAGCTCGGCTCGTCAAACACCTACATTTATTAAAATAGTCCTATAAATGACTATTCAACACATGACCAACTAATCATAACAATTGCTTAGTCCAACTAATCTTATATAAACATTTAATCAAGGAATTCCCATTTCTGCAAACACCACATACCTTTTTTAAAACTTAACCCGGGCAGCGTTTTTAAAATCGACATAACTATCAGCACAAAATTCATATGGACATGATTTAAATTTCAAATTAAGCCTAAGGCATGCACCTACAAATTTTATTTAGAACACATAAGCATATAAGGTTATTAAGATGATTTAGAATCAGTTAACAATCAATGTCAGATTTCTGTCCAAGTACATAACTCTATCTCATGCATGTCTACCTTCATAAGAACACAACTCAAGCTATAGAGTACATATTAACATGAAATTTATCTCATTTAAAAGATAAGAAACAGACCTATAACTTTTATGATAAGCATATGTTCATACGAGCACATTATGATACGATAAACAGGCCAAACATTAGAGAATCACATGCTGCCGGGTATTAGAAAAACTGCTTGCGCGACAATTTTATATAAATCATAACTCATTCAATACTAATCGGATTATCGAAATTTTGAAGACCAGAGAAAGCCAATAGAAAATACTAAATTTCATCAGAAGGCATCAACCTTCCCAGGTATTGGGAAATATGTCAAAAACAACAAAACAGAAGGAACCACTGTTTCCCTTTGAAACTTTGAAAACAGACTGCGCGTTGATCATATTTTCGACGTAACTATGAAAATAAAAATGATAATCACTCAATTCTTTTTCCTCTTGGAAGATAACTAAGAGAACTACAACTTTTATGCAGATATCAAAGGAAAATAACAATATCCCGTCACTCAAAAATAGTGACAAACACAGACGATCTGCTGTAACAATGAAATCAAAAACTGAACGCGCAACAATTTTGTAAAAGTCATAACTTATTCGTTTCAAATCGGAATTACAAAATTCCAAAGCCCAGATATATAAAACTGAACATATTACATTTCGTAAGAAGAAAACAACTTCAAATAACTGGTTTTTGATAGCTTAAACCGAGGTATAACAGAAACAACGAATACATATAATATGAATACATATAACAAATGTTCTAAGCTCGACTACGATTAATATGACTTATTGACAGCAAATAAACGAGCACAATATGGTTTATCACAACAACTACATGATACTCGATTTAACGGAGTCGCGAACATAACCCAATAAACGAAACGACATATAAAAGCCGACGGATAATTCGAAAGAAAACCGACTTCAAATACGAATTCGATAGCACGTAGGACATATATATCTATCATGTGATATATGAGAACGACCGCAATAACGAGAGAATTTGAATTAGTTACCCGACTTTGGGAAACTACGAGTTATCGAATGAAAAACGGGCCGAACAGCGGGTCGGACGACGGGGCGGGACTCGGAACTCGAAAATCTGGGATCCTTTGAACACCGTGCGGCTCGACAAAACAGCGTCTGCTTGCGAACAGGTTGCTGTCCTCGGAGAAAAGAGCTGGCATTGGAGAGCACGGCTACTTACGAGCGGGTCGCCGGAAAGGAGCAACGGGCTCGGGAGTAGTTGTAGCCTGACAAAAAATCAAGGCCCGATGTCGCTGGAGGTCGAGGCCCGTCCGAGGGGCAGCCTACAACGAAGAGCTGGTCGCTCTATCTGATGAATGCCAACAGCAAGTCGGGCCACGCCGAAAGTTGCAGGTTCGCGATGGCGGGGCGGACACAGCGATGGTGATGGCGTTCTGCGTAAAGAGATGTGAACTTCCTCCTTTCTTTTTTTT
>CACSLK010014283.1:2792327-2806354 GCA_902706635.1 Striga hermonthica | reverse complement strand
TATATATATATATTTATCTAATAATAATCATTTAAAAACATCTAGACAATTATTATCACAGAATCGAATAAAAATATTCGATCACGAAATAAATAATCTCGAACAAAATAAAATAAATAAAAATAATCCACTAAAGCAATTAGGTAAATACTATCACATAATAAAATATAATACCAAACTAGCACGAATTAAATAATCTCGGATGAAATAAAATAAATAATATTTTCAAAATAATCTTGAACAAATGGGGCGCTACAACTGAAGGACGTGAGTAATTTCATAGAAACCCAGGAGTTTTGAGTGCTTTAATGTGTCCTCGACATGTTAGAAAAAGCTTTAGGTTGTTTCGATGCATATATGTTAAGTTATCAATTTTTGAAATGATCGTGCTGCTGGATTTTGTAAAAAGCATGTTAAATTGGATACTTAGCCAAATTATTTGAAATTTTATATGTATATCTCTCTATTGATGATGTGTGTTGCCTAAAACTTTTAGCTTTAAACTCCTCCCGTAGCTATGTTAAATGTCGAATTTGAATTCAGGACAGAATCTTGTAAAATCAATATAAAATTGAGTTTGTTGAATTTTGATGTGAAATTTTGTGAAATGTGTTATTCTATGATCTTGCTGGTTGTGTCAAAATATCAAATAAAAACTCTGTTGTTTGAATGGGTAACTAGAATTTTCACTCTACGGTTGTATTTTTTTAAAAAAAATATTTGACTGGGTTAAAGGGAGCTTTAAGGGCTGATGTCTGGTATATATGTGTACTTTTTGGTGTACTATATTGTGGTAAAGTTTAGTTGAAAATGGCCAAGTACGTTTTTAAAAGATCGAGTAGTTATCTCTAGTCTATTTTCTTGGCAGCAGCCAAATGAGCCTAGTTTTGGCTTTTTATCTGACTTGGTTGACTTCCTATTTACTCATCACTATGTTTTGCATGCTTTTTATGTGTTCTAATTGATGTTTTATGGTTTTTTGAGTCTAGAGGGTCAAGCCGAGATACCAAACTCCATTAATAATTTTCACGAATCACTTAGTCGATACGGTTTCGGCTATGTTAATGTTATTGTATGTTTTCTAGGTGTTGGGATAGTCGTTGATAAGACTATCATGATTATGTAGGTGTTTGAGGAGTCGAACGCTCGACCTTCGTACCTGTTTTGTGTGCTGTTCTCCATTTCAGTAACCAGGTGGATTTGTTATTCTAAAAATGTTTTGCCACATGTGTTATGTTTTGTTGAGTCGGTATGATCAATGTATGCACATAAACCATGTAGCCTATCGATGTGAGCTATTATGTTCGTCAGTACGGTTGTCCCCATTGATGTTATACGGTTTCCCTTGCGAGGCAAGTCTCCTTAAGTCCTGATATGGTCGTGCCATTGGATCCCTATATAAGGTTGTGCCTGTTGCGTGGCATTCACTCCCGCAGCCCCTTTTCCATGGCTAATGATAAATGTGCACATGAGTGAGGTTATTGGTGTGTTGTTGATAGGAGATGAGACATGATGTTATTGTTTTATGTTCATGTTGCGACCATACCATCATAACATTATTATATTGCTTATGTGCATAGTGGTGAGCACTACGGGTTCCTCTTGTGCTTACTCCCACCTGTTTCTTCAGGGATGCAGGTTAGGCAGGTTGGCGAACATGACGAGGAAGGAGCGAGTGGGTCGGTCTAATGTTATTGCTTTATTATGCTTCCGCTTTGAATAAACGTGTGGTCTTTATGAACCTCTTTGGGTTTAGATATGTTGAAACTATTTTCAAAACTTATGTTTTTGAATTGATGGTTTTAGATATTCATGAGTACGTGATTACTTGGATAATTTTATATGTTTCGATTATTCATGTTGTGGCGTTTGAGCTGAATATCATGTGATATGTGGTGAATCGGGTTAATGAAAACCATGTGAAAATCGGGTAGTGAATCCCCGTGCGATCATACACGACTTGATCGATGTAAATGTTTTGAATAAGCCCATGATTTCAAAAATGAATTTCAAAAATATTTTTCTGATTTTTGGGAAAGTCCAGAATTACTTTAAAATCAAAGTGGGGCGTTACATAAGCAACAAAGAGGCTGTATGTTGAAGACTTAAAGTCGAGTTATATGATTATTTACTCGGTCGGTTAATTACTTATTTATACGTCAAATTAAATAGTATGGAAATGCATTCATTTCCTCTGCATTGATATGATCTATAATACTTTTCTATGAAGGAATTACCGATCAGGAAACCATGTCAACTTGGTAAGCAAACTCGTGCTTCTCATAAAGCATTGAATCACATAGCCTCAAAACAAATCCTGGAACTTCTCCACATGGATCTGATGGGTCATGTTCAGGTTGAGAGCTATCAAGGTAAAAATTATTTTTTTTGTGTGTGTAGATGTTTTCTCTCGGTATACTTGGGTTGATTTCTTGCGAGAAAAATCTGACACATTCTCCGTTTTTAAATCACTGTGCCTGAAGCTTCAAAATGAATAAGGTTTTTCTATAATCAATATTCGAAGTGACCATGGGCGATAATTTTGAAAATATTGAGTTTACTAATTTTTTTAACTCAATTGGTATTCGTCACAAGTTCTCTGCACCTAAGACTCCTCAACAGAATGGTGTGGTGGAAAGGAAGAATCGTACTCTTCAAGAAATGGCTATAGTCATGCTACATTCCAAAAATATCTCTCATAGATGGTGGGCGGAGGCAATCAATACTACTTGCTATATCGTGAATCGAGTGTACCTTCGTCGAGGTATTGGATTAACATCTTATGAACTCTGGAAAGGAAAGAGTCCTAACCTCATTCACTTACATGTTTTTGGTTGTAATTGTTATATTTAAAATGATCGTGAACAACTTGGGAAATTTGATGCTAAATCTGATATTGAGTTCTTTCTTGGTTACTCTAACAACAGTCGAGCTAATCGTGTTTACAAAACAAGTACCTCCACTGTGGTAGAGTCCATAAATGTGATATTTGATGAGAAAATCTCCCATGTTGGTTCATCTATGTCATTTAATGTGAAAATGTTGAGAGTGTGCAACATATTCACGATGTGGTTCGTCCTGAAGATAGTGGAACTCATGAACGAACAATTCGATCTGAGGAATCAGAAGAACTTCAGACTGAATATATCATACCGACAGCACCTGGAAGTCCAGCTCAACTGAAGCTTGATCCTCCCTTGAGGGTTCAGAAAGATCATCCATCTGAACAAGTCATTGGTGATATCAATAAGAAAGTAACCAGAAACTCGAAAACTTCAGTCAAAGAACTTATGGGTGTTTCTCACTATGCTTGCTACACCTCATTGATTGAACCCAAGAATGCTAAAGAAGCCTTGAAATATGAGTGTTGGATCTTAGTAATGCAGGAAGAACTGGAGCAATTCACTAGAAACGATGTCTGGGAGAGTAAGTACCTGAACCTTCATCAGGAAATGTTATCGGAACCAAGTGGATCTTCAAAAACAAAACTGATGAGTTTGGGAATGTGACATGCAACAAGGCGAGACTAGTTGCTCAAGGCTATACTCAGACTCTAGGTATTGAGTTCGATGAAACCTTTGTCCCCGTCGCTAGACTTGAATCTGTACGTATATTTTTTGTCTATTGCATGTCTAGTGAAGTTCATTGTTTATCAGATGGATGTAAAGTCTGCCTTTCTGAACGGGATATTGCATGAAGAGGCGTACGTTAAGCAGCCTGAAGGATCCAAGGATCCCAAGAATCCAAATCATGTCAACAGACTTAAGAAAGCATTGTACGGACTGAAGCAAGCGCCACGCGCGTGGTAGGAATGCCTTACCATGTACCTTCTGGAAAAGGGATTCAAGAGAGGGGGAGTAGATCAGACATTCTTTGCTCTCCGAACGAATTAGGACCTATTGGTCGTTCAAATCTACGTGGACGACATCATTCTTTGCTGGCGTTTGATGGAAGTTTTGCGAGGATTTTTGGTCGAGGTTTTGCCAGAAGGAGAGTTTGAAGCACCGAGCTGAGAAGAGGAAGGAGGAATGGTCGAGGAGGGAACAGAAGTGGGGGGAGGAGAAACAACCTCGTCTACTTCCGGATCATCCAACTCACCAAGGTTGGGTCGACGACGGAGGAGGGGGATATTATCCATAGTATCCCCTGAGTTGGAAGAAGCGGCGCGGGCGGTAAAAACAATGGTGGGGACAGTCTCGCCGGGACGAAGAATTGAAAGGAGAACAGCCTCAAGAGCAGAGGGCAAAATCTGAACTGAATCAGAGGAAGTGCTCGAAGAAGGAGATGGAGGCACAAGATCTGAAAAAAAGAGAGAAAAAACAAAAACGAAATCAAAAACTTTCGAAGAAGGTGAAGTTCCAAAGAAAAAAATTAATTAAAATTATTAGGGCTTTACGAAGAAGGGATAATTTTGAGAAATTAGGAAAGGAGAGCAAGGATTTCAGAAAATTTTCCAAGGGGAAGGGCGAAATTCACAGGTGATTGACAAGCGAACACCGACACCCAACATATAAATTCGAAATACTCAATCAGCACACCTCAAACACCCAATTCAAGAAATTCAAAGTGAAAAATCCCAAGCACAAGAAGCATAAAATCAGACGAGAAGCGACTTACTCATGACTGCAGAGGAGAGATTTGGAAGAACTCGAGGATTGCAGGAGAAATCGCCGAAATAAATTAGGGTTCTTGCAAAAGGGATGTTTGAGCACGGGGGAGTTTGAAATTGCAAAGGTGGAAAAACTGAGAAAATTCGCTAAGTACCGAATTTATACTTGGGAAGTTAAAGGGTTAGAAGAGCAGGACCGTAGGATTAAAAGTAGATCTAAAGGAAGGAAGCATTAATTATCACGGTACTCAAAATAGGCACATTATGCGAGGAGGAGCTATCATTAAAGTAACTGACATATGTGGCAGACGCGATGCGTGGCAGAAAGGTAGGTGCAACAGAAGAATATGTGACAGGTGACCCTATCTCTGGCAATTAATGAGGTGTTATTTGAAAAATGAGCGGGAAATCCATCAGATGGTCGATATCGGACACCACGCTATCCACGAGGTCGATAAGTATAAACTCACTCTTAGATCGAGTCATTCAGACTCGACCAGAGTGGGTGGGACTAGATGATATGGGATATTATACCCACAAGGATGAACCGGTCTATTGACCGGTCGAGGAGGTCACCCTATGAGGAAGTCAAGAAAATCGAGCAGGATAACCAGTCGACAAAGCAAAGTTGTCTACCAAACTATTCCTCGACCAGATGAGCGATCGAGCAGTTTTAGTCGGCCTCGATAAGTCGACCACTTTGGGGACTTAACACTACGCTGATCGGCCTAGGCACAAGCGCATGAAAGAGCCTCTAACTGAATTCCAGGAGAATATTTACCCCATATGCAGGAAGACACGTGTCGAGAAGACAGTGGTTGATAGCGATAACCACATCTGACAGCCTACCCCATGTGCAGGAGGACACGCGTCCAAAGGGGATTGGTGCAGGTGATAGTGGCGACGGCCACCTCTGACACACGCGTATGGTGTGTACGGACGGGCAGCTAGGGCAGACAGCTCATCAAATCCGGGCAGCCCTAGGTCAGGTACCTCATCCCTATATAAAGGGGGTGAGCCTTTTTTCTCCAACACGATCATTCTATTACTTACTCTTGAGAATTGATTGAACATACACTGACTTAAGCTTTGGAGGCTCTTCACTGGAAAACCCCTCCGGTGTTAGAGTTCTTTGTAGGTGCACGACGTTCAACCGACAAGAAGAAAGGCGATTATTCAAGTTCCAGCCGGTCGAGAAGTTTTGTGTTACCAATGTCCAAGAAGCTGGTCAATCGCTTTGTTAAACTTATGTCGTCTAAATTCGAGATGAGTCTCGTAGGTGAATTTTCTACTTCATTGGTCTTGAATCAGAGTAAGTATGCAAAAAAAACCTTGTTAAAAAGTTTGGTCTTGAAAATTCTAAAGGTCCTAAAACTCCCCTGGGCACGCATGTAAAAATATCCAAAGATGATGTAAGTACATCTGTTGATCAAACCCTTTACAGAAGTATGATTGGTAGTCTTTTGTACCTCACTGCTAGTAGACCTGACATTTGCTTTAGTGTTGGATTGTGTGCCAGGCATCAGGCTACTCCCATGGAATCGCATATGAAGGCAGTCAAGCATATTATTAAATACATTGGAGGTACACCAGAGTATGGTTAATTCACTCTGTTGATACGAACTTACATCTTGCAGGCTATTGCGATGCTGACTGGGCTGGAAATCTTGATGACCAAAAAAGCACCTTTGGTGGGTATTTTTATATAGGGTCAAACTTGGTATCTTGGTTCTGTAAGAAACAAAATTGCATCTCCCTTTCTACTGCTGAAGCTGAGTACATTGTCGCTGGAAGTTGTTGTTCACAGTTGGTATGGATGAAACAAATTTTATCCAAGTATGGTATGAACGATCATTCGTCTCAACTTTTTTGTGACAACACTAGTGTAACACCCCGCTTTTCCATAAATATCAGAGTGCGTTTTTTGCAAAACTTTTCTAAATAAAACATTTTAATTTGTGAAATCCTTATCGGGATGCTACTAAAAACCATACATTGCTTTGAAATTCCGTTATCTTTATTTAAATTTAGCTTTGAAGAATAAACGGATTATTTAAAATCATACTAGGATGTGATACTGTATAAAAGTCTGTCTGATAAATCAGATTAAATATAAAATAAACTGACATGCTAGTTGGAATATCGTAAAGTGACAGTGGAAGTCAAACGTGGTATGACATAACTGTACAATAATGTACAATGGCTTGTAGCCATATCCGTGACCACGATCCACCAACCAGCTCACTCCTCTGATCAAACACTATAGTCTAAAAAACATTAACATCGTGGGGAGTGAGCACTAAAAGCCACTGTGCTCCGCAGGAACTCATGCTAAAGTAAACAGTAAAAATAATAACAATATCATGATCAATAGCTTGTAGAAATGTGGTACCGGTACAATATAAAAACATGGCATGGCATGGCATAGTATAGTTGTAGCATAGTTATAATATCTGCCAACACAAACGTGTTGGACACCCTGTGCACACTCTAGTTGACAGATAAAGCCACTAGAACCTAGAATGGATTTACGCACCTGGACCGGCTACCATTCCAAGCGGATACATAGCATGATACATACCTCAAACATGGTAGAGTTATTATAATCAATGTAATACCCAGTCTGAGTCCCCACCTGAACTGCTGATATGAATCGTAAGTGCTGATAGCCTTGATCTGTAACATATATATAAACAAATACTAAGTACTATGCTGAGACTCATTACAAATAGCTGTTAAGATGCTCGAATAGAACTGATGACTTAACTGGATTTATTGACATAAACTAGGGCTCAACATAGACTGACTTGAACATAAC
The DNA here is from genome assembly GCA_902706635.1 of Striga hermonthica. Lineage (NCBI taxonomy): Eukaryota > Viridiplantae > Streptophyta > Magnoliopsida > Lamiales > Orobanchaceae > Striga > Striga hermonthica. The sequence goes on along the minus strand of CACSLK010014283.1, from coordinate 2,798,927 downwards.
TAAAATTACTGAACTGAACTGACTGAACTGATAACTTAATTGATTTCATTGAACTGACTGAGTGGACCTGGAACTTAACTGGAATATCTAACATAACTTGGACCGGATCAAAATAATATTAAAATATAAAATAACTGGTCTGAACCGGCCGGTTCGCTGGCTGGCCAGACTGCCAGCTCACTTGCTGGCCGGGTGGTCGGCCGCTGGCTGGGTCCAACCGGCTCGGTCCCGCGCTGGCCTGCTGGTGCCCGGGCGCGGTCGCTGGCATGAACTGGGCATGGCCTGACTGCTGCCGGGCCTTGCCGGGCATGGCTGACACGACTGGACCTGACTTGGGCACAACTGGAACTAACTAGTGCACAATTGGGCCTGACTAACATGACTGAGCACGACTGGCGTGCGATTGGACATGATTGGGCTCGGCTTGGGCACAACTAAGTGCAACCATGCACGCTGGCGTGCTATTAGGCACTTTTGGTGTTGCTGAACATGGCTGGGCGCTATCGAGTATTAGCCCGTGTACCACCGAACTCATAACATGGCTACTAGACTCGTGGCTTGACGACAAGGCGCTGCCGGGCGCTGTAGGCGCCGACACTTGCGCGTACTGGAACTGTCGGGCGCTGCTGGGCACCACAGGCAGGCGACTGGGCATGCTGGCTATGGTGCTTGCGCGTGCTGGTGCGACTGGCCTCTCGGGAGTGCTGTCGGCGCACTGGCCGAGGCCTACTAAACACGCTGGCGCACTGCCAAGCACGCTGGCATGTACTAGAACTCGCTGGCGAGCACTGGGACTTGCTGGCGGGTGCTAACTGCGTGCTGCTGACGTGACTGGCGTCCGCTAGCGGCACATCACTGGCGCTGTAGCACGGCTATGCGGGCTGCCCGACTGGGCACATGCAAGCCCTCCGCAGGCCCTGGGGCTACTGCCGACTGGTGTTGCCCGCTACGTGCGGGTAGGCCTTTCGATCGGCATCTCGTCGGCCGTCCGGCTACTTTTTCCGGCAAACATGACTTATATCAATATAACATAATATAAAATAACTGAAAACACATGAATTTCTCAGGAGATTATGATCTTAACTTAATATACCCCGATGAGACATGAACCGGCCATGGCGTGCGCGACATACGCAACCCACAACTTCGACCGATCCTCTCGGCCATTTGGTAAACTTACATGGTTGAACATAGCATGATTTACACATGATCTAGCTAAAATGATCACATAACACAAAAAGAGGGTCGATATGATTATACCCTTTCGATTGCTCGTGGAACGGTGCTAAGCTTCGTACTCCCGCCCGTGTCCGATCAATAGGCGTGCTTCGCTCGGTGATGGCTATTGCATAAGTTGATCTCTTAACTTTAACTTAGTGTAATGGTGTAACATACACTTGGTTTCTCTCTCGGAAATTACACCCTAAAACTTACTACTCTCGGTTGGGCTTAAGAAAATGATGGAAAATTCTATGCAAAATGAAGTAAAATATACTTCACACGTGCCTTGCTATATGTAGAGGATAAATAAATTCAAGACTTATTCTTAGAGGACACTTGTCTATATTAGATTGAATGGTGGCACCAAAATAATGCTTAGTCAACATACTAACATGTCATGTTCCAAAGACCCTCCACAAATGACATGCTAAATTAATAAGCATATTAAAGTACAAAATAATGAAGCTTAAACTTAATATAACCCTACACTAGCACATGGTCTTCGGCATTATTTTTATGTACGTACTTGGTTCAATTTTTTGGAGTAAAGAAAAACGTCTCTTTTAAGCTTACTTACATGAACATTTTTTTTAACCGAATATATTCGATTTCAAATAATACGTCAGGATTGGAATAATTAATTCCAATTCATTGATGTCCATTTATTAATTAAACGGACTGAGATAATTAGTATCATTGCCTCAGTTAATAAATAAAATTAACCGGATATACTTTCGACTTGACGTCGAACTTGAAATTTAACTTAGCTGAATAACATGGACTTGAACATTAACATGAATATTTATTAGAAAAGGCTAGCTTATACTCGAAAGCTAGTATTTTCTTTTATTAATAAAATCCGGGGTGTTACAATCCACCCTACATAAAATATTTCCGTCCTCGGAAATACTAAAACTGAACGTACAGTCTTAACTCGATGCTTATACTTACTGATGACATAAACTTGAAAATTCAGTATTTTAATACTAAACAGTAGACTTGATCTTAACTGGAGAATCATCAATTCACAATTAAGTGAATTGTTGATTAATGCTGGCTGAAAATGGACACTTTTCTAAACAAAAGTGTCCCATTGATTATACATGACATTAAAGGCATAATTCTTATGCGCATTGGTCATCACCTCCTGGCTGATTGCTGGTCTTCAGTCTGAACGTTAATTGTCGAACCAAAGTCGTTGGTACACACGAAAATTTTCAGAGATACACACATGTACAGATGAGGATAACTAGCAATCTTGGTTACTACTTTTCGTGGACATCTGCTTGATAATGCGGCACATCATTCGCGACACATTGCAATGCAGCACACCTGCTCCTCATCAAGTGAGTGTGGCACGTCTGCATGCAGCACCTGGCGAACATTGCACCTGCGACGTCGAGGTAGTCTGTATGACCGATCATATCTGTATCTCAAGATAGTAACATCAATGTACTATAATGCTAACTCTCCATGATCTTCCAGCTTACTGTGACTAAGGCATGGCATCCTTCTCTTTATGCGTCCTTGAATGGAAAGGTCCAATTGTCACCACGTTATTGGTTGTTGATGTTATTGATTGGCCCTTCTCATGTTGTACCTGCAAATCTTTACCTTCCCTGAGGCCAAACTTGACCTCAAGAGAAGTCCATCATGAACTATTCTTTCCTGCGATTTCTCAAATTTTTAGAATATTAGAATCGAGGTACTAGACATACTTCAAATAACTGATAAGTCTTGTCTTATTAGACAGACCATTCTCAACGTTCACATAATTGGATAACCCTTACTTGACTTTCACATGGCTATATAACCCTTACATGAACTTTAAGAACTATCCAAAGACATTTAAATGATTGTCTTGGAATTGGAACATGGAATTTACTGACTTACTGTGGCTTGATAAGGTTCGACTTCAAGTTTTCAGGTAAATTTGGAGTAACGATCTGTAATTCAGACCTCCACAATTAACTCGGCTTAGTAACTATTATGCGTCGATCTTAAATCATGAACATTGACCTTAAATCGTGAACATTGACTTTAAATCATAAACCTTGACTCGTGACTATGTATTGTATGGGGCTGCTCTAGTGACAACTAGTCCCACAAGTACAAAGTAAATAACTTATCTTGAGCTTTGAAAACTATAACTTGGAATATCACATTGATAACATACCTGACATAACTGACTTTAAAGGTTGTTATTACATGAAATTTTAATGTTCCGGTCCCAGCTTCAAGTCTCCATGGTATACCCGGCTGAGTGGCTCTTATTTCAAGCCTCCATGGTAACCCGGAATATTGACTCTTATATACTGAAAACCGTTACTTTTGATAATGGCTTAAGAAATATAACAACCTTTAGCATCAAAATTTACCCCTGAACATGATCTACTAAACGGACTTAGGACATTTGAGTTTATTTCCTGAGCTGAATCAAGGAATTCCTCCTTGGAATATGCCAACTGATTGACAAAAATGGCAATTTTGATACAAAAATGTCTGAGGAACATGATTGCTAAGATTGATACAACATAAGTGCTTACAAATCTCTTGACGAGTCGTTAACTTGACCTGAATAAATATAGAATTTAATCTAGAGTTCTTAAACTTAGCCCCTTTCTAATGTTCTGAATTTTGATTCGAGCATCCTTACTGATTCTAAGATCAGATATATGACATCGTACTGAGCATAGACATAGTAATTTGTTTATAAAAATTTTAAATCAACACTTACTTGGTAGTCGGCGAGGCGTGAGCGTGGTGTGGTCGGGTTTTATAAAAACTTTCTGACTCGCTGAAGTATTCAGATACACAAAAACGTGCTCTGATATCAACTGTAACACCCCGCTTTTCCATAAATATCAGAGTGCATTTTTCGCAAAACTTTTCTAAATAAAACATTTTAATTTGCGAAATCCTTATCGGGATGCTACTAAAAATCATATATTGCTTTGAAAATCTGTTATCTTTATTTAAATTTAGCTTTCAAGAATAAACTGGTTATTTAAAATTATACTAGCATGTGATATTGTATAAAAGTTTGTCTGATAAATAACATTAAATATAAAATAAACTGACATGCTAGTTGGAATATCGTAAAGTGACAGTGGAAGTCAAACATGGTATGACATAACTGTACAATAATGTACAATGGCTGGTAGCCATATCCGTGACCACTATCCACCAACCAGCTCACTTCTCTGATCCGACCCTATAGTCTGAAAAACATAAACATCGTGGGGCGTGAGCACTAAAAGTCACTGTGCTCCGCAGGAAATCATACTAAAGTAAACAGTGAAAATAATAACAATATCATGATCAATAGCATGTAGAAACATGGTACCGGTACAATATAGAAACATGGCATGGCATGGCATAGCATAGCAGTAGCATAGCTATAATATCTGCCAACACAAACGTGCTGGACACCCTGTGCACACTCTGGTGGGCAGATAAAGCCACTATAACCTAGAATGGATTTACGCACCTCGACCGGCTACTATTCCAAGCGGAACATAGCATGATACATACCTCAAACATGGTAGAGTAATTATAATCAATGTAATACCCAGTCTGAGTCCTCACCTGAACTGCTTATATGAATCGTAAGTGCTGATAGCCCTAAATTGTTTAAACTGTAACATATATATAAACAAATACTAAGTACTATGCTCAGACTTATTAAAAATAGATGTTAAGATGCTCGACTGGAACTGATGACTTAACTGGACTTATTGACATAAACTGGGGCTCAACATAGACTCACTTGAAGATAACTAAATTACTGAAATGAACTGACTGAACTGATAACTTAATTGATTTCATTGAACTGACTGACTGGACCAGGAACTTAACTGGAATATCTAACATAACTTGGACCGGATCAAAATAATATTAAAATATAAAATAACTGGTCTAAACCGGCCCGTTCGCTGGCTGGCCAGACCGTCGGCTCACTTGATGGTCGGGCGGTCGGCCGCTGGCTGGGGCCAATCAGCTCGGTCCCGCGCTGGCCTGCTGGTTCCCGGGCGCGGTCGCTGGCGTGGACTGGGCAAGGCCTGATTGCTGTCGGGCCTTATCGTGCATGGCTGACACGACTGGACATGACTTGGCACAACTGGCACTATCTGGTGCACAATTGGGCCTGACTGACATGACTGAGCACGACTGGCGTGCGAATGGACATGATTGGGCTCGGCTTGGGCACAGCTTAGTGCAACCATGCACACTGGCGCTGCCGGGCACTGTAGGCACCGACACTTGCGCGTACTGGCACTGTCGGGCGTTGTTGGGCACCACAGACAGGCGACTGGGCACGCTGGCTATGGTGCTTGCGCGTGCTGGTGCGGCTGGGCTCTCGGGCATGCTGTCGGGCACTGGCCGAGGCCTACTGGACACGTTGGCGCGTTGCCAAGCGCGCTGGCATGTACTGAAACTCGCTGGCGAGCACTGGGACTTGCTGGCGGGTGCTGACTGCGTGCTGCTGACGTGACTGGCGTGCGTTGTGCGCGCCTACACACATGTCCGCTGGCGGCACGTCACTGGGCGTTGTGGCACGGCTATGCGGGTTTCCCGACTGGGCACACGTAAGCCCTCCGCAGGCCCTGGGGCTACTGCCGGCTGGTGCTGCCCGCTACGTGCAGGTAGGCCTTACGATCGGCATCTCGTCGGCCGTCCGACTATTTTTTCCGGCAAACATGACTTGTATCAATGTAACATAATATAAAATGACCGAAAACACATGAATTGCTCGGGAGATTATGATCTTAACTTAATATACCCCGATGAGACTTGAACCGACCGTGGCGTGCGCGACGGCGCAACCCACAACTTCGACCGATCCTCTCGGTCGTTTGGTAAAACTTACATGGTTGAACATAGCATGATTTACACATGATCTAGCTAAACTGATCACATAACACTAAAAGAGGGTCGATTTGATTATACCTTTTCGATTGCTCGTGGAACGGTGCTAAGCTTCATACTCTCGCTCGTGTCCGATCAATAGGCGTGCGTGCTTCGCTTGGTGATGGCTATTGCATAAGTTGATCTCTTAACTTTAACTTAGTGTAATGGTGTAACATACACTTGGTTTCTCTCTCGGCAATTACACCCTAAAACTTACTACTCTCGGTTGGGCTTAAGAAAATGATGGAAAATTCTATGCAAAATGAAGTAAAACATACTTCACACGTGCCTTGCTATATGTAGAGGATAAATAAATTCAAGACTTATTATTAGAGGACACTTGTCTTTATTAGATTGAATGGTGGCACCACAACAATGCCTAGTCAACATACTAACGTGCCATGTTCCAAAGTGTTGGGTTCGATATACCGTACGGATCAGAGTTTACAGCGGAATTTAAAATTTTAT
>CACSLK010014283.1:2763934-2781735 GCA_902706635.1 Striga hermonthica | reverse complement strand
TATATAAAAAAAAAAAGAAGAAAAAAAAAATGAAAAAAAAATGTTTGAATTGTTTTGTTTAAGTTTTTATCTTTGTTCGGGACGAACAAAAAATTAAGTGTGGGGGAGTTGTTAGTGTTATTTTTGTTATGTTTTTATTAATATTTTTTTATTATTATTTTTATGAATTTTTAGTAATTTTGTGGGATTTTGGGTAGTTTTTTGTTTTTTAGTGATTTGTAATATTTAAGTATTTGTGTGGATTTTTGTATATTTTTCTTGTATTTTTCAATTGTTTGTAAAAAAAAGAAACGGTCGAAAATCTCGGAAGAGCCAGATTTTAGAAAGTTATTGGGCATGATTACATTAATAGAAAGAGGAGCTCGTTAGCTACACACAGAAAAAAGCGGAACTCGATTTCGAGTTCGGATGAGTTCGTACGGGACCGAAGCGTAAAATCGAGCGAGTTGCCGACACCTTGGAAGTTAAAAATCCTTAGATAATTGTATTCTGGGTGAAATTTGTATTGGCATACATCATTTAATAGAGGTGTTCGTTAGCGACGCGTAGAAAAAAAACGGAACTTAATTCCGAGTTCGAACGAGCCCAAAACGAGCCCGAGAAGCAAAGCTGCCCGAGACGTGCGCGAATGCGCGCGGAAAAATCACTTTCGGTTTTTGTCCGAAAATTCTAACTTTTCTCTCAAATTTCCTATCTTCTTCCACCTTTTCTTACATTTTTTCTTTCCTATTTTTCCCATCTTCTTTCCCATTTTTCGTATCATCTTTTCTACATTTTTCTTTTCTTATATTACAAATTTTCTAATTTTTTTTACTATAAATACTCTCTTCTCTTTCACTTATTTCACAACTTCACTTTTCTTCTCTTTTCTATGTAAATATTTCCAAAAGTGTTCTTAGTGTTCTTGATATTCTTCAAGTTTGATCTTTGCATGCATGCTTGGTTTTAATCTTGTAAGTTGTTTATTTTCATTTCCCTAAAAGTTCTAAGTGATATATTGACGTCATGTTTTAATCATAATCGTAAGTTATCGTTCGAAAGTTTTTATGAGTAAAACGATAACTTGGATTATTCTTATTATTTTGTGTCAATAAAATCATGGCAAACTAAACCCTTCGTTAGGGATAGGGAAATGATTGTGTCGGTTCGATGATGATGACGAATTGTTGATTGTTCCTATTATTTCGAGTTATATTTATTTTTATGATTTAAGTAGAACTAAACATTCTTTTAAATCTATTTAATCGACTTTTAACCCGAAAATGGCGTGTTGATTGATCACCGCTCGAAATAAATAAGTTTACACGTAACTGTATTGCTTATATGTTAAGTGGTACGCGAATATATTGATTTATGTTTATATTCTTACTCGTAACTGAATGGAATATGAACCTCTAAATTAGTGTGTTTATCGAATCATTTAACCGAATGATTAACAATTCGAAGTTATCATTAGAATTGATACAATTATTTCCCGATTCCCTAACACTTCCTCATCTTTATTCTTTTTACCTATTTACCATTTTTATTATTTTACTGTTGTTTATTCACTGTTCTTTTCATTTATGTTTGTTAAATTAAATTAAGAATTTTAGTTAATTATAAAACGACATCAAAATGGAGTAGAATGTTTAGGTTTATTTTCTCATTTTTGTATTTAAACAATTAAATAAAAAACAAAGCTCCGAACGACCTTCCTTGAGATCGACCCGAGGTCGGGTAACTAGGTTACCAAATACCCACAAAAATCTCTCGAACAACAGGATTGGCGCTGCACGAGCCACTGTCGTGCGCTGCTGTGCGCTGGCGTGCATTACCGCACACTGGCGTGCATGCCTGGGTGTTGGCGTGTGCATGCACATCGCCAACAGTTACCTGCTGCGGTTAATGGCCGCTCGCGGTACCATACCGCGCATCACCTTCGCACCCGCGCACCGCCGCTATGTGTGGGCAGCGCAAGTACGACCGACCCTCGTCGGCCGTCCGGCGGATTTCTCCGGTAACTACTACATGATTAAAATTAATCTATCATAACATGATCATATATGTTGATTTAACTTAAAACATGAATTTTTGTACAAAAGGTGGGACATGGCCGTGGCGACTCCCGTGCACCGCCGACGGCGTTAGGCCGTTCTACGACCAAACTCAATTTTTCTCTCGGCAATTTAAACTCAACTGAACATGAAACATCATTTACTGAAAAAAAATAGCATAAAGTGCTCGAAGGAACTTGAACTTAACATACTTGTAACACATGCCCGGCCCGTGGTGCGCGCTACGTGCGCGACCACGCCCCTTGACCGAAATACCATACCAACATGAACTTACTCCGAACGATACTATCTGAATGATCATGATTTAACATAAATTGACTAACCACACCAGGTCGCTCGAGAGATTGTGAATTTAAACATGACATGACCTACATGAACTTCACGCACGGCAACATGAAGCATGACTACGATAAGAGCTTAGTTTACCACTGTAGCTAAACATGATGTTGTTTATCATAACCAGATGAGGGCTGATACTACCTCTTAACTGCTCGATAACCTCCGCTAGGTGCGCCGTCCGTGCGTGCTATGCTCTCTCGTATGGTGTGCGGTACTCGAACTAAGCTTGCGGTACTCGGCTAAGCTTCCTTGCGTGAGCTTGATAAATATTAAGGGCACTCTTTACTCTCCCTCTAGCTAAGTACACTCAGAATATATATATATGTTCAGTATATGGAGAAATTTTCCCACATAACACAGACACACACACACACACACACATATATATATATATATATATATATCACCTTACCAAAAGCACTCCCTTTAACTCTTAGAGGAGATGTCTACTACTTGGCTTATGATCTAAGGCATAGTCTTCTTCCAAGAACCTAGCATTCGTGCTAACGATTACTTTCTCGTCCTTGGGACTATAAAATTGACCACCTTTCATTTCCTTAGGATATTCCACAAACAGCCTTACTTCTGTTCTCGGTTCTAACTTATCAGTATCGGTTCTCAACACATGTACTGGGCTACCCCAAATCCTGAGATGCCTTAGACTAGGTTTGTGCCCAGACCACAACTCCAATGGTGTAGACAATACAGAATTAGAAGGTACTCTATTCAGAAGGTATACTGTTGTTTCTAGGGCACATCCCCAAAACGAATCTGGTAAAGTACTATAACTCATCATTGCCCTAACCATTTCCATAAGAGTCCTAATCTTTCGTTCTGCTACGCCATTCTGCTGAGGCGTGCCAGGCGCAATCAGCTGGGATGTAATCCTATTATCCGTCAAGTAGATCCTAAATTAATTCGAGAGATATTCGCCACCACAATCTGATCGTAGTGACTTGATACTTTTTCATAACTGCTTCTCCACAACTTCCTTATACTCTAAGAACTTTTCAAAGCATTCAGACTTTCGGTGCAGAAGGAAAATTTACCCATATCTCGAGTAATAATTGAATAACATAACGAAGTACTCGAAATCACCTCTCGCTTGAACACTCACAGGACCACATAGATCGGAATGAACTTGCCCTTACACATCTTCGGCTTTAGTCATTTTGCCTTCCAGGCAAAACTCGCAAGTTGGAAAAGCCTCGACTTCTAACGACCCCAATGGCCCGTCTGCTACCAAACTTTGAATCCTCCTAAGTTTATATGACCAAGTCTTAGATGCCAAAGATATGTCTCGTTCATTTTAGAAGGTTCCTTTCTCTTATTCAGATTAGATGATGAATTAAGTAATTTTTTCTGTTGCAATGGAGGTGACTTAGATTCTAGAATATATAAATTGTCAACTAATGAACCAGAACATATGAACTTTTTGCCAAAACGAATAACAACTTTATTATCGAAAGTTGCAGAAAAACCGTTCATAAACAACTTAGAAACTGAAATCAAATTCTTTCTAAAACTAGGAACATAAAGACAACCTTTCAAAACTAAAAACCTATCTAAGCCAAAATCTAAATAGACGTCTCCTACTGCAACTGCTCACGCTCTACTAGCATCACCCAAGTAGATGGTAACTTCTCATTCCCTAAGCCGTTTGGTCTCCTAGAACTCCTACAATGAATTCCAAACATGATCAGTGGTTCACGTATCTACACACTAGTTTCTGGTAGATAACACCGCTAAACATGTTTCAACGACTAAAAAAAAAAGATGTACCTTTGTCGAACTTCTTGAAGAGAGGGCAGTCTGCCTTCCAGTGTCCTTTCTGCTGGCATTTGTGGTACTTGCCTTTCTGCTTCTTCGCCTTCTGTTGAGGTTGCAAGTCGTTCTTGACCGTGTTACCTTTTCATGCGGTCTTCTTCCTCTTCTTGCCCTTAGAAACCTTAGAAGTGGAAGCTTCACCCTGCTGGGCCACCATAGCTTGGGTCTTCTGACGAAACAGGCCCTCGACTCACTGAAGTTCAGAGAAAAGTTCCTCAAGAGTCATCAACATCTTATTCATGTTGTACTTCAACCGGAATTGCTCAAAGCTCTTCGGCAAAGACTAGAGTACTATATCGACCTGGGTTTCTCCGTCAATAGAAGCCCCAAGAACCTCCAGCTCATTCAGCTGGGCCATCATAGCAAGAACATGTTCCCTTACGGGAGTGCCCTCACGCATGGTCCTGTTCATCAGAACCCCCATGGCCTCTTTTCGGGCATCCCGCGACTGATGAACAAATAACTCCTTGAGATTGAGGAGTATCTCTGCTGCAGTGTTCGTAGATTGATGTTGATGTTGAAGTACATTTGACAAAGATGCCAGGACGTAACACTTCACCATCTCGTCAGCATTTTTTCACCGAACATACTCCTATTTCTCTTGGTCTGGTGCATTATCAGTAGGCACAACCGGACAAGCCTCAACAGCAGCAAATTTGTAACCCTCAACAGTTAACACAATATCCAAGTTCCTTTTACAGTCAATATAAATGGGACCCACAAGTTTGTTTTCTTTGAGAATTACGGACAACGAATTGAAAGACATTTTGAATTCCTGGGGTCATGCAAACATAGTTTTTACTCAGTCAAGTAGTTTTGAATTTAAACATTACATATTGATCCATGTAACAATATTCAAATAAATTCACCAACACCTCGAAGCACTGAATCCCCGCAGGCCACGGAGTGTGGACGTCAATGGTTCAAACATTCAGAAGAAGAGGGATAAATCCCATTAGCTTAATATACTACCAAGAAATACTTAACTAATAGTCGGTCCATCTTTTGGCCAACGCAATTAACCTGTAAAAGAATAAAAACGGCATTTTTCTTTTGGGATTATCATAATTATTTGCACTTTAAGTGTAACCCATTAATTGGTCCAAAGTTTACTGCCAAAATTATACGTCCACCTTTGGATGACCCGTACGCTTTTGAAATAGCTCACTATAATCATCCCGAAAGAGATTCGTCCTTGTGAACTGTGAAATAAAATGTCTTTTGGGCTCGAATTAAATCACTTCACTGACGAACCTATAATAGGGGCCTTGGATGTAATTTATTTAAACCCATTACACACTTAATATAATTTTTGTTTTACGGGATTTTCCTAAACATGCTCCTAATAATTCGATTTGCACATAAACAATCACATTAGAACCTGCATGATTAATAAACAATAATAAACTAGGAATTATAATCCAACTATCATGGTCAATAATCAATCTCCAATGTTATGGAGAAAACACAATCTTGTCCTTGTTGAATATGTCCTCTGATTCAGGTATTGGAACTCCCCTTTCGCATGACTCCCACTGAATTGGTTGTCTATAGAAAATTCATCATTGGATCATCACCATGGCATCTGTGTACGTGTTTATCGCCTCACCCCGCCAAGAATGGTCCACGCCCGCCAGATCAATAATGAATAATATAAACAATAATTACACAATTCATCATATGACCCACACAGGAGCCGTACATGAGTTTCTATGAAAGCAATAAACTATACGGTGTCCCGCCGCGCGAAAAATTTATTACAAACATTCACCAACCCAAAAACTCTTCGACATATCTGAGGCTTATAAAACAGCAAACATTCAACATGAATTAAAATCCATACATACGAGCCACAATAGTCGGATTCAAAATCACCTGCAAAAAACTTATTGCAATTTCTAATATACTATGCCGCTGCGTCCGTACACATATAATTCCTGTAAACAGGCAAAGTCCAAATTCAAACTGTGCACGAGGTTGAATTAAACCTGGGCTCTGATACCAGTTGTTGGGTTCTATGAGGAACGTCAAACCACATGAACAATATTGAACTTATCGAAATAAATCCTAACGCTGCGGAATCTATAGTTAGGATGTGGAAATAACATTTTAAAATTTTTGCCGACTTAGAGACGATGTAGAATATTGTTGATGTAGTTTGTCTGATCACCACAATCAAATGGGCGAATAGATTTGGCCTTTACTATATTCTAATCGAGGAATTGGACGAGACTTGATCACACGGTGTGCGGGTCTCGGTGTCGGGTGCAGCGGCTCGGTCGTGGGCAACAGTTGGTGTGCGTCGGGCACTGGCATTGCGCGTCGGAGGCTAGGCTGAACACGCGGGGTGCAGGCAAACGTGGACGGGTGCTGACGGTCGCTGGGCGTGTTCGTGCACGCGGGGCGCTATGCCTATGCCGAAGCGGACGGGTGAAACGCACTGGGAACACGCGGGAGTACGGAGCAAGTAACCTGGGCGGGCGCGGAATGATGCGTGCGTACTCCTTGCACGTTGCGATCAGCGGGCTCGAAAAAAAGGCGTCGCGCGAACAGGCGAACGACAGCGATGGCGTGTTGCAAGCAGGTAGGCGTCGCTGGGACACATCGTTGGGCGTCGCTGGCAGGGCCTGGCGGTGCTCAGCTGCTTGCGGTAGCGAGTTGCTACGCTCGGCTAGGCTCGGGCATCTTTCGGTGACAATTTTTGGCGGCTTCTCAGCGGCGGTGAACGGCTGAGTGTGGCGGTGGAAGGTGACCAGAAAATATGTGATAAGAGGCTTGAATATATTGTAACTGAAAGCCTTTTAACATATTACCTAAATACCTACTTCGACTAATCTTGGTGGAGCGATTAATCGAATCTCCCTAACTCTCGAACAAAGCTCTTTCTCTCGTGTATGTAGGAGAAAAATCGGCCAGCTCAAAGTCTTGTGCAAGAGGTTGGGACTTGGTGTATCTATAGGCTCCATTAGGGACATTAAGGAGGTTGTTATCATCCGATTCGGTAATCCGAAATTACCAACCTCAAACTGCCACTTGGGTGAATTATTACCAGCACCGACATGGTCCACGATCATCCCGATTCGCCTACTAAACTGGCCTGATTATATGAAACCGAGGTGATCATCGAACCGAGGTCATTCCGATCCAAGGTTACCTTAAACCGAAGTCCCCATGAACCGAGGTCACCATTCCTGAAGCTGGTGACAAGGCACCTGCGCGCCATCTCCACAAACCACAAGATCTTCCATCATTCAAGTGGGACCCACTGACAATATCGCCCATAAAAAGTATCTTTATGTAAAAAGCATCACACGAATCTCGATACGTATTCTAAAAAAGTTACTATAAGTAGCAACATCTGATACTTGTACGGGGGATCCCCGAAACCTTTTTTACGAAAAATACGTAACAGCTCACTGTAGCTTTTCACCTCGGTTCACCTCGGACCGGGGCCATTGTTGAGTTTTGATTGCATGTTTAACGTTCAAATTACTCAAACTACGTAACTACTCATATCCATAATCATTGTTAACAACCACATAACAACAGTTTGGCGCTAGAGGAAGGGCCTCATCAGTTATTTAAGGTTAATCTTCAATCCTTAGCTTCTTAGCCACATCAACATGTTCCATTCAGACCATGCGTTCATACATCGCGCGAAGGACACAGTCGTAGCAATCAATCTGTCAGGCGTCCTGTGACAATACCCAACCTGCCTGATTATACCACTCTATTTCAAAATTTTGAGTTCGCGCGTGGGTTTGCCACCTTGATGGCTCAAACTATTCCTGGGATGTCAACGACAGCGCCGGGACAATCTATCATCCCTACTACCCCTGCAAACCCAAGAAATCTATCTATCCGACGAGACGGTGGAGGAACAGCTTCTCACGCCACGTCTCAACCTCGTAGTCGTACACCACCACACCCAGAACGTGTAGTGCGGCACGCCGAGACAGCGCGCGCTCCTGGTCCCTCATGAAGAAACCGCTGAAAGTGAATTGGGACAACCACGGCGTTCTCCATCACTCGCGCGGCCTCAGGCTCATTCCCATCCAGTTCGAACAGACCTCTGTCATCAAATTGAAAGAAATCGGTCACCTCAGCAAGAATCCATGAAATTGGAAGTGTTACGGCGAAGAATCGCCGAGTTGGAAAATCGGCAAAGGGCACAAGAACATCCCCCACGACGAGCTTCCACCTCAGCACAAGTATACTTAGAAGCTGATTCCCCTTTAACGCCCGAGCTCACCTCGGAACCTGTACCAGGAAAAGTCAAAGTCCCTCAAATCAAATTATATGATGGAACGTCGGATCCTGACTCACACGTCGGTTATTACACATCATGGATGGATCTCCATGGGGCCTCAGACACACTTCGGTGTCGCATGTTTTCTCTCACCCTGGGGCCCCGAGCTCAAAAATGGTACCACTCTCTGCCCCCTCATTCAATATGAAAGTGGCAATAGTTGAGGTCAGCTTTCCAATCTCATTTCATTGGGGCCCAAGTTTGTTTGGTTTCGAAAGAGTCTCTGGCAAATGTAACTCAAAAAGATGATGAAAGTGTCAAGGATTATATTGCTCGATTTAATGACTGAGTTCATAATATGGAGCCATGTCATCCCGAAACCTTGCTTGTTATGGCTATTGCGGGACTGAAACCGAATTTCATTTTCCGCTGGACATTATGTCAGAACAAGCCAAACACCTTCCAGGAATTCCTTGCCCGAGCCCAGCAATATATTATTACCGAGGATGCAATGTCGGTCCCCGATTTTAATTTCAATACGAAGTCATCCAACTCAGGAACCGATGACAGGAAGAAAAACAAATCCTTTGATAAGCAAAACAAGGCTCAATTTCAAGGTTACCCCCGGGGAGACGCCAATGACCCTGAAATTAGGGCGGCTCGAAAACAGTACGCTACCGACGTGAAATTCGATTACCAAACCGTTTATTCAGCTGGGGCTGCCACCATCTAGGAAGAGATCAAAGGAAAAGGTATCCTGCCCGATCCTAAACCACTTCGGATGCCTGAAGAAAAACTAGATAAATCTTGGTATTGTGACTATCATAAATTGCCGGGACATTACACCGATGAGTGTTTAAGCCTGTTAGCTGCCCTATTACGTTTAATCGGTCATCCGCAACTCAGAAAGTTTTATCGCAACTCTGATACCCAGAAACGGGGGCCGGGATGTCAAATTGAACCCTGTGATGAAGACGAGGATGAAGGCCGAGGTGCCACGCCAAAAGAATCCGACAAAGAGAGGAAAAAGTGTTCATGTTCACCTCGAAAATACTCAATGTTGAGTCAATCAGAAACTCTCGAGGACTTAAACGAAGTCGATCTCCCAGCCCGATGCAAATCACCGTCCATCGGGTAAATACTAATAATTCTCGAGGTACCTCATCTTGTCAACAAATTAAAGCCTACGCTCGACAAGCTTACAATTCGGGCAAACATGTTTTTACCACTGATCTGAGAGACGTTCTCAATGCCCGAAACTATCCTATTACTTTCAACATGGAAGATGCAAATCATTCTGCACACCCTCATTCCGACGCACTCGTCATCACCGTTCCAATATGTGGGATCCCGGTCCACCGTTTCATGGTCGATATTGGGGCCTACTCAAGCATTTTGATGCTAAAAGCCTTTGACAAAATGGGTCTTGATCCCGCCGACATCCGACCTTGCAACGACCAAATACAAGGGTTCAACGGGAGCATTTCGCGACCTATTGGCGAGATTACTCTACCTATCAGATTCGGTACAGCTGAACACGTCACAAAACTCGTCATAGAAACCGTTAAAGTTCTCGACATCAACAATGAATATAACGCAATCATTGGGAGGACTGCGTTATACAAGCTTCGGGTTGTTGTTTCCATTTTTCATTACGCACTTAAATTTCCGACTACCCGTGGAGAAGGAACACATTATGGAGACCAAAGAGAAGCTCGAGAACTCATCACATTTATACCATCCACTGGAGTCCATTCCGCCAATTCGGTCGACGAAAGAATTCCCCGCCCATTGATCACCTCGGATAACACCATTCCCTAGGAACCAAGTCCTGATCTTGATGTTCCCTTCACCTTGGATCCTTTAACCGAGGACCGAAGTAGAAGACCTGGAAAAGAACCAAGTCAAGAATAAGATGAATTGGACCCAAGAACTCATTTCAAAGAGAAAAGTCGAAATGATCGAGCCGAACCCGGAGAAGAAGTGGAGTTGATCCATATTGACGAACCAACATGTCAGAAACCACTACGCATTGGGAGCAACCTTCAAGAACCCCTTCGATCAGAACTCGTGTCATTTCTCAAGAATAATTCTGATGTCTTCGCCTGGAAACACGAGGATATGAAGGGAATTGACCCCGGTGTTGCCAGCCACAAACTGAATCTCGACCGAACAGTTAAGCCAGTTGTCCAGAAATGACGAAAATTGGGGCCAGATCGTCAGAAGGCTCTAGAAGAGGAAGTCAGAAAACTCGTGGACAACAATTCATTAAAGAAGCTAAATACCCGACGTGGGTATCTAATCCTGTTCTTGTAAAGAAAACCAACGGCTTATGGCGTCTGTGCATAGACTTCTCTGATTTGAATAAGGCGTGTCCAAAAGACAGCTATCCGCTTCCTCATATTGATTACATGGTAGACGCCACCTCGGGACACAAGTTAACGAGTTTTATGGATGTTTATTCCCTTTATAATCAAATTCCCATGGACCCCGAGGACTCGGAGCACACCTCCTTCTATTCTGCCCGAGGCCTATATTGTTATACTATGATGCCCTTCGGATTAAAAAATGTCGGGGCCACTTATCAGCGTCTCGTCAAAAAGATGTTCGCCAATTTAATCGGTCATACCATGGAAGTCTACGTAGATGATATGCTTGTCAAGTTTGTGAACGCCTCCGACCACGTTACCCATCTTCAAGAAATGTTCAACATTCTTCGGTCATACTCTATGGTCTTAAATCCCAAAAAATGCACCTTTGGAGTCAAGTCTAGAAAGTTCCTCGGTTATATGGTCAGTCAACGGGGAATTGAAGCCAATTCGGCCAAGATCAAAGCAATTCAAGACTTAACTCCCCCGACCTCGGTCAAGGGTGTTCAGGCCCTAACTGGCCGACTCGCAGCACTTAATCGGTTCATCTCCAAGTCTACTGATCGGTGTAAACCATTCTTTGAGTTAATCAAGAAAGGAAAAAACTTTGAATGGACCGAAGAATGCCAAAAAGCACTCACCAGCATTAAGGAGACTCTCGCATCTCCTCCGACGTTACAGAAGCCAAATCCTGAGGAAATGTTGTTCTTGTACCTCGGAGTCAGTGGTACGGCGATCAGTGCCGTCTTGATACGCGAGGAAGGAATGCTACAATCACCTATTTATTATGTCAGCAAGGCTTTACATGACGCCGAACTTCGTTATCCTCCTATGGAGGAACTAGCGTTTGCGCTCGTTACTGCTTCCCGGAAATTACGCCCTTATTTTCAAGAGAATTCCATTACTGTCCGCACTTTGTATCCTTTGCGACAAATCTTACACCGACCTGACACGTCGGGGCGAATGGCAAAATAGGCCGTAGAACTCAGACAATTTGACATTCATTATCAACCGAGAACTACAATCAAGGCACAAGTTCTATCTGAATTTATTGCCGAGTTCACGCCGACTGTGGAAGCTCACAACAACGACCAACCATGGGTCCTCTACATCGATGGATCCTCCACGGCAACCGAGTAGGTGCGGGAATAGTCCTAGTCAATCCCGAAAATCGATTATTCTGCTATTCGGTTAAATTTCTTTTTCCCACTACCAACAACGAGGCCGAATACGAAGCTTTGTTATCTGGACTAAGTCTAGCCGAGTCCATGAATATCAAGTATCTGAAAGTTTTCTCCGACTCGCAGCTCTTGGTTAATCAAATCAACGGATCGTACGAAGTCAAGGAACCTCGATTGACACCATACCTGTCCTTGACAAAACAAAAGTTGTCTAAATTTTCTATCGAAGTCGAGCATATCCCTCGAACTCTCAACGTACAAGCTGACGCCCTGTCCCGACTAGCTTCAAGCACCGGGATGGAGAGCGTGGAATATGTCCAAGTCGGCCAACAGGAACGACCATCTACCCATCCTCCTGAAATCTTGACCGTTGATCCGACTACCTCCCAGAAACCTTCGACTTGGATGGATCCTATCATTCGTTACATAGACACAGGGGCCTTACCTATGGATCCAAAAGAAGCTCGTGCACTTGGGGTTCGAGCTGCTCGATACACTCTGGACAACGGAACCTTGTTCAAGAGAGGATATTCAGTCCCACTTTTAAAAAGTTTAACCGAGTCCAAAGCACAATACATTCTTGAAGAGGTGCACATGAAGGTATTTATGGAAGCCACCCCGGCGCCCAAGCTTTGTCCTACAAGATTCTACGACAAGGATATTATTGGCCGACCTTAAAAGCATACGCCGCTGCGTAGGTTCGTAAAGGCCCGAAGTGCCAACTTTTTGCACCAAACGTTCATCAATTTCCTGAAGAGCTCAAGTCGGTCTACAGTCCGTGGCCATTTGCCAAGTGGGGGATTGATCTCATCGGTCCCCTACCAACTGGAAAAGGTGGTGTTCGGTTTGCAATTGTCGTTGTTGACTACTTTACAAAATGGGTTGAAGTCGAACCACTAGCCACGATAACCGAACAAAAAGTTGTTGACTTTATATGGAATTCCATCATTTGCCGCTTCTAAGTACCGAGCTCAATTGTCACTGACAACGGTCGACAGTTCGAAGGCAAGCGGCTTGAAACTCTGTGTGAAGAATACAATGCCAAACACTTTTTCTCCTCGCCTTACAACCCACAATCGAACGGTCAAGTCGAAGCCGTCAACAAGCTGATTAAGAATGGTCTCAAAGTCTGTCTTGATGCCGCTAGAGGGGCCTGGCCGTCCTATGGGCATATCGTACAACCCCAAGAACTTTCACAGGTGAAACTCCATTTTCATTAACGTACGGTTCGGAAGTCGTTGTCCCAGTTGAACTCGGTGAACTGACCTACCGAATTCAACATTATACCGAAGAGTCCAACTCGGATAATATAAAAGCAAACTTGGACTTGCTCGAAGAACATCGTACTCGTGCTGAACTCAAGAATGCCGCTTACAAACGAAGAAGCGAGAGATATTTCAATACCAAATTCAAACCCCGTTCATTCCGAGTTGGCGATCTAGTCCTCAAACGAATAATGGGGCCTGATCCCAGTCCACTCAAACCGAAGTGGGAAGGACCTTTTCAGATCATTGAGGTCTTACCCCGCGGAGCATACCAGATTGCTCATCCTGACGGAACCCCACATCAATACCCGTGGAATGCTGTATTCCTAAAGAAGTCCTACCAATGAAAAATCTGAAGTCGGACAGCCGACTTTTCTTTTGAACAGAACCTCCTTTTGCCACTTTGAGGGGACGAAGCTACTCTTTTGTTGTAATGAATTTTCAAAGACTTTCACTTTTGAAATCCGAGCAACAACTCGGTACCGATGTAAAATATTTTGAAACTCGGTTCTATCAATATTTTGTACCGATGTAAACATTGCGACACTCGTTCTCGCTGATGCCTCGTAATACATCCAAATACCACGTATGGTTTGGTTGGGCTGAAGCTCGTCCACATCACTTCAGCAAACATGATTTGACGGGTCCCGCTAACAACCGAATATAAAACAATCAACTCGGTTGGGGCCATTTCATAATCGGACTCTGACGAAGTTCGGTGAACCCTATTTATCTTATGCACGACACAAAATGTGTTAAGTTCCGCAAATTCGTATTAAGTTTGTGTTTTGACTTACACTGGTAGCCGAATTCATTAAAAAAGATCAATGTGGAACTCGGAACTCATTTTTATAAAAAGTCCACAACTCGGTTGTAAACATGAATAAATCCGAGTTGAAAGGCTAGTCTTATATTATCACCGAGTTCGTTAAACTTGGTCTAAAAATTGCTGACTTTACACAGCAAAATAAACAGAATGGAAATCATGCAAATATGCTAGATTTATATTATAACATCGGGAAATTCAAAAATTACATATTTCCTACTAAGGATGTCAACATTCTGACACCCCGACTACGTACTTTAACATGAAAAAAAAAATTGAAACATAACAACTTAAGTTTTCAAAAGATATCAAGCAGCATCATCTTTATTCTCTCCGCTTCGGCCGACGCCACTACCCTCTCCGGTCTCCGGTACAATGGAAAACTATTTTTGAAGTCGCTCCACAACAGCGATTTCCTTTGCTTGGGCCGCAGCATCGATGGCCGCATCCGTTACTGGTACAAACTCATGACGTGGGTCCGGAGTGTCAGTTGCTTTTTCCTCCACCGGAGGAACGACCCCGGTCACCTTGACCTCTTTGTCTGTCGACTTGGTTTTTTCTTCAATGTACGGCATAACAGTGGCTCAAATTTTTTCGGGAGTCATATCGTCGAAGTGTTGTTCAATCTCCACATCGGCCAAGGTCGTGACATAAATGTCTGCCAACTCTTTTCTCTTCTCCTTCTCTCCTTCCAGAATCATATTGACATAAGCACGACGGAAGAGAGCTACCCTTTCTTCGGTAAGAAGAGGTAAGTTTGGATTTGCTGTCATCTCTTCAGCCCGACGAAGCATCCATTCGCAAAATTCCTTTTCATCTTCATCGGCCCCGATATGCATTCCCTTGATCTTCGGATTGAAATTATATTTGTCTAGCTTAAAGAAGAGAAAATGTCGGAGCTCGTTGGTGTCATAAAGACCGTTATCAAAACGCTCAATCATTCAGCGAAGGTTAATGCACGTGTTCATCCCCATTTCAAGATCAGGGCCGACCTCATCATTCACACCGGTATCGGCGACCATGACCTCGGCACCTTCACCAACTTGAGTAGTAACCTCGGGGACAGAGTCTTTACCAGCTTGAAAGCTGTTCTCATACATAAATTCCCCATATTCAGACTTTTCTCGCTCAAACTTTGCTATTTCAGCTTGATGGTCATCCCGTTGGCGACTCACAAGTTCACGGACCTCAGCGCACTCTTTACAAGCTTTATCGTGCTCGGCCTTTTCCTTCAAATAATTATGTTATGCCTCTTCAGCTTTGGTTTCCAGTTCCTTAGAATGTTGTTCAGCAAAGGCAAGACGCGACCTAAGTTCCCACCTCGGTCTGGAGAGCTTTTTTCTCTTCGGATAATGTCGAGATATCTTTCTGCGCCACTTCAAGCTGTGAAGTCTGTGCAAAAATATCATTTTTCAAATCAGCCTCTACTTTAGTCGCCTCCTCCTTCAAAGATGCAATCATCGCATCTCGCGCTGCTATGGTGTGTTTTTCCCTTCCAGCTGTGCGGCAATTCAGCTATGGTCATCTTCAGCTGCAACCAAGCTCACTAACGCTCGACCCATAAAAGCTTTTGCATAGTTAAGCTTGTCAACGCTTGACAGCGAAGAAACTCCCACTTCGGACTTCGGGTCCCATACCATCAATGGCACCCGAGCTACTTTTTTGCACTTTCTGGCATCTCAACTCTTGAAGACATATGGAGAGTCTTAACCGATTTAAAGGTAGTGAACCACTCCTCCACTACTCCCTTGGGCACATTGACGTTCGCAGCCCTCTCCTCATCGATCGATAAAAATGACTTCTTAAACAACGACGAGTCGTCAACGCCCTTTTCCGAACCCCGACGACCGGAGTCATGCTTCTTTTTCGACCTTTTCTCCGTAGCAGAGGCCTCTCCGGCAGACATCTTCACCAATTTTCTTTTCTTCTTCTTCGTCGGTTCCGCAGGGTCCACCGACCTCGGCGGGGATTGTGGCTTCTTCAGTCCTTCCGTCGGCACTTCAGTATGTGCTGGCTCAGCCAGAGCTAACTCGTTCCCTGACAGAATTTCCTCAGGCTCAGCTTGATTAATCGCCGCCGCATCGATAACTGGTGGCACCTCGGATGACGTCACTTCCTGCGGGGACCTCGTCTTCTCCAGGTTCACCACCGACGTCGCACCGGTTCCGACGTCGGCTGACTTCCGCGCTGCGGTCCTCTTCACCAATGCTCGCACTAAGTCTCTCCTCATGGCGTTGGTCAATCGCAAGTCTCGGCTCTTACCAAACTTTGATTGCAGATTCTTATTCGAATAACGACGCCCAAAGTCTTTTGCGTCCTTGACAGTTTGGTATCCGGTAAATTCGAGTAACGGGTAGTATACTGCATATAAAAAAAAAAAAAAAACCATAAGACATACACATTAGGGACCAATTACCCCGATCATGCCAAAGTACTTGTCAAAAAGAAGGAATTAATTTGTGTTACCGGGATTAATGCAAGCGTAAGCGTCCTGGTCCGGTTTGGAGTAGATCGGTTCTTGTCCTCGCCGGTAGAACGCCGGAAACCTGCAAATAACTCTCACACTGGGGGTTGTGTCCGGTGAAGAGCCTCCGATTCTTAAGTCAATATGTGTATGAGTATACTGGAGTTGAGTAATGAGTAGAATGTGTTAAGGGAGAAAGGCTCACCCCCTTTATATAGGGGTGAGATACCTGCCCTAATAGCTGCCCGAATAAGGTGAGCTGGCTGCCCAAGCTGCCCGTCCGTACTCTGACACGCTGCGCACATGTCAGAGGTGGCGCGGGGCGTTGGGAGCTGTCAGAAGTGGTTATCGCTATCACCCAATACATTGTCGACACGTGGCCCCCCTGCACATGGGGTAAATATTCTCCTGAGGTTCAGTTAGGGGCTCTTACGCGCGTCCACGATACACGCGCCCATGACTAGGCCGACTATTGGTTCCTCGAAGAGATCGACCTGTTAAGGTCGAATAGGTTGCCCGATCATGTATCTGGTCGAGCGACAGGTTGCTCGATCGCTTATCGGGTCGTACGATGGTCTGGTCGACCACCTATTTGGTCAACTCTCTGAAGGATCGATCCTCCCGCTTCTTGTCCTGGCCTCCCGCTTCTTGTCTTCTCGACCGGCTGAGCAGACCGGTTTAGCCTTGTGTATATAATATCCCATATCATCTAGTCCCCCCACTCTGGTCGAGTCTGAATGACTCGATCTAAGAGTGAATTGGTATTTATTGACCTCCTGGATGGCTCGTCATCCGATATCGGCCAGCCGATAAGTTTCCCGCTCATGTTTTCAAATAATTTCAAATTAATTGCTAGAAATAAAGTCATCTGCTTCAAGTCCTTTCTGTCGCGCCCGCTTTTCTGCCACGCGTCACGTCTGTTATATGTGTCAGGCGCTTTAATTATTGCGCTTCCTCGTCTAACACATCCGTTTTGAACTCCGTGCGAATTAATACTCCCCACTGTAGGATCTAGCTTTAATCCGACGGCCCTTATCTTTCCACCCTTCAATCTTCCAAAGTATAAATTCCATACTTTTTCGACTTTTTTCCACCCTCGCAATTTTCGAATTCCTCTGTACCAAGAATTCTCTCTGCAAAAAACCCTTACTTTCTCGACGATTTCTCCTGTGCTCTTTCGAACTTCCATCAATTATTGATCCACGGTTATGAGTAAGTCTCTCC
>CACSLK010014283.1:2735302-2758323 GCA_902706635.1 Striga hermonthica | reverse complement strand
GTGATGTTCTAAACAAGTGACCACCCAGCCCGAGGGCCTTAGTCATGGTGGATTTTAGTCTTCACACTTGCCCACCCGTGAGGAATGTTCCAAACAGGAGGTCTTCGACCAACCTGCCCACCCCAAGGGATGTTCTAAACAAGTGACCACACCACATACGTCCTGTCATTCAAATTATACCAACATTCCAAGCATAAGAAAATGTGCAATAAAGTGAGTAAAATCCAAGAAATCACTGTACTCCATTGATTGTTGAGCAAACTTTGCAATTTACATCGTTGTTTGAATTTCTAGCTTTCTTAAAAAAAACACGAAAAATTTTCACACATAATATTTTTTCAATTTAGCTATGTTCCATGACCTGGCAAGTGATCGGCCCTCAGCATCCTTCAGCGAGTACGCTCCTCCTGCGTGCACTCGCTCAACCAGGTATGGCCCTTCCCATTTCGGCTCCAGCTTTCCCACATGTTTGAGCACATCGACCCGTTTCCAGACCAGGTCACCTACTTGGAGTCTGCGAATTTTCACCCTTTGTTTGTACGCCTCGACCCTGATTGTTGCTCTCCCACGCAACTTCTCAATAGTGTCCAGGGCGGCCATCATTAGCTCTTCGTTCTGCTCGGTATTATATGTGCTCGACCTCTGGGATGATAACTCGACCTCGACCAGCAGCAATGCTTCCATTCCATAAGGTAGACTGAAAGGGGTTTCTCCTGTTGTCGACCTTGGGGTTGTGCGATATGCCTAAAGCACCGAGCTCAACTCGTCGACCCATGCTCCCGAGGCCTTTTCCAGCTTTGTTTTCAGCCCATTTAGTATAATTCGGTTGGTTACCTCGACCTGGCCATTGGCTTGCGGATGAGCAACGAAGGCAAAGTGTTGCTCAATTTTCATGTCTTCACACCACGCTCGAATCCGCTTGCCATTGAACTGAGTACCATTGTCAGAAATCAACACTTTGGGCACGCCAAACTGACAGCAAATGTTGTTGTATAGAAACTTAATTACTTTCTCCTCCGTAATCTTCGCCAAGGGTTCGGCCTCCACCCATTTTGTGAAATAGTCTACCGCCACGATTAAGAACTTTCTCTACCCCGTTCCTTGCGGCATCGGCCCCACCAGGTCGATCCCCCACTGGGCGAATGGTATAGGGGCACTCATCGTTGTCATCATTTCTGTCGGTTGGTGGATAAGTGGGCCGTGCTTTTGGCATTGTAAGCATTTCTTCACCATCGCCTTCGCATCCTCCCTCATCGTCGGCCAGAAATATGCTGCCCTCAAAATCTTTGCAACCAAGGCTCCTGACTTACTATGACTATTGCAGCATCCCTCGTGCATCTCTCTCAGCACATATCGACCTTCCTCCTTAGTTACACAGCGCAGGTGCGGTCCCGCATACGACCGCCTATAGAGAATGCCTCCTTGCTCGAAAAATCTCCTCACCACCTTTATCTTCCCTTCTTTCAGTTCCTTTAAGATCGGGGCTCTCCAATCCTCCACCTCCTCGATCTCCGCCACTACTGCTTGGACCATACTCCTTTCGAGATGCAATAAAGTGACACTTTTGCTCTTGCAGTCCACCAGGCTTTGAGCAATTTTCGATAACAGGTCCGCCCGATCATTTTCCCCTCGAGGGATCTGTATCAACTCGAATGAATCGAACTCCTCTTTCATCTTCCTCATCTCATCCACGTACCTTTGCATCCGGTCCTCCTTAACTTCAAACCCCTTCTGAAACTGCCCGACCACCAGCTGTGAATCAGAATGCACTTGTAACTTTCGGGCCCCTCCTGCTTTGGCTAGGCTCAAGCCCTTGATCACTGCCTCATACTCGGCTTCGTTGTTGGATACCTTGAACCCCACTTTGGCCGCAAATTCCAAGTAATCGCCCTTAGGAGAGACAAGGAAAATTCCTAATCCAGCCCCGCTTCGTGCCACTGATCCATCCACAAACAACTGCCATACTCCTCTTTACTCCTCCTCGACTTTCGTGCCTTCCTGGATAAAGTCGGCCAACACCTGCGCCTTTATGGCCCTCCTCGGTTCGTACGATAAAGAATACTCACTCAACTCGACCACCCATTTTACCAACCGACCAGAGACCGATGGCCGGCCGAGTGTTTCTCCCAGCGGCATGTTTGTTCGCACCTTCACCTTATGATTCAAGAAATAAGGTCTCAACTTTCGAGCAGTTACGACCACTGCCAAAGCACACTTCTCGATCTCTGAATACCTCATCTCCGCCCCTTGCATCACCCTGCTCACGTAGTAAATAGGAAATCTTACAGCCCTCTCCCCAATAGAAATGTATAGCACCAACTCCTTGCCCTGTACGGGTTTAGCCAATAAGGGAAGGTTGGCTAACACTCCTAGCAACTCCTCGAATGCCCTCTGCGCCTCCTCCGTCCATTAAAATTTTGCACTGTTCTTCTACGTTTTGAATAATGGGCCACTTTTCTCCGCCACCTTCGATATGAAACGACTCAACTCCGCAATTCGACCAGCTAAGATCTGCACTTCCTTAACAGTCGTCGGCGGCTTTATCTCTATCACGGCTCGAACCTTTTCAGGATTCACTTCAATGTCTCTCTTGGTCACCAAGTAACCCAAGAATTTTCCCGACCTCACCCCGAAAGAGCACTTAGCCGGATTCAATTTCATCCCATACCTTCGCAATGTTGAGAACGTCTCTTTTAAATCCTGCACATGATCCAACTCCTCCTTGCTTTTCACCAACATGTCATCCACATACACCTCCATGTTCCTCCCTAGTCGCTCTTTAAAGATCTTATCGACTAACCTTTGATACGTGGCACCCGCATTTTTCAGGCCGAAGGGCATGGCCACGTAACAATAGGTTCCTTGACTCGTTACAAAACTCACCCGCTTCCTGTCCTCTCTCGCCAAAGGAATTTGGTGATATCCCTGGGAGGCATCCATCAAGCTCAGCAATTCGCACCCCGCCGTCGAGTCGACCAACTGGTCGATTCTGGGCAGTGGGTATAAGTCCTTTGGGCATGCTTTGTTCAGATCACGGAAATCAATGCACATCCTTCATTTTCCCTCGGCCTTCGACACCATTACTGTATTCGACAACCACTCGGGGAACTGGATCTCCTTGATATGTCCCGCTCCCAATAGTTTCTCGACTTCCTTCTCAATGATCCTATCCATTTCCACCCCATGGTGCCTTCTTTTCTGTTTTACCGGCCTCACACTGAGGTCGATGTTCAATCGATGCTCGATCACCTCCGCGCTTATCCCCGTCAACTCCTCCGTTGTATAAGCAAAAATATCAGCGAACTCCCTTACTAGACCGATAAGCCTCGACCGAATAGGCTCCTCCAAGTCCTTCCCAATTCAGAATTTCCTTTCCTCGCACCCCTCGATCATCTGGATCTCCTCGACTTCTCCTCCTGGCTGGATATCCACTTACTCCTTGCCTTTATCCATTCTCTGTTTATCCTCTTTTGACCTCGACCCACCTAGTCGATTAACCTCCTCCTCCTTCGACTCGGCCTGCCTCTTCGCCAGTTGTTTGTTATTGCTCACCGTTGTTTAATAACAGCTCCTTGAAGTGAGTTGATCCCCGGCAATCTCCCCTATGTTTTCGTCCACAGGATACTTGATCGTCATGTGGTACGTGGATACGACCGCCTGGAATGCATTCAAGCTCGTCCGCCCCATAATGATGTTGTACGATGATTCAGCTCCTACGACCACAAACCTCACCATGCGCACCTTCCTCAGCTCTCCTGCTCCCAACGTGACTGGCAAACTTATCTCGCCCATCGACATCACCTCTCCTCCATTAAAACCATAAAGTTCCGTGGTCACCGGTTTCAATTCCATATTCAACTCCTTATTGATTTGCACAAAACAATCATAAAACATCACGTCTACCGAACTCCCCGTATCGATGAACACCCTCTTCACGTCAAAGCCTGCAACCTCCACAGTTATTACCAGAGCATCGTTGTGCGGTAAGACCACTCCTTCAGCATCCTCTGCCTTAAAACTAATCACCGGCATGCGAGCCGTAATCCCCACCTCCTCTCTCTTCCTCTTCACAGCTCGAGTATGCTCTTTCCTGGCCCTATTCAAGTCACCATCTGTTGGCCCTCCAGAAATCATGTAAATCGTCCCTCTATTCATCGGGGCTTCTCCTCCGTGCCCTCCCTTATCACCGTCCCTCCTCGGCTTCTTCCCTCGACCCTCTCGACCATCTCGACCATCTCCTTCCTCATCCCTATCACTCCTTTCTTCGGAATCCTCTCTGCACCTTCTCCTTCCTTTTCCTTTCACCCTATCGTGATACACAAATTCCTTCAAATATCCCGCTCGAATCAACCTCTCGATCTCATCCTTCAAATGTCTACAGTTCTCTGTGGTATGACCGTAATCTCGGTGAAAACGACAGTAAATGTCTGACCTAGGTCGAATCGGGCATGTAAACCTTGTCTTTGGCCAAGTCACATCCTCGCTTGAAATCTTCTGCTCCATGGCCTCGAGGACCTCTGTCATATCTTTCCTCAAGGGCGTAAAAGTGTGGTATCTTTGCCTTTCAAACAACATTGGCCTCCTCTGCCACTCATCTCTCTTCTCCTTTTTCGAGTCTCGACTCTCCCCTCGGGGCGATGCCCTCTTCTGTCCACTCCTTTTGGGCGAATTTCTCCTCGGCGATCTTCCCCTTTGCAGGCTTTTCTCTTTCTTTGGCTCTAGTCGAGCCACCCCTTCCAGCTTTGCAAACTCCATCTCCATCTCCTCAATTAATGTACTTCCTGCACCTCTTCAGAACATCCTCATATGATCGAGCAGGGGTCTTCGCCAGGGAAGTTCGACAAGGCCCTGCTCGAAGACTCCTTATCAATCCTCCCGCCTTCACCTCATCCGAAGCTGAGTGCACCTCTAAACACGTCTGATTGTATCGAGCAACATACTTTCTCAATGACTCCTTCTCCCCCTGCCTCATCGCCATCAGAGACAAATACGTCTTCTCTTGCACCACCGCGCTCGAATATTGATTGATAAGCTTGCCGGTAAATTCCTCAAAATCCGCAATTGACCCAGGAGGTAATTGATGAAACCAATCAAGTGCTCCTCCGCGCAAGGTTGATAAAAATGCCCTGCAACAAACAGAATCAGAATGTCCATGCAACACAACCATATTTTCAAAGGTCCTCACATGCCTCGACGGGTCAGACGACCCATCATACACCAAGTTGGTCTCCTTGAAATTGTTTGGCAAAGGAGCAGCGAGAATCTCCCTCGAAAAGGGATGTCCTCGAGCTCTCCTCTCTGGCCTCCCCTCCACCTTGTCTTGCAACTGGCGCAACTGCTTCGCCATCCTTTCCATCGCCAGATCTCTTCCAGCTCCTCCCTCTTCATAACTGGACACATCCTCATCTTGGATTCCGGCCACCGTGGTCGACGCAGTGGTGGCATGAGATGTGTGGCTCGTAACTTGCTGCACCGCCTGCGCCGCCGCAGCCGCCGCTATCCTCTGCATCTCCTCCCGGGTCATCGCCACCATTTGCTGACCGGGGGCTTGTACAGCTGCCTGTGGTGGCACTCCTCCTTGCGCCATCGTTCCTCCCTACCCCAGTGTTGGATTTGGTGGCAGTGGCGGTGGCATCGCCGCTGCTACTGCCGCGCGACCTCTTGGGCTCGACTGTAGCCGGCATCTCCTCCGAGATCGCCGTCGTCACTCCCACACCTTGAAGGATAGGTGTAGGAGTGATCGGTGTCTGCGATGGGCCGGAAAAACCCGGGGGAGGACCGTGCCCCAATGGCCTGGTCGTCGTCCAAGCTTCGTCGAACGTTGACTGCATGTTTTTGGGAATTTCGTCCGCCATAGCTGGGCTTCAAACACAACTTTTTGAACAAAATTTTCCCACAGACGGCGCCAATAATGCAAGCGTAAGCGTCCTGGTCCAGTTTGGAGTAGATCGGTTCTTGTCCTCGCCGGTAGAACGCTGGAAACCTGCAAATAACTCTCACACTGGGGGTTGTGTCCGGTGAAGAGCCTCCGATGCTTAAGTCAGTATGTGTATGAGTATACTGGAGTTGAGTAATGAATAGAATGTGTTAAGGGAGAAAGGCTCACCCCCTTTATATAGGGGTGAGATACCTGCCCTAATAGCTGCCCGAATAAGGTGAGCAGGCTGCCCAAGCTGCCCGTCCGTACTCTGACACGCCGCGCACATGTCAGAGGTGGCGCGGGGCGTTGGGAGCTGTCAGAAGTGGTTATCGCTATAACCTAATACATTGTCGACACATGCCCCCCCTGCACATGGGGTAAATATTCTCCTGAGGTTCAGTTAGGGGCTCTTACGCGCGTCCACGATACAGGCGCCCATGACTAGGCCGACTATTGGTTCCTCGAAGCGATCTACCTGTTGAGGTCGAATAGGTTGCCCGATCATGTATCTGGTCGAGCGACAGGTTGCTCGATCGCTTATCGGGTCGTGCGATGGTCTGGTCGACCACCTGCTTGGTCGACTATCTGAAGGATCGATCCTCCCGCTTCTTGTCCTGGCCTCCTGCTTCTTGTCTTCTCGACCGGCTGAGCATACCGGTTTAGCCTTGTGTATATAATATCCCATATCAGGGATCAAATCTAGAAGTTGAAATCCCGGGGGACAAGCCAGCAGCCTCAAGTTTCGAATCTACTAAGAGCTTCCTATAGTTTCGAATATCTTTGTCCAAGCCAGCAAGTACAAGTAATTTCCCACCAAATTCTGGACTGAGTTTTGGCTCCTTCTATTTTGTCTCTTTCTCTACAAACAGGAAAAGTGCCAACCTGTTAGTACACAAAACAGGATCGATATCAGAAAAATAACAATAAAGTGAATAACAAAATAAACTCACTCGCTCCGGAATGAATATTCATCGGAATGGTCATCCCGTCGATCCGAGGTTCATGGAAGAAACTTTCGGACTGCCATTCTCCACCATCCCACAACCATTCCTCCTTAAAGCCGTGGAGGGTCTCCGGAATTTCAGTTATTATTTCACCGACCTGAAGACCATGTTGGGGCTTCACTCCGACAAAGAAACAACATGAAGTCTCCGCCACTCTCCTCTTCGGACTCTTTTTAAAGGCATAAATACTCCTTATCTCGTCACACGACGGTAAACCTTCGCCCCGTTCGTGTAGCAAAACCATCAGACCAATTATCTTCTTCCAGCTGTTAGGGGTAATTTGGCACAATGGTAACCCCCAACTTCGGAGATACTCCGTAATTAGATTCGGCAGTGGAAACCTCAGTCCTGACCTCAAACTCTCGACAAAAATACCAACACAACCCGGAGGAGGGCTAGTTATTCTTTCACCCGGATAAAGCGCAAAAATCTTCACCAAGGGCAGAATCCGGATTTGCTCCCGGAGCATCACCACATCGGCATCTGTTAAAATACTGGGCTCGCCTTAAAAACCGATTGCAGGATCAGTCCACCTCCTCACCGGCCTCCTCCAATGAAGTTCTTCAAGATCTGCCGCGTTTTCCGCCACCACACAATCGCCGTCCTCATCGTTCGGTTTGATGTCAAGGTGCCCCACCAACATCGGATCCCGCCGATGGTACTCAAAAGCTAATTCAACCAATTCCGAGTCATGGTACACCTCTAGGGGTCCGACTTCGTACTGGAAGAACTCGCGACAGCCTTACCCTTTCCCTTCGACGCCACAAATAGAAAGAAAAATACAATACAAGGAAATAGGCAAAAAATCTTCTTTTTTTTTCCATTAAATTAATTAGTTAGAACTAATCAGACATTCCTCAGCTTTCAACAACAATACTTACCAAGGAATTCGCTGACAGACATCAACAAACAAAGAACATCTCTCGATTTTGCAGAAGAAATTCGATAACTCGAAAGGTATTCACAGGGATTCGGAAATAAAAGCAAAAGCAAAAAAGTTTAATAAAAATCCTCTGCCGTTAGGGTTCTCAATTAGGGGCGTGTATAACCGACGCGACCCCAAATCTCAAACGGTGCAACCCCTTCATTTGACAGAACCTACTGTACACGTGGCACCCTATTAAAGTGGCCGTTATTTCATTCATTACGGCGTGACCCTTCACGCTGCCTATTTAATGCCCGACCGTTACGTCCGTTCAGATCTTTTCCTGTGCTGCCCAGAATTTGCACTAATTTTCGCCAAGTGTTCTCACCTCGGAGTTTAGTCTTCATCTCGGAACACACAACCCACTTCGCTCACTTCGTATATACAAGCACGTCAGAACGGGCATTTCTACCTTACAGCTTATTACCGACTCAGAGTCTCTATCCGTTTGGCAGTACCGACGACCATCACTTCGTATGCCCGCCAATATTGGGGGCCTCTCTGTTATCATCTGATTCGGTAATCCGAAATTACCAACCTCAAACTGCACTTTGGGTGAATTATTACCAGCATCGACATGGTCCACGATCATCTCGATTCGCCTACTAAACCGGCCTGATTATATGAAACCGAGGTGATCATGAGAAACAAGGTCATTCCGAGCCAAGGTTACCTTAAACCGAAGTCCCCATGAACCGAGGTCACCATTCCCGAAGATGGTGACAAGGCACCTACACGCCATCTCTACTAACCACAAGATCTTCCATCATTCAAGTGGGACCCACTGACAATATCGCTCATAAAAAGTATCTTTATGTAAAAAGCATCACACGAATCCCGATACGTATTCTAAAAATGTTACTATAAGTAGCAACATCTGATACTTGTACGGGGGATCCCCGAAACCTTTTTTATGAAAAACACGTAACAGCTCACTGTAGCTTTTCACCTCTGTTCACCTCAGACCGGAGCCATTATTGAGTTTTGATTGCATGTTTAACGTTCAAATTACGCAAACTACGTAACTACTCATATCCATAATCGTTGTTAACAATCACATAACAACAGAGGTGCTAAATATGGGTTTATGCCATTAGGCCAAGGAATCCTAATTCTACTACATCTACTAATCCAATCTAGGATAGAATTCTCCTACTACTCATCACCTTCTAGAAGACTCCCAAGTCTCCTAACCTTAGACAAGATTCTAGTAGGAATATTCCTTTCCTAATGGAATAATAAATATAGAATAAAATTAATTTCTTATTAAATGAAATTAAATAATAAAACATCCCACTAGAGTAGTATTATTGCTCTCCTCATTTAGCTCATAATTTATCAATAAATTCGAACCTCCATGATTAAATAATATTAATCTGATTGATCGATTTACCTCCCTATGTTTAAGATATAACGTCCGTTGATTAATTAAATTACTAACAAAATAATTAATCAACTTCTTATTCATTTCTGAAATTTGTACCACTTAGATCCTTAACCATTATGTCAGACAATCGTCTACCTGCAGGGTTTCAACATTATGAACATTCTTGAGCTCATTTCGAGGACGTCATCAATTCAGCGCACTGAAAAATAGTGACCATAAATAATTTATAATAGCACATCATATAATCATTCTTATTTACCAAAATACCTCGTATGTCATCCTAATAAAAATAGGAATCATTTTGTAAATCAAATAAACAAGAAGTGAATTTATATGCCTATTTTATATTATCTTACAACTTAAGAGAACGCATCAATCACCGAAGGTCTAGATTACAACGACGATCAGTGAGTCTCATAATCTTATCTTTCCGCGGTCCTGTTCAACACTTATCATAAGTGCTAGTGTAACTTCTTCAGTCAAAGACCAACTGAATCAAGAATACACTACAGTCTTTTTTGAAGAGGGGTCTCAATGTCTGTCTAGACAGTGAACAAATAGTTTAGTCTTATAAGGAACTGATAGGTGATCTTTCTGTTCGAAACACTTCGAACCACACTATCTCAATATAAGACATGAAGTATGATTTGCATAAATAAATAAACTACAAACATATGTACTTTGACTGAAACATGATGGTCAGATCAAAATAGAATCGATAGAATATGCAAAACATAACTTTTATAGCATAATCTAACAGTTATTCCCTTCTAGCTCTGTTTGGTATTATCCATTTCATATTATCTACACAGAAAAAAAAAAAAAAAAAAAAAAAAAAAAAAAAAAAAAAAGATTGTTAGAAATACATTTATTATACATTTAAAATTATTTCAGAATTTAATTTTTGTTATGCTACTTATCTTTTAAGTAGCTTTCCAGTCTATGTTGCCTTCAACATGTAACTAAACAGAACAAATGAGTTATCACAAGTTATATTTGAATAAAAAGAGACAATGATCTACTACTACATATAGTTTTTTATTTAAAAAATATTCTGTTTTAAAACCACATGATGATTCAAGATATGTCATAGTTACTTTGTTTTAGTGTTAAAACTGAAAGAGTTAGGCGACCTATTCATATATCAAATTTAATTTTATTTTTTCGGATATTAAACATAGGATTCATGGGCTGACTGTGTATACCAACCCTTTCTTTCTAAGCTTTCAAGTCCCACTTTATTATTTAATAAATAATAATAGTAAAAAAAATGTGCATTCAAGTGGGCATTAACAAGTCTAGACTTTCAAATGTATGTGCTCCCAAGTCCGACTTTAGTCGTCTATTATTCGGCCCTGTTTTTGTCAATTTGGAAATTAAAATTGGGAAATTTTCAACTCTACTACACGTTTTAAAAACAACTAGTATTCGACCTGTGCATTTGCACATATGTAAATAAAGTATTGTGAGTTATTTGTATGTATATAATGATTAGTTAATTTTCTTTCACTTTTTGCATGCCAAATTTACAAATAAAGAAGTTGGAATATTTACTTTTTTTTTTTAAATTGCGTTTATCTGATTGGATGTAATGTATATTTTGGTACATCTTTTTTTTGAATTATTTATCATTTATTTATGAATTTCAAATACGTTTTTAATTTAAAAAAAATAAATAAATATAACCACAATAATAACATCTAATCACATTGTACGATCAACACATTATATGGTCAGCTGTCACTAATAAAAAACTTAAAATGATTTTTGTAATTTTAAAGTGATTAGTATTGATTATTTAATAATTAAATGAAAGATTAAATACATAAAAAAGTAATGGTTTTTGGAGGGAAAAGTATTAAATTGCTACATAGGTAAAATTAATTAGGTTTTATTAAATGCTATTGGCTAGTAATTATATATATATAGATTACCACTCTACCACACATGCAATTAATTGTGGCTTTGCCTAAAAGATACTCCCTCCTATTCATTATAAATGTCGTTTTGACTTTTTTGATTCATCCATTTTGTTATGTATCTAGACATATTAATGTCTAGATACATATAATATGTCTAGATACATAATAAAATTGATGAATCACAAAAGTCAAAACGACATTTATAATGAACAGGAGGTAGTAATATTTATCCACATTAATGTATAATGGCAGTTACCAATTAATTCTAACCACTCTCCACGTGCATTTAATTTGTTTGATTCAAATACCATAATAATTCCACTTTCTCTCTTTCTTTTGCACGTGATTTGCGTCCATTTGCTAAAAAAATACTTTTTGAATTTTATTCTGAAAAAAGTTACACAAATAACCACAAAAAAACGGTTGAATTTTATTCAAGGTAAAAAAAAAGGTATATTTTTCATATAAACTGTACATATACCGATCATATACTGATCATATACTGTACATATACCACAACATAACACAAAACAATAGAGGCGCGATCGATTTTTTTCTTAAGAAAAGTTATATACTAACATCCATACTAACATAAACGCAATATATACCATCATATACGCAAACCATAATGATGGTATATGTATTGTATATATTTTCCATGATTTTACTAAATATAAATCATACATATATCGAAAATATACTGAAGATAAATCATACATATAAGGGGGGGAGGGGGGAACGATACAAAGACGATACAATATGAAAGGATGAAAAAATACTGAAAATATACTGAATATAAATCATCCTCCGGAAAGATATTCTTCTTCTCTCTCGTCGATTCCACGGAGACCGATTCTCGGATTGCCTACCTGGAGATGACGACCTCGAGGATGGCTCGGTAGACGATCTCGTAACCGAAACAAGAAAAATAGTGATGGGAACAATTAGTTCACCATTTTTTCGTAAGTTTCGACCCAATCAAAACTATCAAAGTAAAATTCAATAAAAATTTAAAAATGCAAACAGAGATTCAAATTTGGATCCAAGTGAAGCAAACTGGGTGGTGAGACATGTGAATTTATTATTAGTTTCTTTATTTGTTCTTTGTGTGAATTTCTGTGCTAAGAAAAAAGCGAAAAAGGTGATGATTTTTTTTTCAGGAATTAATTGGGATTAAGTACGGGTAAAAGTTTAAAAAAGAAAAAAAAAATACGGGTAAAAAGAGAGAGGGAAGAGGAGGAGAGCAAGAGCGATGGTGAATGCATATGTTTTGAGAGACAGGATAGTCATCCGATTTATTTGGTAAGTAAATCTCACCATATCAGATATATTTATAATATTTTGTGGATCTTTAGCTATTTTTATAAATAAATATAAAATGATAACAAAAGTGTTATATAAATTAAATAGGATAGTATGGGATGTAAATTTCTCATTAAAATTTGAGCATTTATTCTATTAAGTGGGCCTTATAAATCTGACCCGTTAATCATTTAGGGCCATCTTAATTAAATAAAATGGACCGGTTTTGGGTTAAATAGTATTCTAAGCGATGCTTTCTAGAGTTACGAGTTCGAGGAGTGATTTGAAAGTAATGATTTGTGGTGATGGAGATTGTAATGATAAAAAAACACGAACGTTTGATATAAAGAATTTTTAACAATATTTAAATTTTTTTCCTAAAAACAATTATGTTATCTTTTTTACTATCGTTTATATTTTTTATTATTATTTTCTCAATCATACAATTTTCCGTGTAAATACACAGATTAAAAACTAGTTAATAATAAAAGGAAACGTCCATAATTAATCTAGCGTGCAATGAATGAATTGGGGCCATCACAACATTGCATCCGCTCTTTCGCGTAGTTAGTTTCGACTTTTATTTTCTTTTTATTTATGTTTCTGACGTTCATTTTCAGCCACAAAAATGAATTTTCAGCCACAAAAATGAACAACTCGGAGATGAAAAGCGGGTAGCTAGATCGGACGGCCATTATTTTCCCCTTCATCACCTCCTTTTTGTCCTTTTTGCGGCTCAACAAAATAAATGTGTCGTGGAGAATTGATGGAAAGTGGCTGAACGTCTTTCATGGTTGAGCAACTTTAACAACTCATACAAATCCACTTTTTAAATTCGCATAATTCAAACCTTCATTCGTGCAAATCTGAAGCTACTTTTTTTTTTTTTTTTTTTTTATCTACATAGATTCATTAAATAAAAACGCTTAGTTACAACCGACTCAATAGCTGGAACAAGAGGGCTGCCAAAGCAGCCTAAAAACTACAACACACTACAAGACGAAAAGATAAAAGTACAAACTCTCACAGGAGAATACACAAGCTCCACACGGAAGAATACACAAACTCCCCAAAAATAAATACACAAACTCCCAAAGGAGAATAATAGGACAAAGCACAATAAAAAAAACACACACACACACAAACACCAACAGGCAACACAAGAACACAACAAAACTCAAACAAACATAAACAAACTACTAGATAAAAGCCCTCGTCTCCAACGGTCAAGCAACACCGCAATCTGCCACGCCACCAACCACCCAAAGCCACCACCCCATAATGAGGCCCAATTCGGAGCACCAAGCCTGAAACTGCAGCAAAGGTCTAACAAGACCCAATCCCCAAACTCGCAGTCCCAATAGGATAAACACTCATAGTCCACAATACAAAAATTAGCCCTAACTCTCCACCCACTCCTACCGATAACCAAGAACTTACAACCACCGGAGCTACGAACCAACAATCACCGACAAAGCCATCGCCCAACCCCAGGAACGACGGAGAGACCTCGGTACAGAGCACCAACGGCTCCATACCCGAAACCATCAACCACCCGCAATCCTGGCCACCAGCCACCGAGACTTATATACCCACCCGCGGGAGCCCATTCCCAGCACCAGGGAGACGGGAAAGAGGAAAAGAAGAGGAACTAACCTCAACGCGGACCACCGGTCGGTGCGCAGCC
Organism: Striga hermonthica; assembly: GCA_902706635.1. NCBI lineage: Eukaryota > Viridiplantae > Streptophyta > Magnoliopsida > Lamiales > Orobanchaceae > Striga > Striga hermonthica. The sequence continues at coordinate 2,744,176 of CACSLK010014283.1, read as the reverse complement.
AAAAAAGCCTTCCCCTAACCCAACTTTCACCTCGATCGCACCCCACATACCGAGCCGCAACTAGAGCGAATGGCGGAAATCCACGGCCCTAAGGACTTAGAAACAAAGGCAGGCCGAGAGAAGCACGTGTAACGTCCCAATATTTCAATAATAATTTTGTCGTAATTACCTTTCGAGTGTAAGCTAATTCATATCAATAAATGCTCCAAATTAGTTTCCTAGAGTAAACTATTCAGTTTAAAAAGTTCAAGTTTAGGACGAGTAATATTCGATTAGATTTAATATTAAAGCCGAATATATATATATATATATACATATATATATATATGTATATATATTGATATAGCCATATTATCATATACTGGTTCAAGTACTGGATACTCGACCACATAACTTGGCACGACGACATTTGCTAGTCGGCCTCGGTAAAGTTGAGTATCTAGAAGGATCACTCAAGAAGGGGACTTACTATTAGCCGATGCCTCCCAGACGACCTCAATCAAGTCGACACGAAGAAGTCGACCACAGTTAAAAAGGAAGCGATTATGTACTAAGTGAAGAGCCTCCAAGAATGATCAGACGTGCCCCAAGTCGACTCCTGAAGTCAACCTACGTTAAAGAGACGAGCGGGTGGAATGTAGTCTCTCAATACTTGTATACAACTTGAGTCGATTCGATGATACTCAAAGTCGACCAATACTGCATTGAGGCACCAAGAGCCCCGATGACTCATATAACACAATAGAAGGAAACCTCTAAAAAAAGGTGTATCTACAAGGGACAAGAAGGAATCTGGATTCTGGCTAGGAAGTGAATAGAAGGCGAACCGACCAGGGAATTTTAGACATTTCATGTAAGTCGGCCAGGGCGTTTTGGGTACTTCAAGTAAGTGTTCTACTCCTATATAAAGGGGCCAAGCTAACCCCAAACCCTAACTTTTACTCTCACACATTTTACACACTTCTACATACATTACAACTCTAGACTATAGAGCTTCTCTCTTCCTCTCTCCTGTTTACTGACTTGAGCGTCGGAGGCCCTTCGTCAGCAACACCTCCGGCATTGGGTTCTTGCAGGTATTCACGGCGGTCTAGTGGCGATCCAGACAGATCAGAGTTCATCTCAATCGGTTCACTCCATATCTATGAGGAGACCCATCATTTGGCGCCGTCTGTGGGGATTCTTAAAGGAAACAAGAGCTTTGCACCTGGTTCAGATCTGTTCGGAGATGGCGGAGAAAGAAGGATTGCAGAGGAATCTGAGCAAGGATTTCAGGGGAACGTGGACGGATAAGCGGCCTCCACCAATTCCCAACCCAAAAGCAACATTGTCGTTATACGTCTTTCCACCGTTCACGGGGCACGTGCCGTCGGGAGCACGTTCAGAGGAAGAGACACCTCTTACCCCAGATGGGGTAAAAGTTCCAGTGCTCACACAAGGGGGACCTAGCCACGTGAAGGGCACGAGCACGGGAGTCGACGGGCAGGAATTGACTGAGACATCTTTGAGCCTGGGGAGGCAACCTATAGTGATGGAGCAAGGGGCGCAGCCACCACCCCAAGCCGAGGAACAGACACTGACGATGATGAGGAGGAAAATGCAAAAGATGATCGCGGAAGCGGTGGCGGACCAACTCAAACAAACAAAGGTCGAGCAACCACCCCCCGATAGCGAGCAACAAGCACAGTCTCATGGAAGGCATCAAAGACGGAGTAGGAGGGCGGATGAGGAAGATTCCTCTGTCAGAACTGTTAATCCGCAGGTGAGGAATGATACTTTGGAACAACTGATTGCCCAAGTGTGGGATTTGCAGGCTCGAGTGGAGGGGAGAAAAACGGGGAGTTCGAGAGGACACCCATTCTCGCAACACATCATGGATGCCGATTTGCCAAAAGGGTTTAGAGAGCTAAATATATGGTATGACGGATCGACTGATCCTTATCGACATTTGTGGAGTTTTGAGAATATGGTGGTGTTACATCGTTACAATGACCCTGTTCAATGTCGAGCATTCTTGACGACTATGCGAGGACCCTCGCAAGATTGGTTCCACCAACTGCCCCCAGAAGCCGTCAGGAATTTTGATGGTTTTAGCTCGAGTTTCTTGAACCAATTTGCAAGCGTGAAAGACCAGGAAAAATCATACCTCACTTTGAGAGGTATGCAACAAAGAGAAGGAGAGTCGTTGCGGGACTATGTGGCGAGGTATACACGAGCTTGTGTCGATGTTCCCTCGGCCACAGAAGAAATCAAGTCGGGCAGACTTACTAGGGGATTACTACCAAGGTTATGCAAAAACTCTTTGGCCAAACGACCTGGTAAGACATTTGATGAAGTCTTGGGAAGGTGTGCGAAATACATGAATGTCGAGGAGGTGGAAGTTGACTTCCTACAGGCAGCAAAGGTGAAAGTTGAGAACCGAGATGAGAAGAAGGATAATAAGTCGAATCCGCCAGGAGAGAGAAGAGGATCCCCGAAACCAGATAGGGAGGGACGATCTAGAGGATGGAGGCCGACTTAGTACACCCCTTTGTTGGCCCCCCCAAGCAAGAATATTGGATGTAATGGAGAAGGAAATTCATGATAATGTCGTCAGTGGCCCAAGATGAGAAAGGACGGACCAACAAAGCCCAGGAGTAACTTGTATTTGTTGGGACCTATGAGGATCTCGATATGCACAAATCACGGACAAACATTCAAACATAAACCTATGCGCAGCGGATCTAAAGGTTGATGTAGAAAACTTACAGCTTAAAATTTATGTAGATCTGGCTGGCCCGAACAGATGACCGCAAATCAAATCTTCTCGGAATCAAACAAACTTGACCAATCCAGAAAGCTGGCGTCACGGCGAAGTCAACGGCGTTGACCGATCGGAAATCGAAGGGTTCACGCGCTCTCACGCGCGCGTGTAAGTCCCAACAGCAGCGAACTTCCGGCGGTGCATGTGGGCGCGTGCGGCGGCGGCTGGCGGCGATCTCGACGGCAATCTCTCCGACTCGTCGTCCTGGTCGTCGTGGTATGGTCACTTGCTGGTTTTGGTCTCCGGTTTAGATGGATGATAGATTTGATTGGAATCCCGTATATACCTTAAGATCTTCTACTGTATTCTCAAACAGCTATCTAGATCTTGTATTAGTGGAGCACAAGAAATAGAACAACTCCTTGGAAGAGAGAGAGAGGGGGGGTGCGGACGAAATTCCAAGGTTATGGGATTGTCTCTTCTCTTCCATGAGCCTAATGCTGTATATATAGAGCTACAGTAGGGACCCTAAGGAGAATAGGATAAGGGCTTCTAATATATTAATACTGTGGAGCAACCCCACAATTAATATATTAATAATATTAAAGTCCACCACAATAATATTATTGCACTCCCCTCACCTATCCCAAATTACATTTGAGTCTCCTTATTATAATTATCCGATTTACCTCCCCATGTTTAAGATATAATGTCCATTAATTAATTTAATCACTAATAATCAAGAATTAATTAATATATTATATTATCGAAGCTAGCGCTCACTCATAGCATTCATATTATGCCACAATAAATCCACCTGCAGGGTTTAGCATAATATTCCTTCATGAACTCACTTCGGGGACATAATCAGACTAACGCACATGGTGACCGTAAATATCCTAATAGCACATCGAACACATAATGTCATTATCCAATTCATTAAGTACGTCGACCCGGCTTGGATCTCACCCAAAGAATCAAAGCAACAACAATTATGTGCACATGCCTATTTAATATCTTACGGGTTAAGAGCACGCAATAATTAACTGAGGCCTAGTTCGTTTACGACGATCAGTATAAAACGAACATCCCTCTCTGGGATCCTGTTCAATACATAAATGTACTAGTGCAACTAATCGGTCAAGACAAACCGTACGGTTGACACTACAACCGTCCCGATGGGTTGTTCAATTCCATCTAGGTTGTGAACCAATGATTCTTGTTTCGCAAGTAACTGATATAGTGATATTCAGTACGCCCGATGACGAACCACTTATCTACATGCAAAACAACAGAACGTGGAACTTATTTAACCAAACATAATTCTCATTCATCAAGAAATAACAAGTGTAATATCCACTAAAGCAAAGCTTAAGTGTATAACACCAACAATCTCCCACTTATACTTAAAGCTGCCGCTTTACTAGTATAGTCCTATCAATCCGTATCCTAAAAGACCTATGTCGATCCTATCACCATACATTTGACTCCCATTCCCTCTACGTGTTTGGCGAAGACCTTCTCCGGCAAACTCTTCGTAAAAGGATCAGCTAGGTTGTCTTCTGATGCAATCTTGGTGATCTCAACTTCTCCTCTTGCCACAGTATCTCTGATAAGGTGGTATTTGCGCTCTATGTGTTTGCTTGCTCTGTGGGCTCGTGGTTCCCTTGAGTTTGCTACTGCACCACTGTTATCACAGTACACGGTAATAACATGTGGCAAACTCGGAATCACTTCTAAGTCCTCCAAGAAGTTTTTGAGCCAAACTGCCTCTTTCACTGCCTCAGAGGCTGCGATGTACTCGACTTCCATATTGGAGTCTGCTACGCACTTCTGCTTGGCACTCCTCCATGAAATGGCTCCACCTCCCAAGGTAAACACATAACCTGAGGTTGACTTACTCTCGTCCCTATCTGACTGAAATTCATAATCGCTGTAACCCAGCGGAAACAAACTGTCTGCACGGTAAACTAACATGAACTCCTTAGTCCTTCGCAGGTACTTGAGTATATGTTTCACCGCAGCTCAATGTTCCCTTCCTGGATTACTTTGTATCTCGCTACCATGCCAACGGCGTAGCTAACATCAGGCCTAGTGCACAACATTGCATACATGAGACTTCCTACTGCTGAAGCATAAGGAACTGTCTTCATGTCCTCTATCTCCTCAGTCGTCTTAGGAGACAATTCCTTAGATAAAGGTACTCCATGTCTGAAAGGTAATGTACCTCTCTTAGAGTTCTGCATACTGAATCTGGCCAAGACAGTATCTATATATGAAGACTGGGATAAGCACATCATTCTTTTCTCACGATCACGAATGATCTTGATACCAAGAATGTTTCCTGCTTCACCAAAGTCCTTCATATCAAACTGCTTAGACAACCATGCCTTTACGTCCGACAACTCCTTCTTGTTGTTGCCAATAAGAAGTATGTCATCCAAGTATAGCACAATAAACACCACCACGCTTCCACCAATCTTCTTGTATACACAGTGCTCATCCAGACATTGGGTGAATCCATATGACTGGATTACCTCATCAAACCGAATATTCTAAGACCTTGAAGCTTGCTTCAGTCCATAAATGGACCGATTAAGCTTACAAACTAAGTGCTCATGCCCTTTTGCAATGAATCCTTCTGGTTGCTGCATATAGATGTCTTCCTGAAGGTTCCCATTAAGGAAAGCCGTCTTAACATCCATCTGCCAGACTTCATAATCCATATGAGTGGCTACAGCTAAGAGAATCCGAATGGATTTAAGCATAACTACTGGCGAAAAGGTTTCATAATAATCGATATCCTCTTTCTGGGTATAACCTATCGCAACAAGCCTAGCTTTAAAGGTTTCCACCTTTCCATACGATCCCTGATAGGTCGAAAAATGTGCACGTTTTATAGGTTTAATAGTGTATTTTTATATGCTTAATTTATTCGCACCATTGTATTTTTTGACCTATTTATTATTTGTATGGATTTATTTGCTTTGATGTTTTATGTGTTATTTTTCAGTATTTTGGAGCAATTTGTATACGCGAAGCATTGGACAAAATTTGACGCGATTAATTACCGGAGTTAGCCCAATGATACGTGAAGTAGGTCCAATTTCATGGGCTGGTATTTTGCTGAAAAAAAAAAGAAAAAAAAAGAAAAAAAAAGTATAATGGGCTTGGAGCAATTTGGAGCTGATCACATTTTGGCTTAGAGGAAAACCAAAAGAGCCGCAAGACTATAATTGAGAAGGAGATTTATTTGTTGGGAAAAGCTTGTGATTGGTTAAAATAAAAGGTTGAATAGGATTTATTGGCGAAGAGAAGAATTATTAGTGGGACTTATTTTCCTGGGCACGCCACACGCAGCAAAAAAAAAAAANNNAAAAAAAAAAAAAACAGAAAGCCGAGAACAAAACCGGGAAAAAGGGAGAGAACGCACGGATCGGGGAAGAAGCCTACACACGTGGAGGGAAGCCGCACCCGCACACGAGGGAGATATTTATCTTCTCTCTTTTATCTTTTTATTTATTTTTATTAGTATGCTAGGTTAGATTTTTATCCAGTTTGAGGGGATGTTTGAACCCTAATTTCGATTTGTCTATGGATTGAAGGATTTATTTTTATCGCTTGGTTAATTGAAACGTCGTATTTATTTTTGTTGATGAGTTGATTCATGTTATCTATGTTTAGTGTTTATGAATTATGAATATTTGATTTCGTTTGGCCAACTACGTCGATGTTCATAGTTTAATTGCTAGATTCGAGACTTTAATCCGTAATTGTTATTGTCTCGTTTCGTTAGTAGTAAACTAGGGGTCGTGCATCTCTAGGGTAGCGTGAACATAAGTTAAATGGTCCGAACTTGTGCGTCCATTGCTTAGACTGATCTATTTTCCTAGAGATTAATGCTGCTAGTGTATTAAATCTAGAGAGCTTATTCTAGGTTGTCCACTAGTTAGGTTTAGTCGAAGAGCCTATTTCGATTAAATATTCGGTAAGGAAAAATTCGGTTAACAGAGCCTGTTGTTAGCTAGGGTCTGTAATTCATTAGCAATTTAAAGAAAGCATCGAAATTGATTAACGGTAAATTTAAATTGGGTGATAACTGAACCGAAAACTGGATTTCTCTCATTATTTGATTTTTATTTCATTTTCTTTTGTTATTTTTATAAAACCAACCCCCCATTTATTTTCTTTCTTAGTTTAGTTCGATTAATACGAAAATTGTCACGACTTAATTCCTGCTCCTCGTGGGATCGACCCTTACTCGCCGCTACTACTAGTTAGTAGAGGTTAGTCAAGGTAAAATTATAAATTTAAATTTGCCGCGTCGCGACGCGCGGTCAAATTTTGGCGCCGTTGCCGGAGAGTGGCGCAATTGAGTTGTGATTTTTTTAGTGTTAATTGATTTAGGTAGTTAGATTATATTTTAATTTATTTTTCTCTTACTCTTTTAATCCCCCTATTTTTCTCTTTTTGGTTTTTTTGCAGGTGGTATCTGTTAAATGGATGCATATTGGAGCCCGGAGTGTGCTTACGCTTACGACTCATATTATGAAAAGAGGGAAATAAGAGACCAACATCGTGAGGCTAGGATGTCGGCTATGATCCAAGAAGCCATTGAGAGTGTTCGTCAAGCTTTAAGGAGACCATGTCGTCTATGTCATACCACACGACACGTCACCGATGATTGTCCATTTCTGTTCGAGAGGTATGGTGCACGTAGAGCTACCGAGAGAGATAGGTATAGACAAGACGATTGGGTGTGCTCGAATTTCGATAGGGACCATTACGGTTGGGGAGAGCGTGGAAATTCATTCTATGAAAATTCACAATATTCTCGATCGTATGGGCCTACTTATGAGCACGATGACTCTCAATTCCACTATGGAGGCTCACATTCAGAACCTTCGCTTGAACAAGAGGCTAGCCCGTCAATGATGAAGTTATTTGAGGAGTGTCAAAAATCTTTGATGGATACTAGCAAAACGATTGGTGATGTATTGAGCGAACTAGATGCACGAGCCAAGAGTCGGCTATCATCTCAAGCCGAACCGAGCGAAAGTGATGTTGGAAACCTCGAGCTGAGCAGCGATACGGAGCTTGAGGTGCTGGACGTACGTACTTTTGAGCCGAACGATGAAGAGGATGAAGAAGAAGAAGGCAATGAGAAGCAAATTTCCGCTGTTATTGCCCCCCCTGATAACAGCCTGGTAGCATGTTCTACAGCTATCGAGGGCCCCGATAACAGCCCGTTCGAAAGTGAAAACGATGTGAAAGCTTCATCAATTGCCCCGAGCATGACTGAAAATCAATATCTTCTATTCGAGATCGAACAACCAGCAGCTGAGCATGTTGAATATCAAGAGCCTTACATCCTTGAGGTGGTTGAGATTTTTCCTCTTATCCATGATCCCGGGCTAGTCTTTTACCATGACAATCTACCACTGAGAAGAAAAGATCCTGTCAAGCACCCGACACCGGACGATGGGATCCTTCACATGCATGGCGCTGAAAGGTTCGTGCCTCCTTTGAGGCCACCTATGAAGCCGCAATGGTCCGCTTGATGAGAGTGGAGCAATAAGTCGAGCCAACAACAATAAGAAAAGGCGCTTGTTGGGAGGCAACCCAATGGTATGCAACGTGACTTCCTCTCTTTGATAAGGTGAACTCCTTCCTTTTACCTTTTTTTGTGCTCTTTTATTTGTGCAAACTCTAAGTTTGGGGAGGTAGATTCTTAGTGTGAGACGTCTATGTCTATGTGGTTGAATTGTTGAGTTGATGTCCTAGAATGTTTTTCATGATTACTATGAGTCTATTTGTATGTGGAATTTTGCGATGATGACATGAGAGTCTATTGGAATATTTTGCTAGTTATAATGACTTGGATTAATAATTTCTGGTTAAATTCTTGAAGTGTTGTTATTTGAGGGACAAAGACATGACAGTTAATATTTATGTGTTTTATTCATGGTAAGTTGGTCTCGATCTGTTTATATTTTTGAAATGTGCTAGTGATTATTCTGCTTGATGTCGATTGTATGAGGTGACTTGACGTGGAAAGTTGGGAGTTGAATGTCTCGGAAAAAAAAAGTAAAAAAAAAAATAAAGATGGTGGGAAAAATGAATGTGGAGGA
>CACSLK010014283.1:2718500-2730201 GCA_902706635.1 Striga hermonthica | reverse complement strand
CATGCAAAACAACAGAACGTGGAACTTATTTAACCAAACATAATTCTCATTCATCAATAAATAACAAGTGTAATATCCACTAAAGCAAAGCTTAAGTATATAACACCAACAGTATTGTCGATTTCACAAAGACTATGGGAATAATACGGACAATTGCAGGCACCTCAAAGACGAGATTGAGAGGTTGATCAAAGCTGGGCACCTGAAGGAGTTTATATACAAGGATCGTGAAAGGACGAGTAGAAGGAGGGAACAAAGTAATAGTCCTCGTAAGAGGGCAAGATCGATCGAGAAGGAGGAACTCCGATAGAAAAGAGAGGTAATTCATATGATATTTGGTGGACTGACTGACGAGTACTCAAACCGAGCAAGATAATCCTATGCTCGAGTGAGACACGCTAAGGTCGAGGTGCAGCAAGTTGATGTGGGTGGCCCAGTGATGAACTTTGGGCCAGCAGATGTGGGACAGGTCGAGAGGCCTCACAATGATGCCTTGATGATAACGGCCCAAGTATCCGGTTATGAAGTGCAGAGGGTCTTTGTCGACACAGAGAGTTCAGTGAATGTGATCTTTTGCGACTGTCTCAAAAGGATGGAACTCGACATCAAGCTTACACCTCTACATACGTCTCTCTTTGGATTTAATGGCTCGGAGGTCACGCCTCGAGGAGAGACTATGCTCATTGTCGTCTTATGGGAAGGCGACTTAAGAAAGGTGAAGATGGTAAGATTTGTGGTAGTCGACGTCAAGTTGGCTTACAATATGATCCTTGGAAGGCCAGCGCTCAATGCCTTCCAAGCAGTGGTGTCGACTTACCACATGAAACTGAAATTCCCCGTTGGAGATCGAGTTGGAGAAGCCCGAGGGGACCAGAAGTTATCAAGAGCGTGTTACCAGATCGCTGTAAAACTAATCAGCAAACTGAAATTAAGAGAGAAAGAAACCAATGTCGAATGAGAAAAGGCCGAGAGGCAGTGATCTCGAGCCACACGGAGAATTGATGGAGATCCAGATTGGAGAAAGGGAGGACCAGACTACAAAAGTTGGGAAAGAGTTAGAGGACGAGTTGCGCAAAAAATTGGTGGAGTTGTTGAAGGAATTCAGGGACATATTTGCCTTCTCCCTTGAGGAGTTGACGGGAATTGATCCAGAAGTCATGGAACACAAGCTTAATGTCGACCCCCTCAAAAAACCAGTGAAGCAGCAGCTCAGGCATCATGGGGCTGAAATCGTCAAAGCCATAGAAGTCGAGGTGGACAAGTTGTTGAAAGCTAAACACATCAAAGAAATACAATTCCCAGAATGGATATCCAACACAGTGTAGAAAATCAGCTACAAAACTGCTAAAATCATTGCTCGACTTCGACCAGCTCGCAAGCCGGGTTGGGAAAAGACGAGTTGAAAAACTTACGTCTGTCAACTACGAAGCTGCTAAAATCATTGTTCTACTTCGACCAGCTCGCAAGCCGAGTTGGGGCAAAAGGAGTTTAAAAACTTACGTTTATCAGCTACGAAGCTGCTAAAATCGTTGCTCGACTTCGACCAGCTCGCAAGCCGGGTTGGGAGAAAATGAGTTGAAAAACTTACGTTTATCAGCTACGAAGATGCTAAAATTGTTGCTCGACTTCTACCAGCTCGCAAGCCGGGTTGGGAGCTAACGAGTTGAAAAAATTACGTTTATCAGCTAAGAAGCTGCTAAAATCGTTGCTCGACTTCGTCAAGCTCGCAAGCCGGGTTGGGAGAAGACGAGTTGAAAAATTTGTGTTTATCAGCTACGAAGCTGCTGAAATCATTGCTCGACTTCGACCAGCGCGCAAGATGGGTTGGGAAAAAACGAGTTGAAAAACTTACGTTTATCAGCTACGAAGCTGCTAAAATCATTGCTCGACTTCGACAAGATCGCAAGCCGAGTTGGAAGAAAACGAGTTGAAAAACTTATGTTTATCAGTTACGAAGCTGCTAAAATAGTTGCTCGACTTCGACCAGCTCGCAAGTCGGGTTGGGAGAAGGCGAGTTGAAAAACTTACGTTTATCAGCTACGAAGCTGCTAAAATTGTTGCTCAACTTCGACCAGCTTGCAAGCCGGGTTGGGAGAAGGCGAGTTGAAAAACTTACGCTTACCATCTACGAAGCTGCTAAAATCATTGCTTGACTTCGACCAGCTCGTAAGCCGGGTTGGGAAAAAATGAGTTGTAAAACTTACGTTTATCAGCTACGAAGCTGCTAAAATCGTTGCTCGACTTCGACCAGCTCGCAAGCCGGGTTGGGAGAAGACGAGTTGAAAAACTTACGTTTATCAGCTATGAAACTGCTAAAATCGTTGCTCGACTTCGACCAGCTCGCAAGCCGTGTTAGGAGAAGGTATAGTAGACAAGATAGCACACTTGAAAAAATGCAGCACAACGAAAAGATAACATCGTCTCAAACATCGAAGAACATTCATAACGATCGAGAACAAATAAAGAAAAAATCAAAAGCACGAGCACTTGAGAAAATGAAAAAGGTTGATTGCATGGAAAGGTTCGATTACATAATTGCTCGTCTCGTCCTTTATAAGATGATCTAGAATAGGCCGAGACCAAAAGATAAGGAAAAAAAACAAAACAACCATTATAATCAAGCAAACATTTAATTTTTCTAAGAATCGGCGGTCGACTTCTCAGCAGCATTTCCTTCCTCATCATCGACCGACTCGGTCTCCGCACCCCCTCCATCGGGCAACGGCTTTGTGCCTTCCCTCTCCTCGTCACCAATCGGCTTCACCCCAGGCGACTCAACCTCAATCTCCTCACCGACCGTTTCTTCTCCTTCCTCTTCGTAATAAGCTCCAGTTGGCCCGACTAGTTCGTTCGGACAGATCAAGGGGGAGGGAGGGACCTCGAGTTGGGACGAAAGCTTAGCCATGTGAATGGCTTTTGCCACGAGGCCGACCCACCAAGCGTGATCAGAAGGAAGAGTCGCATCACCTTCAAAACCGTCAGCGCGGGGGAGGGTTTTCTTCACCTCCTCGGTCGAGTTTGCCGGAGAAATCGGGCTTGGATACGACCGCTTCCCATGCATTGAAAGTCAAATTGAAGTATTGAAATTTCGAGAGGCACAACTTGTAGAGAAAGGCATGCGAGTTGCAAAATTCCTCGACCAAAGCCTTGCGGTAATGCTCGAGGAATACAACACCAGTCGGGGACTTCAGAAAAGCCTTGCGGCCCTCCAGATGCCACGCCTCCCTCTCTATCAGGGCCTCATCGTTGGCCTTCGCCAAGTCGACCTCCAACTTCTCGACTTTCCTTGAAGCCCTCTCCTTCTCGGCCCGTAATTTGGCAATTACGGCATTGGCGGCCTCAAGCTCCTCCTCTTAAGTCTCGAGCTCTTTGCACTTGGCCGTATACTTCTCCCTCATAATTTTGACATTAGAGTCGGGAAGTGGCCTTGTCAATCATTGAGGGGAGAAAGCAGGCGAGAAGTTAAAAACAAAGGGAAAATGGCTTAACAGTCGAGTTACGAACAACGATAAAGTGAATCTTGTAAAATAAAACTTACTCACGGAAGCAGACGAGCAGCATAATGAGCCCAATGATTGGGGTTGCCGTCGGTTCTGGCCCTAACATCCTCGGGCAATGTTGAGTGGAGGTACTCGAGGATTTGCAGAGGGTTGGGATTGTCATAAATACGAGAGGGTTGCTCGAGGGTAACGGGGCTTTTGCCGTTTGAGAGAGTCGGGCACCAAAACTATGTCCTGCTGGTCCTGAGCCTATTTTTGGGAGGAAGGGCCAGACGGATTGCTCGGCTTAGCAGCCGAGGAAAGTACCACTTTCGATTTTTTAGCGGCAGTCGTCTCGACTGCCGTGTTTTCTGGCGCTGAACCAGAGTCGCCAACCAGCTTCTTGGAAAGTGATGGGTCTACTCTCAGATCTAGAGTGAACCGGTGGAAACGAGCCAAGATCTGCCTAAATCGCCTTCGAACCATCGTTGGACCGCAAGAATACCTGCAAGAACTCAACGCTGGAGGGGTTTCCGGCATAGAGCCTCTGACGCCCAAGTCAGTATGTATGAGAGAGAGATGAAGAAAGTTGTCCTCAGAGAGCAACAACTATGGAGGAGAGTATAGAATGAATGGGATTTAGGGTTTGGGAGTTACCTCAACTCCTTTATATAGAAGCATAAGATTTACCTGAAGTCCCCAAAATACCCTGGCCGACGTATGTGAAAGTCTGAAATACCCTGGTCGGTTCGCATTCCATCCTAATCAGCATTCAGATTCCTTTTTATCCTTGACAGATTTGTTATGATATGTTCAAGTACATTAGGAGTCATCAGAGATCCTAGAGCCTCGAGGCGTCCTAAGTCGACTTGGGACACTGTCGAGTCGAATTAGGTTTTTCTTGAACGTCGGTAGGCCGTGCCGCGTTTATCCATCTTTCTAAGGTAAGTCGACTTCTAGAGGTCGACTTCGGTCGGTCGACTGGGAGTGTCATCTGGACCTTTTTGGGGCCAAACGGTTAGGAAATTCATAGGAAGGATCGACTTTGCGAAAGTCGATTCGCTAATATCGATTAGGACGAGTCGGCTAATATATCCATCATCCGGTTGAGTATTTAGGTCTGAACCGCTGTGCCAGAGTATGGCTATATCATTTAGTCCCCTCGAAAATTACTCGGAGCGATTTTGAGCTTAAGAGTAAACTTGTCGATTGAATAGTTAGCCTAAGACTTTTCACATACCACGTTTTGTTACACACCGTCACCTGGGGTCGTATCCTCGTAAGACGCCTTCTCGATCGATTTTGTTATTCCCAATCGTTTTCAACTTCCTCTCGACTCGCGAGGAGTTCTTTCGATTTACTCACACAAATTTCCACATTGATTGGATAAGCCCAGTTTTCCTTTTAAATTTCAAAATTCAAAAAGACTTTTAGCCTGACAAGACGTTTTTCTCTCCTTGCCGCTTCGCATTCCGTGCCTCATCTCAACTGTTGGATCTACCCCTGATCTGAGGGCTAGGGTTTCTTTGCTTCCCCTATAAGTACCATCGCCATCTTCTCTTTCTCACTTTTAGCATTTTGATATCTTAAACTCTCTCTTTTTCTCCGGCGATAAAAGCATCACAAGCTTCCGGCGTTCACTTTCCTTTTCCGGCGTTCCTTTCTGGCTCTTTCAAAACTTCTCCCACCATCATCATGTGTAAGTTTCTTCCTTTGCCTTTTGATTTCTTATTATATGCGAATTTTTTTTTTTGCTTTCTGGGCGATGTTCTTGAGACTCATGGGTTCGTCGAATTTTTTGAGATTTTAGATGATTTTCTGGGGATTTTTTTCTCATTAGATCTTCAACTATAGATATTCTCGTTTTCCCAAGTGTTTTCGTTCGTCAGTCGATATGATAAGGGAAATCGACTATTCTGCTTTTCTATGAGTCGACTGATATCGACTAATCATCCTTGTGCCCTGGTTCTCGGGGATTTTCCTCTCTTCTTTTGCTTTTCTGTTGAGTCAAATCGACTTAGGGGTGGCTCATATGTTTATCATGTTTCCTCGTAGTTTTGTTTCTTCTAGAGCCGAGTCGTGTCTATGATTGTCCTCGCCTGCTGACTGTCGTTTTTTCTCTTTCTCCTTTTTTCTAGATTCTGACTCCGATCCTGTTTCCAGATCTCTTGGTCGTGAAATCGATAACTATTGAGTTCTGAATCCGTTCAAATAATCGCTGTCGGATCGAGTGCGAATCCAAATGTCAAGCTAGAGAATTTCGCTCATTCTACTGCCTCGACCTTCGCTGTCGGATCGAGTGCGAATCCAAATGTATCCTTGACTTAACTTAATCCCTCGAGGTATTCCTCTTAGGCTCTTAGACATCACTGTGTATAGAACAAGTCCTGTTCATTCATTAATAATAGCTCTTTCAGTCGAGCCTATAACTTTAGTCTGTCCTGTAGCGTAGTTAGCTGTTCTTAACCCTTTTTCTTATGCCCCTGCATCCGAAATCGATGGCTTCAGGGAATACAGTGGTCTTCTCTCTGATTGGGCGTTGCTTGCCCCTACACCTTCTGACGACTTCAAGCATTCTCCCCGTGGTTTATTTACTTTTTTCGTTGATCAAATAATGTCGAGATTGCGCTTCTCGATCCAACACGAGCTGCTGTCACTGAGCAACCTGTATGACGTGCCAATAAACCAGTTCACCCCCAACTCCATTCGAATAATGGTGGCCTTCATAGTAGTCACCCAAATAGTGTTAGGTAGTTTTGTACCCGATTTTTTCCTTTACTGCTATGGCTATAGGTTTAGCAAAGATGCACATTGTCTGGGTCGTCGTGTGGGTGTATCTTTCCTTGACGACCTCTCTTCCAATATTACCGAATGGAAAAAGAAGTACTTCTTCATTCGACCTACTCCTGGCTAATATCCTTTCTCGAATGAGTGGATTACCAGCAAGACAAAGTAGTGTAAGCGTCCCAACTCTCCGCAGTTTGCGAGTATGTTGGAAGAGCTAAATAAGCACGTATGGAATGCTCTTCGACTGACCAAGGATAGCTCCCTTCTCAATCACGTTGGAATTTGTGTCGACAAGAGTATTCCTCGGCTTAGCGATCCTCGTAAGCTCTTCGTTATGTTTATGTCTCGACTTGCCACCAATCATCTGGCCACTTGTGTTTTTGTTTTTTGTTCGATGTATATCTATGGTCATATTTTTTGTATTGATTATTTCTTTCTATGTCGACAGTGAAAGCTTTGGCCTGTTTCGAGAAGAAGAAGGCCCAAGCGGCCGACAAGTCAGCTACTTCTGTCCCTCTGAAACGACTTGAGGGAGGTTCGGGTTCTGGTTCTGAGGCTGCGGCAGTCGAGACGACTGCCGCCAAAAAGTCTAAGGTCATGCTTCTTTTGTCCTCTAAGCCGACTCAACTCTCGGGTTCCCATTCCCGCAAAAGGGCCCAGGACCAGAGGGACATGACCCTGGTGCCGAGTTCCCAGAAACGCCAAAAGAGGAAGGGGTCGGTGGTCGAAAAGATGCGAAGCAGTCGTCCCCTGTGAAGATACAACCCGTGACCCTGCTACAGCCTTCCCGGCTTTACGACAACCCCGACCCGATGCAAATTTTTAACTATCTTCACTAGACCCTCCCCGAGGCCGGCAGGACTCGGACCGATAGTAACCCTTATCATCGGGCCTGCTATGCTGCTCGACTCATTCCTCGAGTAAGCTTGGTTTTCTCATGTTCTCTATCCAAATTCTATCTTTGTCTTATCATTTTGCTCATAATCATTCATCACTCATTCATTTTTTTAGCTTCTCGTCTGCATCCTCCCATCTATGATCGAGGAGGCGTCTTCTCCCCAAACCAAAGTCAAGGTTTTGGGGGAAAAATATGCGGCTAAGTGCGAGGAGCTCGAGAGGAAGGAAGAAGATCTTGAGGCCGCCAATGCCGTCATCGCCAAACTCCAAGCCAATAAGGAGACGACCTTAAGAAAAGTCAAGAGGTTGAGGGCCGACTTGGTCAAGGCCACCGACGAGGCCATGGTCGAGAAGGAGAATGGGATTCAAGAAGGCCGCAGGACCTTCTTGAAATCTTCGACTGGTGCTGTTTTCCTCGACCATTACCGCAAGGTTCTAGTCGAGGCGTTTTGTAACTCGTCCGACTTTCTCGACGAGCTGGTTCCCACGTCGGTCCAATACTTTGACTTTGCCTGCAACACGTGGAAACAAGCCATGGCTCAACCCGACTTTCCCAAGAAAATTGACTGGGCGGCAGTGAAGAAGACTCTTCCCGACCCTGACGGTTTCCAGGGCGGCGAGGACCTCCCGCCTGGTCGTGAATGGTAGACTGGCCTCGAGGCCAAGGCTATTCATGCTGCCGAGCTTTCATCCCAACTCGAGGTTCTTCCATCTCCCCTAGCCGGTCTGGTTGAACTAGCCGAGCCAAATGGGGCTCATTACAAAGAACCGGTCGACGAGGAGATAAAGGTCGAGCGGCCGGGCACGGAGCCGATCAGGGAGGGAGAAGATGCCGGGACCGAGCCGATCATCAATGAAGGTGGAGATGCTGCTGAAAAATCAACGGCCGACTCTCAGAAAATTTAGAAACTAGATTGTGATAGTTGTTTTCTTATGATTTTATTTTTGTCTCTTTTTTTTTTTTTTGGTTGCTGGTCTCGACCTATGTCAATCATCTTTTGTGAAGGTCGAGAAAAATTTGGTATGTAATCGACTTCTAATGCAATATCTATCTCTTTTTTTTTTTTATTCTCGTGATTGTTTATGCTTTGCATTCCTTGTTTCCTGGTTTTAGCCGTCATGCACATATTCACATCAATTTTTTGATTGTTCTGAGTTTCTTCAAGTGTATTGCCTCGTCCTGCCATATCGTATGTCTTCTTCCAACCCTTCTTGCGAGCTGGTCGAAGTCGAGCAACTGTTTTGACAGCTTCATAGTTGTTGAACTAAGTTTTTCGAGTCGTCTTCTCTCAACTCTTCTTGCGAGCTGGTCGAAGTCGAGCAACTTTTTTGACAGCTTTATAGTTGTTGAACAAGTTTTTCGAGTCGTCTCCTCCCAACCCTTGTTGCGAGCTGGTCGAAGTCGAGCAACTGTTTTGACAACTTCATAGCTGTTGAACTAAGTTTTTCGAGTCGTCTTCTCCCAACTCTTGTTGCGAGCTGGTCGAAGTCGAGCAACTGTTTTGACAGCTTCATAGCTGTTGAACTAAGTTTTTTGAGTCGTCTTCTCCCAACCCTTATTGTGAGCTGGTCGACGTCGACTCAAGCGACTTCGTAGTCAAGCCCATTCGAGATTCTGCTTTGAGAGTTACAACTTCATAATCCTCGAAGTTAATCAGCTTTATAGCCGTTTTGAAAAGTTCGATTTGTTCAGGCAATCATAAAGAGATCAACGCGTAAGCGTAAAGAAGGGCTCGATTGTTGTGTTTTTTCGACTTGGGCTACGTGATTCACCTTGGCCCTTGTCATGTCTCATTACATGAGTCGAATATTTTCCTACTCATGATTATCTCTTGGGACAAGTCTTATGCTTTGACATTCTTTTTTGAATTTTGAATTTCAAAAACTCGGAATGACGTGTATCAGCTCAATCGCCGACTCTTCGTATTCCGCGCTTCATCGCGATCGTTGGTTTCCTTGTTTATCTAACAGCCAATGTCCATCCTCACCATATATAAATATGCTTCAGCTTCTCCTTTAAACACTTTTCATTCTCAAAACTTTCCAATCCCCCATTTTTCTCTGCAACTCCAGCAATCCTCCATTTCAGTCATACCGCCGACCTTTCCCAATAATTCCGGCGTTCGGATCAACTCATCAAGCCATTATGAGTAACATGGGTAAGTGTTTATTGATTTATCCCCAGTTTCTATCAATTTGTTTTCTTGCGATATTTCCTGGGTTTCTGAACTTTGAAGTTCTTGTGCTTTGTTCATACTTCGCGAACAACTATTCCTTTTCCTTTTCTTGTTGAATCTTCTTATGCGCATGTCTTGCTTTGATTTGTTGTTTTTATTTTGCTATTTGTCGATCTTTAGTGTACGGTGGCTCCTCGACTTCTTATTATGTCGATTCTTGTCGACTCACTTGCCTTCCCTTTCTTTTATTTCCTTGAGTCGACTCATATCGACTTTTTGACATGCCCTCTTCGAGGCATAACGCATTACTTCCTCTCTGGTTTCTGTAAGTCTTCCTTACTTTGTTTGTTCTTATTTTGTGGTGACTGATCTCGACCTCGATTCTTCTCTTTTTTTTTAGCTTCTCCTTCCGACTCTTCCCCTGACACACACGATGAACTGATCGATAGGGCCCTCGAATCGTCTGACTCGGTCAAAGTGGTTGGCTATAGGATGGCTAATATGTCTCCTCATTCCTCTTGTGCCCAAGTTCCCGATCCAGAAGTCGACTGGGGTGAATACGATTAAGCACTGCTAGATGGTGGCTTGGTGGAAATCATGAATCCTTCTCGAGGGGATTCTCCTTGCCTCGATCTTTTCCCTCGAGGTATTCCCATTAGGTTAGTAAATATTCCAGTATATAAGACAAGTCCTGTACCTGTACCAATAATTATTCCTCTTATCGATCCTCGAGGTGTTGTATCAATAGATTGTCCTCTGGCCAAATTGGCAGTTCTGAACCCTTTTTCTTATGCCTCTGCAGCTCAAATCGAGGGCTTCAGACAATTTAGCGGGCTTCCCTCCGATTGGAAGTTGGTCGCTCCGGGTCCCGACAACGACTTTTCTCGCCCTTCTCAAGGTTGTCATACTTTTTTCATCGACCAGGATGTCTTTGGTCTTCGCTTTCCTATTCAGGATGAACTTCTAGAAATTAGTAACTTGTACAATATCCTGATATACCAGTTTTCCCCAAATGCTCTCTGCATCATGATAGCTTTTATTGTCGTTTCCCGTATAGTTCTTCGTTTCTTTTCGGCTGAATTTTTCTTTTATTGCTATAGCAATCGACTTCAAAAAGGATCTCACTGTTTGGTTCGCCGCTCTAGTGTTACCTTTCTTGATGATCTTTTCTCGAATATCACGGAACGGAAGTCGTAGTTTGATTTTGTTCGTCCTCCTGCCGGTGTGTACCCTTACGTAAATAATTGGATAACAATGAAAGTGAAACAAAAGGATCGACCTCGATCTAGAAACTTCGAAAGGCTCGTAGAGGAGCTTAATAAGCACACTTATAGTGCTTTCCGTATAATAAGAGATCGTAAATTGGTCAATTACGCTTGAATTGTTACTCACAATGATCTTTCTCGTCTCGAAGACCCCTGTAAGCCATTGCTTCCTGTAAAGTTGACTCTCGACGTTGTGCTTCACTCTTTTAACTTTTATGTTTGCTTGTTTTGTTTTAGTTAAGGCACTCAAGCGTTTCGAGATGAATAAACAAGCGGCCGGTCAATCGGCGAGCGGGTCTGCTCCTCCGCCTAGCGGGTCTGGGTCAAAGTCTGCCGCTGAGAAGGCCGCGACAATTGCTGCGAAGAAGTCCAGGGTCGAGAACTCTGGCACCTCTAAGCGGCACAAGCAATCGGGCCCTGGTGCCCGAATGAGTCCTCAAGATGATCGGGACCTCGTCTTGATCCTTGAGACCTGAAGCGTCGCAAGGTCGACAAAGACAAAGCGAAGGTGGTCGAGAGGTCCACTCCCTCCCATCACTTACAAGGACGTGACAGTTAAGATGCAGTGTCGGCTTTGGAATCATCCGGAGCCGCACGAAGTGGCTAGATACCTCAACTCTCTTCTCCCCGAGGCCGACAATGCTTGCGTCGAGGGGAATGATTATGAGTGCTCCTGCTATGCTACCCAATGCCTCACTCGGGTACTTACTTATCTCTTATTCGACTTAGCAATTTTTTTTTATTTACTCTTTTCTTCTTTTTCTGTAGTTTTTAGAGGCGATTCTCCCTGGCCTCGAGGCAAGGAGTAAGGCTCCTGCCTCCTCTACCAAGGCCCTTGAGGATAAATGTGAAGCCCATCGCAAGCAAATCGAAGAGCTAAAGGAGGGCTTGGAGGCCTCGTAGGCTCTTGTCGACAAGCTGAAGGCTGACAAGGCTGTGGCTCGACACGAAAACGAGAAGCTCAAGGTTGTCCTCGAGAAGGCTCGGGAAGAGGTCGTGTTTTAGAGGGACATTGGCACCGTACAGGTCCGAAAGTCATTCCCGAAGTCTGCGATGGGCTCCATCTGTTGGGTTCGCCTGTAACGTACGAGCTATA
>CACSLK010014283.1:2699251-2710436 GCA_902706635.1 Striga hermonthica | reverse complement strand
GGGTTCCGGACCCCTGTGACAAAAAAGGGCCAAGAGTCGAGACGACCCGATAAGGTTGATAATGGGGCCAAAACGACGCATTCATGGCCTAAGAGACGGGTACGAGCTCGTATGCGGGGCACTCGAGCACACGAGAAGTGGCACGTACAAGGCAGTAGACAAAGGCGTGCACACGCGTATTGGCGTAGACGCGCATGGCGCTTGGAGAATAGGCAGAGTGGCGCGTAGGGTGAGGTTGTTGGGTGGACGGCGCGCGAGGGGAGTTGCTGCGGATGGACGGGCGCGCAACGGTACGCGCGCAAGGCAGCTTGCGAGGACGCGAGGCGCGCATTGGCGCGCAAGTGGCCAGCGGACGCACGAGACCTAGTCCGCGCGGGACTAGGCATGGCAAGGGTACGACGTGTACGCGCAGGTGGGACGGGCGCGCATAGAGCGATGGACGATGCGCGGGCATTGGGCGTGCCGGAAGACGAGCGCGGGGCGCAAGGAGACACGTGCGAGGCACAATGCGAGAACAAGCAGGCAAGCCTAATCCTCGTAGGAATAGGCAAGGCACGAATACTAATCCTCGCAGGAATAGGAAAAGAAGTTGATTGCCGGAACGCGCGTGGGAGATCGGTGACGGGAGTAATCCTCAGAAGATCAGGAAACATAACCGGGAGCATATTCCTAGTAGGAATAAGAATAGTGGATATGGGCTCGAGGCATGATCCTACAAGGAATTGGAATGGCAGTGGTAGGACGCGAGCGGATGCACGCACATACAGTACGAGCGCACGAGGCCTAGTCCTCGCGGAACTAGGCATGGCAGGGGGACGGCGTGCACGCGCCGGCGGGACGCGGCAGGTGCGAAGTGCGCGAAATGGCGCGCGCGTGCAGAGGCAGCGCGCGGGATGCCTAAATGCGGTAGGCATAGGCGAGAGGGGCTGGGGCGCACGCGCAAAGGCGAAGACGGCACGGGCTGGGCGCGCGTACAAGCGCGCGCGTGCGATGCAAGGCGGTGGTCTTGGGGCGGTGACTTGAGCTTCAAGTTATGCTTGGAGTGCAAGTCAAGACAATTAGTATTATAGTAATAGTAGGATTTTATTGCTTTCTAGTGTTAGGATTTCTATTATTGCAAGATTTAGGAGATCTAGTTTATTTAGGCTTAGATTTATTTTTGCAACTCTAAATACCCCATGTACCTCATCATATTTACATGTTGAAAGTTGAATTGAGTATTGAATTGGTGAGCCAATCTTGAGGGGGAACTGATGTTCCTAACGTGTGTTTAAACAAGGCCGTTAGTGTGTGTTTATATACAGTGTCGGAGAGAAGGCCATTAGAGCATCTTGAAGTCACGGTATCTAGGAGAATGCCGTAGTGCATCTGTTAGATACACCTATCGTGGATAAACGAAGGCCCTGAGTGCGCCGTTTGTTCACAACCCAGAAATAGAGTAAAGACACGATCCGTCATCAGCCGCCTACGGCGTTAATCCGCTTCTCGACCGAACATAAATTTCTCTCGGCAACTAACACACAACTGATCAAGAAATAACATTTACTGGATAAATTGACATGAATTACTCGAAGGACTACAATTTAACATGATCGATTTACCAAGCACGGCCCGTGGTACGCGCTACGTGCGCGACCACACCCCTCAGCCAAATCACCGATAAATCATGAAAATTGTTCGAGCAACATGAGTTTAACTGAACATAATATGACCTGATATAACTGAATATATGAAGTTTGCTCGAGAGATTCGAATTACAACATGAACATGCTCGATGAGGACTATATGCACGACCATGAGTTACTTAAGGCTAATACTTGAAATCGGTTACATGACATAGGCTGAACATGATGCTACTAATATAGAAAAGGCATATCCCAAGCGATTACCTCTCCCTTGATCGTGCTAAACGCTCGGAACACTTGGAGCTCGACGTGTCCCTGCGATCTCTTCGTGCGTATGTGAACTTCATTTTCTTTTCCTCTTTACCGTGCGTATGTGATGACTATGCTAACTCTCCCTAACTATCTCAACTAAGGCTTAATATGATGCTTAAGTAAAGGATGAATTTCCTTCCCATCAATCGATATAAATAGACGGCCAAAACCAATGAAAAGGGGAGAAAATATAAATTTTAAGAGGTGACCAATGAATTTGCACAACTTGCTACATATTAGAAGACTTAGGTGTACAAATCATGAATTAGTCATCACTAAAAGAGTTAATTATTGCCACCTCCTGCTAAGGAGGGAAACAATCTCTCATGAATTCCCACTAGATAATACTCACGACACTTAGAAGAAATTTTGCTCAATTTCACTTATAATGCACACGGCTTTTATATTCTAAGCATGACTAATTAATAATTAATCAAAAACTATGTGCTTAATTAATTAACTAAGTATGACACTTAATTACCGAAATTATTCCGAACGTAAACGTGACTTCGAAAATAATTTCGGATATTCCTGACTTGGACGATTAATCCGAATATTGATATTTCAAATAATTCGTCAACTTAACTTATTAATTCCAAACTCATTAATAAAAGAAACGAATCGGAATTAAATCTGGAAACTTATCCGGTTATTGAAATAATTAAACCGAATAATATATCGACTAATAGTCGCACTTTAACTGAAACTGAATAAATGGCATGAACTTAACTTTTGACGATTAATTTAATTAATACGTCAACATTAGAATAATTAATCCCAACCTGCTGATGGTCCATTTATTAAAATAAATGGACTGAGATTAATTACTATCATTGACTCGGTTAATAAATAAAATTAACCGGATATATATTATTGACTTAATGTCGAACTTGGAACTTAACTAACTGAATAACATGGACTTGAACATTAACATGAATATTTATTAACAAAGGCTAGCTTAAAACTAAAAGCTAGTATTTTCCTTTATTAATAAAATACGGGGCGTTACAACATGATTCAGAAAATAGGGCCTCAGTTTTCTAGCTGTTATCACTAATGTCAAGGTGGCTTTCTCGACTTTGGAATATCTCGTCTCCGCTCCCTGAAGTACTCGACTTGTGTAATAGATCGGCTGCTGGGCGCCTCCAGCTTCTCGTAGTAATACCGAACTTATAGAAAATACCCCCACTTAGATGTAAAGCACCAACTCGTCACCAGGTTCTGGTTTTGTTAATAGCGGCAGCTCGCTCAAAAATTCTTTCTGTTTTTCGAATGCCATTTGAGCCTCGTCGTTCCAATGGAAAGTTTTCTTTTTGAGCAGCCTGAAGAATGGGAATCTTCTTTCTACTACTCGAGCTATGAATCTGCTTAGGCAGGTAATTCGGCCCGTCAGGACTTGCACTTCACTTATATTTCTCGGTGCGGCCATGTCGAGTATGGCCTTCACATTATTCTTGTTCACTTCAGTGCCTCTTTCAGTCACGGCATAGCCCAGGAATTGCCCTGCCTTCACTCCGAAGGCACACTTACTCAGGTTTAGCTTCATCCCAAATGTCCTTAGTGTCTTGAACGTTTCTCTTAGATCCTCGACATGCGAGATCGAGGACCTACTTTTCACCATTATATCATTCACATACACCTCCATATTTCACCCGATCTGCGATTTAAACATTCGATCCATCAGCCTTTGGTACGTTGCCCCCGTATGCATGACGACATAACAATATGTACCCTTGCTTGTCACGAAGCTAACTATTCTTTGATCTTCGGGGTCCAACGGGATTTGAAGATACCCTTGGGATGCGTCCATCATACTCAGCAGTTCGCAACCAGCCGTGGAGTCGACTAGCTGGTCAATTCTTGGCAAGGGGTAATGATCTTTTGGGTACAAAAAGTTCAAGTCACGAAAGTCGATGCACATGCGCCACTTATTCAATGCTTTTCTCACCATCACTGTGTTGGATATCCATTCGGGGAATTGGATTTCTTTGATGTGCTTGGCTTTTAGCAACTTGTCCACCTCGACCTCAATTGCCTTATCGATTTCGGCCCCATGATGCCTGAGTCGCTGCTTCACGGGCTTTTTGAGGTAGTCGACATTGAGTTTGTGCTTCATGACGTTGGGGTCGATTCTCGTCAACTCCTTGGGGGAAAAGACAAATATGTCCCTGAATTCTTTCAGCAACTCCACCAACTGTCTATGCAATTCGTCCTCCAACTCTCTCCCGACTTTGGTGGTCTGGTCCTCCCTCTCCCCGATTTGGATCTCCATCAATTCTCCATGTGGCTCGAGGTCACTCCCTCTTGGACTTTTCTCACTCGACATTATCTATGCTATGAATGAAGTTAAGTAGCTTGCATAGTACCCATGTTTATACAATGTTCCAACATTCGAGCAAGTCGTTTGTTGCAGTACCAAGGTTCACGGACTATAACTCTAGAGGGTACCTTAGTGCTAGGGTTAGAGGGTGTAAGTGATTATGTGTAACCTTCGTTGGTGCACTCTTCGAACAGTTGTCCCCGTCGATAAGCCCATCCTCAAAGGGGTGGTCGTTACATACGACCATCCAGCCTCGTGGCCTTAATCGTGATGGATTTTTCACATACAGCCTGTCATCAAGGTTAATCTAGGGATTCCAACTATATAAAGTTAATTCGGTAAACAGTAAATTGTAGAAACTTCAATACGCCATTTCATTCATCATCGAGCAAAGCATTTCATTACATTGGTGTAAAAATAAAAATTATCCGAAATTTCCAAAATCCAATCCATGCGAAACAAGGCCAAACAATATCCCATGCGAACTAAAAGAAACAATCTTAAAAATCCAATCTTGAAATCAAATAATCCAAATAGCAAAAGATGATCATTTTGGCTCCTTCTTCATCTCTTCCTCGTAGTGAGCCAAGTTGTAAACTCTCACGGGAACTCTTTCTCCAATTCTCCCTTGTCTTGGCGGAGGCAAGATCTGTTGTGGTGGTGGTGGAGGTTGATCATTTCCCGGACATTTTACCCTCAAGTGTCCAGGCTTCTTGCAACGAAAACATATGTTCTGCCCCAATAGGCACTCGCCCATGAGGGCGTTTGAAAATATGTCTGTATTGTATGGATATTCAGATTCGGTCAGTTGCAGGGCGTTCCTCTCGACCTTGAGAGGGGTGCACTCGATTGGTTTCATCAACTTACATCGGTCTTTTTCCTCCTCTGACTTCTGCTTGTTGATTGGCTTTCACCGCTATTTGATAGCAGGTTCTCGATAGTTTCTGATCCCCTCGAGCCTCTTCGAATCGATCTCCAACGGGAAACTTCAATTTCATATGATAGGTTGATACCACCGCATGGAAGGCGTTCAATGCTGGCCTCCCGAGGATCATATTATAGGCTGATTCGACATCGACCACCACGAATCTCACCATTTTTACTTTCCGTAAGTCTCCTTCTCCATGGACGACTGCGAGCATGGTTTCTCCTAGGGGTGCGACTTCCGAGCCATTAAACCCAAAGATCGATGTATGTAAGGGTGTTTATTCGAGATCAAGCTCCATCCTCTTGAGACAATCGTAGAAAATCACGTTCACCGAACTCCCGGCGTCGACAAACACCCTTTGTGCCTCATAACCCGATACTTGGGCAGTTATCATTAGAGCATCATTATGTGGCCTTTCGACTTCGCCTATACCAGCTGGCCTGAAATTCATCACCGGCCTTTTCTCATCGACTTGCTGCACCTCGGCTTTTCCCTGACGCCCTAGAGAATACGCTTTTTTGGCTCGATTTGAATCTTCATCAGTCTGTCCTCCAAATATCATATGAATCACCCCTCTCTTCTAGGGAAGCTCCTCCTTCTCGGGCATTCTCGCCCTCTTGCGAGGGCTCCTGCTTCTTTCCTTTCGCCAACTGGTCCTTTCTCGATCCTTGTAAATAAACTCCTTCAAATGGCCTGCCTTGATTAGTCTTTCAATCTCGTCCTTGAGGTGCCTACAATCGTCAGTGTTGTGCCCATAGTCTTTGTGAAATCAACAATACAAATTTCTTTTGGGCCTTGTCGGCCCATCCTTTATTTTTTGAGGCCATCTGCCGACATTGTCGCGGATCTCTTTCTCCATTACTTCCAATATCCGCACTTATGGAGCCGACAAGGTGGTGTATTGAGTTGGCCTCCACCCTCTCGACCGCCCCTCCCTTTCTGCTCTCGGGGATCCTTTCCTTTCTACCGCCAAACTTGGCTTCATATCCTCCTTCTCATCTCGGGGTTCAATTTTCGCCTTTGCCGCTTGTAACAAATCGGCTTCCGCTTCCTCGACATTCATATATTTGGCGCACCTTCCCAAGACATCATCAAAAGACCTCCCAGGTCGCTTTGCCAAAGATTTTATGCACAATCTTGGGAGTAATCCTCTAGTGAGTCCTACTGACTTAATCTCCTTGGTGGCTGAGGGTACGTCGATAAACGCCCGCGTGTACCTCGCCACACAATCTCGCAATGATTCTCACTCTTTTTGTTGCATGCCTATCAAAGTAAGGTAAGATTTTTCTTGAGCTTTCACACTTGCAAATTGGTTCAGAAAACTTGAGCTAAATCCGTCGAAGTCCCTGATGGCTCCCGGGGGCAGTTGATGGAACCAATCTTATGCGGGTCCCCGCAGAGTCGTTAAGAACGCTTGACATTAAACAGTGCCATTGTAACGATGCAACACCACCATGTTCTCAAAACTACTCAAATGTCGAGAGGGCTCAGTCGACCCATCGTACCAAATGTTGAGCTCTCTAAACCCCTTGGGTAAGTCGACATCTAGAATGTGTTGCGAGAAGGGGTGTCCTCTCAATCTCCCCCGTCTTTCTTCCCTCAACTCGAGCTTGAAAATCGCGTACTTGAGCCATCAATTGCTCTAGAGTGTCATTTTGTGGGTTGATGGTTCTAACAGAGGATTCTTCCTCGTCCACCCTCCTGCTCTGCCTTTCCTGGGATTGTCCTTGCTGTTCCCGCTCGAGGGGTGGGTGCTCGATCCAAGGTTTCTCGACCCTGGGTTGTTCGACTTGATTCTGCTTGAGTTGGGCCGCCATTGCCTCGGCAATCTTGTTTTGCATCTCGCCTCTCATCATGGATAGTGTCTGCTCCTCGACTTGGGGTGGTGGCCTCTCTCCTTGCTCAAACGGCCCAGGCTGCCTTCCCAATCTCAGAGATGTCTCGGTCGGCTCATGTCTGTTGACTCCTCCACTCGTGCCTTTCTCGTGGCTGGGCCCCCCTTGCGCGAGCACTGAGATTTTGACCCCAAATGGGGTAATAGGCGTTTCATCCCCTCCGTGTATCCCCGACGGCGCGTGCCCTCAAAACGGTAGAAAACCAAGCACTTGGAGCGGTGGTCTAGGGTTGGGAATCGTCGGAGGTCGCTTGTCCGTCCACGTCTCCCTGAAATCCTCGTTCAAATTTCTCTGCAATCCTTCCTTCTCAGCCATCAAAGACAGATTGGAGCTAGGTGCAAAGCTCTTAGTTCCTTCAAGAACTCCCCACAGACGACGACAAAATGATGGTTCTAGTCTCAGATCTAGAGTGAACCAGTGGAAACGAGCCCAGATCTGCCTAAATCGCCTTTGAACCGTCATTGTACCGCAAGAATACCTGCAAGAACTCAACGCCGGAGGGGTTTCCGGCGTAGAGCCTCCGACGCTCAAGTCAGTATGTATGAGAGAGAGATGAAGAAAGTTGTCCTCAGAGAGCAACATCTACGGAGGAGAGTATAGAATTAATGAGAGTTAGGGTTTGGGAGTTACCTCAGCTCCTTTATATAGAAGCATAAGATTTACATGAAGTCCCCAAAATACCCTGACCGACGTATGTGAAATGTCCAATATACCCTGGTCGATTTGCCTTCCGTCCTAGTCAGCATCCAGATTCCTTCTTATCCTTGATTGCTTTGTTATGATATGTTGAAGTACATTAGGAGTCATCGGAGATCATAGAGCCTCGAGGCGTCCTAAGTCGACTTGGGACACTGTCGAGTCGACTTAGGTTTTTCTTGAACGTAGGTAGGTCGTGCCGTGTTTATCCATATTTCTAAGGTAATTCGACATCTAGAGGTCGACTTCGGTCGGTCGACTGGGAAGGTCATCTGGACCCTGTTGGGGCCAGACAGTTAGGGAATTCATATGAAGGATCGACTTTGTGAAAGTCGGTTCGCTAATATCAATTAGGACGAGTCGACTAATATATTAATCATCCGGTTGAGTATTTAGGTCTGAACCGCTGCGCCACAGTATGGCTATATCAGAAAGAGCCAGACGACCTGATTTGTCATTGCCTTTCTTGGCGGCAAAATGAGGACAGAAACTGTAAAAAGAGAACAAGATGAGCATAGTAATATGAAAATGAACTAAGATGAGAACGGTATGTGAATACGGCAATATCAAAATCTAAAGTTTATACGACTTACGAGGATTCTCAAGACGAGGAAGATTCTCACCAAGAACGATACGAGCATGGTTGAGGAGAGAAGACTCTTTGCACAACCGACGAACACCCTACGTGCATTTATTAAGCTCTTCTGAAAGCAGGGCGAATTGGCTAGACTTTGGTCGCTTATTTTGATCCACCTTTGTGGTAATCCAAACGTTGGAAAAAGGGTACTTGCCGGCGGCTGGACGAGTGAAGATAAATTTCGACTTCCATTTGGTAACATTGGATGAAATGCCGTCTAAAAAGGAAACACCCGAGTGATGAACTAGGCAGTGGGCACCTTTTATGAGTCTGTACCCATAACAATAAAAAATAAATTTGGGTAAGAAATATCGAAGTTTTATTCGAGAGAGGACTATGAAGGCAATCGTAATGCGGATAGCATTGGGAGAAAACTAATTTATGGGTATATTGTACATATTGCTAATCGACATGAGTTTGGGCTGAATAGGAAAACAAAGGCATAACATTATTTGATCTATAACAAATGGAAAAAATCCAGGAAGAGAACGAGAAAAATTGTAACCAGGACAAGGAATCTTCAGCTCCTAGTCAGAAGGGAGCCTGCTGAACGTTCTAAAGCCTTCGACCTGGGCAGTAGAGGCATAAGAAAAAGGATTCAAAATGGCTACTTTAGCTAGTGGACATGCTACTGATACAACACTTCGAGGGTCGTCAGGAAGAGCAATTAATGGTACAGAAACTGGACTAGTTCTATATACAGGAATGTATAGTAGCCTAAATGGAGTACCTCGAGATAAGAGGTCGAGACGAGGAGATTCTCCTCGCGGGGGGTCCTCTTGAGCATCCACTAAACCACCCATCACTAAAGCTTGTTCATACTCATCCCAGTCGACACGAGGAGCGACAACATGGGAAGAGGAAGAGTTGGGCGATACATTAGCCACATTAAACCCAACCACTTGCACCGAGTCAGATGATTGAGGGCTCTCATCGATCAAGCGTTTGACAGTACCAAGAGAAGAGTTAGAATCAGAATTTAACAGAAGAAAAGAAAAATTCTAAATTAGTGAATGCAAACAAAGTGTGGAGAAGACCAACATGGCGGATATTACAAATAAATCGAACGACAGAAGTCGTCATGAGAGAGTTCAAAGAAGATTCGATTTGATGAATGATCATCGAGAATAAGTCAAATTTTCCTAAAATGCTGGGAAGCGAGGGGATTAGGTAAAACCCCAAGGAACTAGGCTTAAGTCATCGAGACCTTGGATTTAAGTCGACTTACCGAAAGTGAATCAGCAAAGTCAGTATGGGTCAGGAAGGAGAGAGATTCTAAGTATTGGGTCGACCCGCCAATAAACATAATCTAAGGGTGATACTGAAATACAAAAGATCTGACACGAAGAACACCCATAGGTCCCAAAGCCAAAAACCCAGAAAAAAATCAACAGAAATTCACAAGAGTATGGGAGTAAATGGACTTACACATGTTGACTAGGATGGGAGGTTCTGAAAACACTGAAAAAAGTTGTCGGAAGGATGCGTACGCCAAGATCGCTGGATGCTTTATTGCCGGAGAAGATAAGAAATCTCGAGAACTCTTGAGTGCGAAAATGTGTAGATGTGGAGGAGGAGGATACTTATAAGAGAAGCTGCTAAACCCTAGCTGTTGGATTAAAGTAAAAACCAATGGCCCAGATGATGCACGGAATTTAAAGCGGTAAAAGGGAAACCTGAGGCGGCGTATCATATCCCAATTCAAAATTCGAAATTCAAAATAAATGTGACAAGTGCGGGACTAAACAACGGATGCCCCGGTTAAAAAAAGTGAATAATCGACATAACGAGTCAGGAATAAAGACGAGACGAACTATCAATAAAGCATAGGAGACATCGGAGGAAATCATAAGTATCCCCGATACCAGTCGAACCATAAGAAGGTCTGGTGGTTAGATTCAAAGAAAGCCCAACTACTAAATTTAATCTTAAGCTCAAAATCTCTTAGAGTAATTTNNNGGGGGGGACTAGATGATATAGCCATATTATCATATAGCGGTTTAAGTACTGGATACTAGACCACATAAGTTGGCATGATGACATTTGCGAGTCGGCCTTGGTGAAGTCGAGTATCTAGAAGGATCGCTCAAGAAGGGGACTTCCTATTAGCCGATGCCTCCCAGATGACCTCAATCAAGTCGACGCAAAGAAGTCGACCACGGTTAAAAAGGAAGCGAGCATGTACTAAGTGAAGATCCTCCAAGAATGATCGGACGTGCCCCAAGATGACTCCGGAAGTTGACCTACGTTAATGAGACGAGCAGGTGGAACGTAGTCTCGCAATACTTATATACGACCTGAGTCGATTCGATGATACTCGAAGTCGACCAATACTGCCTCGAGGCACTAAGAGCCCCGATGACTTCTATAACACAATATAAGGAAACCTCTGAACAAAGGTGGATCTACAAGAGATAAGAAGGAATTTGGATGTTGACTAGGAAGTGCATAGAAGGCGAACTGACCATGGTATTTTAGACATTTCATGTAAGTCGGCCAGGGAATTTTGAGTGCTTCAAGTAAGTGTTCTACTCCTATATAAAGGGGCCAAGGTAACCCCAAACCCTAACTTTTACTCTTCTACATTTTACACACTTCTACATACATTACAGCACTAGACTACAGAGCTTCTTTCTTCCTCTCCTCTGTTACTGACTTGAACATCGGAGGCCCTTTCTCGGCAATACCTCCAGCGTCGGGTTCTTGCAGGTATTCACGGCGGTCTAGAGGCGATCCAGACAGATCAGAGCTCATCTTAACCGTTTCGCTCCA
>CACSLK010014283.1:2654394-2681690 GCA_902706635.1 Striga hermonthica | reverse complement strand
GTCCCGCGACTTCTCTCGAGCAACTAAATACCAAGAAACACGAACTGACCTGACATGATCATATATACTGAAATTACTTAAAAACATGAATTTTTGCACAACAAGCTGAACATGGTCGTGGCGTGCGCACCGTGCGCCGCCTACGGCGTTGAGCCGCTTCTCGGCCGAACATGATCTTTTCTTGGCAATTAATATACAACTGAACATGACATATTATTAACTAAACAATTTGACATGAAGTGCTCGAAGAACATTTACT
This sequence comes from Striga hermonthica, assembly GCA_902706635.1. Taxonomy (NCBI): domain Eukaryota; kingdom Viridiplantae; phylum Streptophyta; class Magnoliopsida; order Lamiales; family Orobanchaceae; genus Striga; species Striga hermonthica. Next base: position 2,681,431 of record CACSLK010014283.1, on the reverse strand, counting down.
TAAAATAGTTGTTAAGCACACGCGGCCGGTGGTGCGCGCTACGTGCGCGACCACGCTCCTCGGCGTAATCACCAATAAATCATGCAAATCCTTCGAACAATACAAGCTGAATGAACATGATAAAACATAAAACGACTAAACACATGACAATAGCTCGAGAGATTTCACATCAAAACATGAACACGCTCGCTATGCACTCGCACGGCCGAACGGCTTAAACCCGTGCCATGAACATGACCAAAACAACTCGGAACTAACATGACCTTAACAAATAATCCAAGGTAAACCGAAGTTACCTTCTCCAACACTCGACTGATCGCACTAACTGCTCGGGTTTAATCGGAGCTTCCTTGCGTGCGCGTGCGGTGCTCTCGGCGTGCGACGTGCGTGCTATAAGCTTTGCGGTAAGTGCTAACTAAAAGAACTCTCACAATACTCTCAACTCTCTATATTAAGCATATACTTAGGATGATGAAGGGCGGTTTTTCTCCCCAACATATCCTTTATATATGCACATGACCGAAAGAGATTTGAGGTGATGAGGAGAATTTGTGGCTTAACATAATCTTGCCATTTGTAACTTAATAAGGCCTTTCCATGCTTAGTCACTAGTTAAAAATATTAGTCACCCTAAAACACATAGAAATGTGACACCTCATGCCACAAGAAATGAAGACCTTTTCTCCCCAAAGCTCACAGCAAATGGAAAATAAAGGGGAAAAATTCTTCATGACTTAATACAAAATTGCCCACGGCAATGAATAGGTTAAAGCATGATTAATCATTAATTTCCCACGGTAATTAACCCTTAAGCATGATTAAGTATTAATTAAGCATAATCTATATGCTTAATTAATTAGCTAACATGATACTTAATTTCCGAAATTATTCCGAACGTAAACGGGACGTCGAAAATAATTTTTGGTATATTCCTGACTTGGAAGATTAATCCGAATATTGATATTTCGAATAATTCGTCAACTTAACTTATTCATTCTGAACTCATTAATTAAAGAAACAAATCTAAATTAAATCTGGAAATTTATCCGGTTACTGAAATAATTAAACCGAATAATATATATAAACTAATAGTCGAACTTGGAATATAACTAACTGAATAACTTGAACTTGAACATGAACATGATTATTTATTAACAAAGGCTAGCTTAAAATTAAAAGCTAGTATTTTCCTTTATTAATAAAACTCGGGGTGTTACAATCCACCCTCCTTAAAATATTTCTGTCCTCGAAAATACTAAAACTGGACGTACAAGCTTAACATAAAGCTTATACTTATTAATTACATGATTTGAGAATTCCGTACTTTAATACTGAATAATGGATTTGATCTGAACTGAGGAGACATCAATTCACAATTAAGTGAATTGTTAGATACTGCTGACTGAGAATGAACACTTTCCTGAAATAAAGTGTTCCACTGATTATACATGATATTAAAATACATTTCTTGAGCATACTGATCATCATTTCCTAGCTGACTACTGATCTTCAGTCTGAATGTTGGGTGGGGCAAACTCCAGTTGTTGGTACACACGGAAAATTCCAGAGATACGCACACGTACAAATGAGGATAACTAGCAATATTGGTGACTACCTTTCGTGAACATCTGCTTGATAACGCGGCACATCGTTCGCGGCACATTGTAATGCGGCACACCTGCTCCTCATCACGTGAGTGCGGCACGCCTGCATACAGCACCTGGCGAACATTGCGCCTGCGTCGTCGGCGTAGTCTGTATAACTAGTCATATCTGTATCTCAAGCTAGTATCCGCAGTGTACTATAATGCTAACTCTCCGTGATCTCCCAGTGTACCGTGACTCGGACATGGAATCTTTCTCTTCTTGCGTCATGCATCCTTGAATGAAAAGCTTCAGTTGGTCATCATGGCATGGTATGTTGCTGTTGATTGGCCTTTCTTCGTCGCGGCGTATGTCAACCTGTGGTACCTGCAACTGTTTACTTCCCTGAGGTTAAACTTAACCTCAAGAAAAGTCTATCATGAATTAATATCTCCTAAGATTTCTCAAATTTTCAAAATTTGAGAAATCGAGGCACTGATCATACTAGAAATGACTGATAAGTCTTGTCTTATTAGACAGACTATCTTCGATCTTGACATGACTGGCCTGAATATTCACGTAACTGAATAATCATGACTTGACTTTTACATGACTGGATCACTTTTATCTGAACTTTGGAAGCTATTCCGAGACAACTGAATGGTCGCCTCGGAATTTGGAACATGACATTACTGATTTACTTGACTTGATAAGGTGCGACTTCAAGTTTCCAGGTAAAATTGGATTAATAGTCTGTATTGCAGACCTCCATATTTAACCCGGCTGAACAACTATTATACGTCAACCTTAAATCTTGAACATTAACTTTAAATCTTGAACATTGACTCATGACTTTGTACTGTATAGGGTTGTTCCAGTATCAACTGGTCCCGCAAGTACAAAAGAATTAGCTGATCTTGATCTTTGAAAACCTTAACTTGAAGTATCATGACTGACAAAATACATGACATGACTGACTTTAAAGGTTGTGATTACATGAAATCATACTGCTCCGGTCCCAGCTTCAAGCCTCCATGGTAACCCGGCTGAGTGGCTCTTATTTCAAGCCTCCATAGTAATCCGGACTATTGACTCTTATACACTGGAAACCGTTACTTTAACAATGGTTTGAAAAATATAACAACCTTTAACATGAAAAGATTTACTAATCTGGCTTAAGAAATTTGAGTCTATTCCCTGAATTGAATCAAGGAATTCCTCCCTGGAGTCTGCCAATTGATTGGCAAAATGGCAGTTTTCGAAAGAAAGTATCTGAGGAACATGATTGCTAAGATTTAACAACATAAGTGCTTACAAATTTCTTGACGGGTCATTAACTTGACTTGAATAAATCTAGAATTGAATCTAGAGTTCTCAAACTTAGCCCCTTTCTAAGGTTCCGAATTCTGATTCGAACATCCTTACTGATGACTTTATTGAAGCTGATCAATAAAGCACACAAATTTCTTGACGAGTTCCTAAACATGACTGGGGAATACTGTCTCTAAATTCTGAGTATACTGACTACTGATCCTGAACAAGATTCGAGCATCTTAACTAAATTATAACTGAAAAATCTCTGAGCATAGACATAGTAATTTGTTTATAATTTAAAACATAAATCAGCACTTACCTGTAGTCGGTGAGGCATGAGCGTGACTTGTTTAGGTTTTCTGAAAACTTTTTAACTTACTAAAGTATTCAGATACACAAAAACGTGCTCTGATACCAATTGTAACACCCCGCCTTTTCATGAATTTCAGAGCACGCTTTTTCACAAATTTTCTAAATAACATGAATAAAATATTTTTTTGCGAAATCTGATTCGAGGTGTTACCGTAAAATCTGACTTTTCTAAAAACCGTTAATTTTAAATTGATAATAAAACGGTTATCTAATATTTTAACCGACAAGACCTCCATATTTAACCCGGCTGAACAACTATTATACGTCGACCTTAAATCATGAACATTAACTTTAAATCTTGAACATTGACTCATGAATTTGTACTGTATAGGGCTGTTCCAGTATCAACTGGTCCCGCAAGTACAAAAGAATTAGCTGATCTTGATCTTTTAAAACCTTAACTTGAAGTATCATGACTGACAAAATACATGACATGACTAACTTTAAAGGTTGTGATTACATGAAATCATACTGCTCCGGTCCCAGCTTCAAGCCTCCATGGTAACCCGGCTGAGTGGCTCTTATTTCAAGCCTCCATAGTTACCCAGACTATTGATTCTTATACACTGGAAACCGTTACTTTAACAATGGTTTGAAAAATATAACAACCTTTAACATGAAAAGATTTACTGATGTGGCTTAAGAAATTTGAGTCTATTCCTCGAATTGAATCAAGGAATTCCTCCCTAGAGTCTGCCAATTGATTGGCAAAATGGCTATTTTCGATAGAAAATATCTGAGGAACATGATTGGTAAGATTTGTACAACATAAGTGCTTACAAATCTCTTGACGGGTCATTAACTTGACTTGAATAAATCTAGAATTGAATCTAGAGTTCTCAAACTTAGCCCCTTTCTCAGGTTCTGAATTCTGATTCGAACAGCCTTACTGATGACTTTATTGAAGCTGATCAATAAAGCACACAAATTTCTTGACGAGTTGCTAAACATGACTGGGGAATACTGACTCTAAATTCTGAGTATACTGACTACTGATCCTGAACATGATTCGAGCATCTTAACTAAATTATAACTGAAAAATTTCTGAGCATAGACAAAATAATTTGTTTATAATTTAAAACATAAATCAACACTTACCTGTAGTCGGCGAGGCGTGAGCGTGACGTGTTCAGGTTTTCTGAAAACTTTTTGACTTGCTAAAGTATTCAGATACACAAAAACGTGCTCTGATACCAATTGTAACACCCCGCCTTTTCATGAATTTCAGAGCGCGCTTTTTTTCGCAAATTTTCTAAATAACATGAATAAAATATTTCTTTTACGAAATCTGATTCGAGGTGTTACCGTAAAATCTGACTTTTCTGAAAACCGTTAATTTTGAATAGATAATAAAACGGTTATCTAATATTTTAACCGACTAGTGTCGGATAAAAAACTAGTTTGTAAAAACTGAATGGTAGCGGAAACATCAGTGTAGCCAAAGCATAATATATACATATAAACAAATGTCCTGAACCGCTCACCAGCTCACTCCTCATCTCCGACTCTGTGACCTGAAAAACATGAATAATGTGGGGGCGTGAGCACTAAAACACTGTGCTCCGCAGAAACTCATACTAAAGTAAAACAGTGAAAATAATAACAATATCATGATCCTGGCATATATAACTGAACTGAACTGAAACTGATAACTGATACCGGTACTGAATAATCTGATACTGATCTCGTGATATAAATCACCTGACTGATAAGTGAACATCTGCCGGCATAGCCGGACACCATGTGCACACTCTAGTGGGCAGATTAAGGCCACTAGAACCCAGAATGGACCGGCGACCATTCCGAGCGGATACTGATAATACATACCTCAAACATGGTAGCTAATTATAATCAATGTAGTACTTAGTCTGACTCCCCACCTGATCCGTGAAAACAAAAGGTAATGCTGATGGCTGATGTCTGATAAAACTGAAATATAATATAAACAATTACTAAGTATTATGCTCAGACTGGTAAATTAACTGATTAATTATGTTAAGATGCTTTACTAGACTCAACATGATATTCCGTATTTAATCGGTATAACTGGAACCGGTTAAATACGGAACTGAACTGGTATTAATTTATTGAACTGAACTGGACCCGGAAATTTAACTGAAATTGAAACTAACATGAACCGGGACCAAAAACATAAAATTAAGGGCTAAACTGGTCCAACCGGTCTGGACCGGACCGTCGGTCTGCTGAGCCGGGCGGTTGGGTGCTGGCTCAGCCAGCGGGCCTGCCGAGGCTGCGCGCATGGGCGTTGCCTGGTCTGGCCGCGGCACTGGCTGCTGGGCAGTCCCTGGGCACGGGCGTGCGCGTTGGGCCTGACTGGCGTGCAACTGGGCGTAACTGCTGGATACTTAACACGTGCGTGCGCTGGCGCAACGCAGACGCTGGACTGGGCGCTGCCCCGCGCTGTGAGCGCGGGCGCAGGCGGGACTGGCGCTGCTGGGCGCTACCGCGCGCCGCAGCAGGTAACTGGACATGCATGCGCGTACACTAGCGTGCACTCGACTGGCTAGCGTGCACTGGGCACTGCCAGCGACTGCTGCTGCGGACGGGCAGTGCGCGACGCCCCGCGGACCTGCGCACAAGCTGTCAGTTCGCGCTGGCTTACTACTGGCGCGCTGCTGCCGCTACGTGCGGGCAGTGCGGCCACGACCGGCCTTTGCTGGCCGTCCGACGACTTCTCTCGAGCAACTCAATACCAAGAAACACGAACTGACCTGACATGATCATATATACTGAAATTACTTAAAAACATGAATTTTTGCACAACAAGCTGAACATGGCCGTGGCGTGCGCACCGTGCGCCGCCTACGGCGTTGAGCCACTTCTCGGCCGAACATAATCTTTTCTCGGCAATTAATATACAACTGAACATGACATATTATTTACTGAACAATTTGACATGAAGTGCTCGAAGAACATTTACTTAAAATAGTTGTTAAGCACGCGCGGCCCGTGGTGCGCGCTACGTGCGCGACCACGCTCCTCAACCTAATCACCAATAAATCATGCAAATCCTTCGAACAATACAAGCTGAATGAACATGATAAAACATAAAACGACTAAACACATGACAATAGCTCGAGAGATTTCACATGAAAACATGAACACGCTCGCTATGCACTCGCACGGCCGAACGGCTTAAAGCAGTGCCATGAACATGACGAAAACAACTCGGAACTAACATGACCTTAACAAATAATCCAAGGTAAACCGAAGTTACCTTCTCCAACGCTCGACTGATCGCACTAACTGCTCGGGTTTAATCGGAGCTTCCTTGCGTGCGCGTGCGGTGCTCTCGGCGTGCGGCGTGCGTGCTATAAGCTTTGCGGTAAGTGCTAACTAAAAGAACTCTCACAATACTCTCAACTCTTTATATTAAGCATATACTTAGGATGATGAAGGGCGGTTTTTCTCCCCAACATATCCTTTATATATGCACATGACCGAAAGAGATTTGAGGTGATGAGGAGAATTTGTGGCTTAACATAATCTTGCCATTTGTAACTTAATAAGGCCTTGCCATGCTTAGTCACTAGTTAAAAATATTAGTCACCCTAAAACACATAGAAATGTGACACCTCATGCCACAAGAAATGAAGACCTTTTCTCCCCAAAGCTCACGACAAATGGAAAATAAAGGTGAAAAATTCTTCATGACTTAATACAAAATTGCCCACGGCAATGAATAGGTTAAAGCATGATTAATCATTAATTTCCCACGGCAATTAACCCTTAAGCATGATTAAGTATTAATTAAGCATAATCTATATGCTTAATTAATTAGCTAACATGATACTTAATTTCCAAAATTATTCCGAACGTAAACGGGACGTCAAAAATAATTTTTGGGATATTCCTGACTTGGAGGATTAATCCGAATATTGATATTTCGAATAATTCATCAACTTAACTTATTAATTACGAACTCATTAATTTAAGAAACAAATCGTAATTAAATCTGGAAATTTATCCGGTTACTGAAATAATTAAACCGAATAGTATATATCGACTAATAGTCGAACTTGGAATATAACTAACTAAATAACTTGAACTTGAACATGAACATGATTATTTATTAACAAAGGCTAGCTTAAAATTAAAAGCTAGTATTTTCCTTTATTAATAAAACTCGGGGTGTTACACTCGGAGTTGGTGCAGCAGACGACGTACGGGCGCTGGCGGCGTGCATGTGTGCGTCGGGCGCTGGCAGTCGGTGTGCGTGTCGCGGACGTGCGCTGGCGGGACTCCTAGGCCTATGTGGACTGGCGCTGGTGTCTGGGAACACGCGGCGTGCGGAACAAGGCAGCAGGGGCGCGCTGGGTTGTCACGCGGGCGCGTTGCGGCAATCCTATGCCGCTGCGGACTAGGAGAGCGTGTCTCCTGGCCACGCAAGGAATAGCGTGCGCGGGCAGCGGAGCGTGCTGGGAACTCGCAAACGGCGACGGGCACCGATGCGCACGAGCAGGCAGGCGACACTGGTACTCGCGGGCGATTGCTATGCGTCGCTGCTGGGAGTTGGCGTTGGGCCTGGCTGGGCGCGACTGCGAGTTGCGGCTTGCGGTGGCGATCGGCTGGGCCTGGCTAACTTCCGCCGGCGGCGGTGGTTCACGGCAGCGAACGGCGGCGGTGAGCTGGGGATGATGACCAGAAAGTATATGGAATAAAAGGCTCAAGTATATTGTACCAAAAAGCCTTCTAACGGATTACTTAAACACCTACTTCGATTAAACTTGGTGGAGCATTTAATCGAATGTCCTTAACTCTCGAATAATATTATTTCTCACGTATGTAGGAGTGAAAAAATCGGCCAACACATTGATCATCAAGAGATTGCGACTTGGTGTATTTATAGGCTCCATTAGGGACCTTAAGGAGGTGCTTAATATGGGCTTATCCCATTAAGCCTAGGAATCCTAATTCTACTCCATATACTAATCCAATGTAGGAAAGAAATCTCCTACTAATCTAACTCTTTTAGAAGACTCCTTAGTCTTGTAACACTATAGAAGGTTCTAGTAGGAATACTTTTCCTAATTAAATTAGTAATAATGGAATAAAATTAATTCCTAATTTAGGAAACATAATTTTACTCCAATTAATAATCCAATGTGAAATATTTCTCCTACTAATCTTCATCTTCTAGAAGACTCCTTAGTCTCCTAACACTAGAGAAGATTCAAATAGGAATATCATCTTCCTAATTAAATTAATCATAATGGAATAAAATTAATTTCTCTTTAAATGAAATTAAATAATAAAACTTCCCACTAGAGTAATATTATTGCTCTCCCTATTTAGCCACTATTTTATCAATGAAATCGAGCCTCTATGATTAAATAATATTAATCTGATTCATCGATTTACCTCCCTATGTTAAAGATATAACGTCCGTTGATTGATAAAAGTACTGACAAAATAATTAATCAACTTCTTATTCATTTTCGAAATTAGTACCACTCAGAACCTTAACTATTCATTTTCGAAATTAGTACCACTCAGAACCTTAACCATTATGTCAGACAATCGTCTACCTGCAGGGTTTAACATAATGTACATTCCTGAGCTCATTTCGGGGACGTCATCAATCCAGCGCACTGGAACATAGTGACCATAAATAATTTATAATAGCACATCATATAATTATTCTTACTTACCAAAATACCTCGTATGTCATCCTAATAAAATTGTAATCACTTGGTAAGTCAAATAAATAAGAGATAAATACATATGCCTATTTTATATTATCTTACAGCTTAAAAGAACGCATCAATCACTGAATGTCTAGGTTACAACAACGATAAGTGAGTCTCATAACCTTATCCTTCAGTGGTCCTGTTCAACACTTAACATAAGTGCTAGTGTAATTCTTCAGTCAAAGACCAACTGAATCAAGAATACATTACAGTGTTTTTCCAAGAGGGGTCTCACTGCATGTCTAGATTGTGAATAAATAATTTAGTCATATAAGGAACTGATAGGTGATCTTTCTGTTTGAAACACTTCGAACCACACTATCTGAATATAAGACATGGAGTATAATTTGCATAAATAAATAAACTGCAGACATATATACTTTGACTAAAACATGATGGCCAGATCAAAATGGAATCGATAGAATCTGCAAAACATAGCTTTTACAGTATATCTCTAACACGCAGCATGTATACGAATCAATAATATTATCCCATCTCTTATCCCAGAGTCAACCCTCATGTGCACACCTACGCATAGACTACTGCTGATATACGATTCGAATGTCAAGGCCTATACCTTGGTCTTACAACGATGCCCAACCAGTAGGAGTAATCCACCCCGACGGCCAAGACCTACGCCTTGGTCTTACAAACGGGGATCACCAGCCAAGGGCCTATGCCCTGGTCTTACGACCATATAGTAATAAAAGAGATTACCCATCGGGTACATTCCATAGCTACGTGGATAACCGTTCGACGACCGGTACAGCTCACATCGAAGGCTAATGGTTCACATGCATACTTTGATCATACCATACAACAGAAAATAAATAAAATATACAGCATAGGAATTTAATTTAAACCCACCTGGTTATCGAAGTGGTAGATTCACACAATAGAAGTAATTAAGTCGAGGATTCAGCTCTTTGAACCTACATTTATCAAGATAGTCCTATAAATAACTATCCGACATATGAATACACTTACAACAACATTCACTTTGTAATGCCCCTTTTGTTTATGAATAATTGAGATTATTTATTTTTGCATAATTGTTGTTGTTGTTATTATTATTATTATTATTATTATTATTATTATTATTATTATTATTATTATTATTATTATTATTATTATTATTATTATTATTATTATTATTGTCATTAAATGTCTAATTATTTTAAATGCTTATTATTATTAAACAATATTATTGTGTGTATTATATATATAATGCCCAGTTTTATTTTTATGCGTGTTGTCGCGTTTTCTTATCGAGCTTTAAGTTATTTTTTTTAGGCCCAATAGAAGTCTATATTCTTTCCATGGTGAATTATTGAAATTTCCAGCCCATTTCCTCTTCCATATTTTGGCCCAAAACTTAGTGAGATTAATCTTGGCCCAAATATGTTATGTAAATTTTCTTTCTTTCCTTGGCCCATCAGAATTAGAACAATTCTCCAGCCCTTTTATTTTCTCTTCTTCGCTGAGAACGAGTCTTCCCAATCGAATTCTGGTTGCGATATTTGGGTAGAAATCCATGCCGCCGCGTTCTCCCTCTCGCTCTATTATATATCGACCGAGGAGATTGCTCAATCTTAGTTATATCACATCTCTTCTCTCCCTCACTAGTTTTACGCATCCCTGCTTTTATATATATATATATATATAAGTTCACCGGCGTCTGCCATTTATTTCGGCAACGGCAACCCCTGAGCAACCTTGCAACCAGAGCATTTTGTCCGACTAGGCCGCACCCCTGCCGTTTAGCTCACCTGCCTCGTCGTAGCAAGCTATTTCTGATGGGAAATTCTATTGCCGAGCCTCAGCCACCGTACGTCGTAAAGTGCAGCGGACCCTAGCAGTTGAACCATCCGTCCAGGCGATATCCTGCAGCAACCAGTACGTTCTCCTGTTCACAAGCAGCGACATGTTCGAGGAGTTCTGAGACTTCAAAGCTTTCGAGTTTCGAGTTCTGTCGATTCCGCCGTCTGACCCGTTTTCCGATAACTTGTAGATTTTCGAAGACGGGTAACTCTTTGAACCTTCTCGTTATTTTGTTCGAGCTCGTGTATTGTAATGTTAGATATATATCGTGCTCGTTGAATCGTCCCGTCAGATTATTTAATCGGATCATAATATATATTGGTCGTATGTGATTCTTGAATTTTTGTGGATAATCAGAACTCTCGTTTTGCTATATTGAGCCATATGTTTGTCGATGTGTTTTAATCGTGTTGATTCGGAGTCTCCATATTAATTTTTTCGAGTTAACATTATACCGTTCATTTGGTTTCGAGCATATTATTGTTGTTTCGTTTCCGAACCATTTAAACCTGGTTCTTATAAACTTTCGTAGTCTGGGATATATAGTTTATATGTTTGGAGATATTCGTTAATTTTTGAGCAGGAAGTGTTCTGTGCAGTCTCTGTTTTCTAATATCTGCAGGCTTTTTTTTTTTTTGTTTAAATTTGTAGAATTAGATTTTCCTTTAACGTTGCAAGAAGGCGTGTGGTGAAGTGGTCTCGACGCTGAGTTATGTGATTGAGATACGGGGTTCGACCCCAGCTCTTGTGTAGTAGCCCTTTTCTTTTTTTTATTAAATCCCAGCTCCAGCAGCACTGACCCGATTTTCTCTACAGCTGCGGGCTGCACCTGACCCGTGTGAGAGCCCAATAGCCCGCGCCCCAGCCCTCTCTCGGCTTGCGTTTCCCCTGCCTGTTCAGGCCTAATTTTCGGCCCAAATACCTTGTGTGGTAGCCTTTTTCGCGCTCCATGCACAAATTCTGGGTAGCCTTCGGCCCAGTGACGGGCAGGTGGTCCAGTGCGGCCTTTTTAACCATTTTGTGTTCCGGAGCCCGTTTTTCGACCCGAACTCATTTTTTAAAATTCTTTTCAAAATGATAAAATTTTGAGAAATTTTATTTTAAGTCCCGAGACTCCAATTTTAGTTCTCCGAGTCCTTTTTTTCAAAAATGTGAGAGTTCCAAGTCCACGAAAAATTCGATTAAAAACCCTTAAGTCTTAATTTTTATTAAGTATGGGTTTTATGTTAAATTCGAGTAGTGAGATAGATTATTGATGTATTATCTCGCTTAAATGTAGGTGTTTGAGGAGTCGAGCCCTCGACCTACGTACTTGCTTTTGTGTGCAATTTTCTACTGCAATTTCCAGGTGGGTTTTATTAAAAAAATATCTATGCCATGATTGATAAATGTTTTATTTAGGTGGGTATGATCAATGTATGCATGTGAACATGTAACCATCCATGTGAGTTGTGCCGGTTGTCGAACGGTTATCCCCGTAGCTATAGAACGTACCCTGCAGGGTTATCTCCTCTTTTGTCCTTCTCTAAGGACCACGCCATCTGTAAGACCTTGGCAATGTGCCTTGGCTGGTGATGGATATACTGTCTAAGCACTAGGTGCGTGATGTGACGATTGAGCCTCTTGCTGTTTGGGAACCACATTTATGTTCGACGAAAGGCATACGAACGAAGGTCTATAGTTATAGGTATGCACATGTTAATATTTATGTCTTTGGGTAGGAGATAGGATATTGAATGATTTGTTTTCATACTGCGACCATGACATTTACTTTTTCGTACCTTATTATTGTTCACGTGCATAGTGGTGAGCACTATGGTTCCATTTGTGCTCACTCCCACCTGCTCTTCATGGATTCAGCTTAAGTCTGTGTCGGATGACGAGGCAAAGACGAGTGGTGGTCGGTCTTTGACTGGTCTCATTTAGTAGTTTACGCATGCTAGTTGACTTTGGACTATTTATGCATATTTATGTATTTAAGACCTTGGGACTTTACGATTTATGAACTTTGAGATTCGAGACATTGTATTGGGAGATGTTCCCATTCGAATAATTTGATGAACTTGGGATTTATGGAAACGTAGGAGGAATGTGGATTTATGATTTTTGATTTATGAATTATGATAATTGCAAGTATGACTTATGTGATGTCAATTTATGGATTTAGGTTGAGTAGCGCCACTGTTTTATTGCAAAGATTCTGAAAATTTTTAAGTTGACTTTTTAAAAGTCTTTGACTTTCGTCATCTAAAAGTGGGGCGTTACAGTTTGATATCAGAGCCAGGTTGCATTTCTGTAGACTGGTCTATGTGTGAATTACATATTTGTGTGATTATGTGATTTTGACCTTGTGTTCGACCACTCGTCTTTGTCATGTCGCTGCTTAAAGGTATGTTTATATAAGTATCAATGAAAATACATATAACTGTGTATTTTTGCATGAGTAGCAATGAAAATACTTATGATGTTTTGCATGAGTAGCAATGAGTCTACTTGTGATGCGATTTGATGTATTGTTGGTTCTTAGGAAATCTATCCACCTTTGGTTATGTTTGAACTCTAGAGATATAGAGTTAGTCTTTCGACTTTAGGAGCTCTTTGTTGTGAGTTTCGATGTGAGGATGTTAAAACTGAGTGCCTGTAGCCGTTTGCCCGCTATAAGAATTCGTTCCATGTCCACAGGAAGGAGTGTTCGTGACCCATCTCGGAAAAGAAAGGTTAGGTACTGAGTGGATCTCTAGTGTATGAGATTACTCAGAAAATTAGAACCCCAGTCGTCAAGGACCGGGAGTGACATTTAGGTGCCGCGATTGGGTTGCTGATCGACCCCCCATAGTTTACGAGAATCAAATGCGTATCACTGTCGCGACTCTCGAGAGTGGCTAGGCCTTGAGAGGGACGATGCTTGATAATTCTCGTACGTTAAATCGAGCAAAAGTCCTTAAGACTGATGCATGGATGAAAGACGACTATGTCGTTCACGGGACAAGTGGATTGATCCGACATCGCGTGAATATCTAGTGCCTTGGTTGCGAGGCACGCAGTTGTAAAAGGGGTATAAATGTGTGGTTATGTGAATACTAGATAATTCATGCGTTTATGTGTATTATGTTGAGGGTCTCGCTTATATCATGTTCGGGTTTGTTCGTATTCGTTTGAACTATGTGTGGTCATTGAGTTTTAATGATGAATTCATGTTGATTTGTGACCCTCCTTTGTTATACATGAGATGTGTTAAGTGTTATTTTTGGGTATAACATGCGAATTGTTGTCTCTTTCATTTGTTGTTTTGACCCTGAAGTATTCGTTTTATGGAAATCTAGTCTTCATATGATATGTAGTATTTTATGTTGGCTTTCTCTTGGCCTTAGAATCATGTAATTGCGATTTAAAATGACTGAGTTATGTTTTTTACAACATTATCGCGCAAGTAGTTTTCTGTGAAATTCAGCAGCATGATATATTGAATGTTTGACCTGTTTATCATGTGTTAGTGCGCTCAAATGAAAATGTGATCTGCATGAAAGTTAAAGGTTTGTTTCTTAGATTTCTAATGAGATAAAGTTCATGTTGTTATGTGGTTTGTAGAATGAGTTAGAGTGAACTTTCTGATGTACTGTCTGTATCCTGTTTTGGTTTTGGCAGTTTTTACGAATCGAGTATTTTATGTTTAAACTCTTTGATAACATCATTATTTGTCAATAGGGTCTTCGACAAAGTTGTAGATAATTGTGTGGGCTGCATTTTGTTTTTTTTTAATCTCATTAAAAGCTTGTATGTAGCCCGAGTTATGCCCAATTTAATGAGGATATGCATGTGGTTGTTTTAAACTTTTGGCAGAAAGCTGAATCTATATGTTAAATGCTTTTACCTATTTTACTGACCTTATCTGCTCCGGTGTTCTAAATAAAAGTTGTAGGGCTACCTCTTAGTTTGCTAATGATGCCATAATCATGTCAGTATGTTGTGTATAGAATGAGTTATGACCGTTTTCTGCAGTTGTGCACCAACATGTTATATTCCCCAGACTGCAACTAGGTTCTTCATGTTAGTTTATTTTTTATTTTTTGACCTTCTGAATGCCATTATTTGATCTTGTGGTCTTCTAGAAAGTTGTAGGTGCATGTCTTAGGTTTAATTGGATACTGGAATCATGTTCATATGAATTATGTGCTAATAGTTATGTTGATTTAGAAAAAAACGTTGCCCGGGTTAAGTTTTGAAAAAAATTTGTGGTGTTATTGGAAATAGGTTTTACTTTTTATATGCATGCCTACTTGACTTATGTGGATCTAATTTGATGAGTGTTATATTGTTTATTGGAAACACTTGCGGGAGAAGCTTTACGCTAAGATCTCAAAGTGGGCATAGGCAGTGTATGAGAGTTGAACTCGTTTAGGACTACCGATACGATTAGCTACCTGAGTAAAAGTTGCTGTGATGGCCAACATTGTTAGTTGAAAGAGTCAAACGAGCTAACCATTCTGTTGTTCGACATTGACTGCCGAGTTAGGGTTGTTCCTGGCAGTGATGCCAATGCTCGATCCCTTTGGGGAAATTGTTGTTGTCAAAACCAAACCTTTGTAATTTTGAGTCTTGTGGAGAAACCTTTTTCCTATTTGAGTACCTAAGAACGGTGAAACTCAGAAATTAAATTTTCTGGTATGTACTCGAACTGAGCGCCGAACCTGACTGGGTGTAGCCACGCGAAGTGATGGCCGAGCTCGCACGCCCGTGCTGAGAGACGTGAGGCCAACTGCAGTGGCCGACCGTTGACTCGCACAAGTGCCGCCGCCATCACCGAACGTACGAACTCCCCAGGCCAGTGTGTATGGCCAACCTTGACCTTGTAGCTGGTATCCTAGTAGGTACACGCACGTGTCCCAGCGCCCCGCATATGCAGCGCCAGCGTGTGTGTTACCTCTCGGGTGACAGTGCATAGCTCAGACCGACCTTGTCCTTTTAGGGGTCCTCGAATCAGATTTTTGGTCAAGATGTATGTTGATCTTTCGAACCGTTGTGTAAATTCCCTAATCAACAATCCCCGGTGTACGAGGTTTGTCGATTAGTTTCTTTTGCCACTATAACGCCCCACTTTTATTTTACGAAAGTCAAAGGCTTTTCAAAAAGTCAACTAATTTTTTTTTAAACCTTTACATAAATCAGGGACGATACTCGAACTAAATCATATAATAACATAAATCACACTTGCATAAATCATAAATCATAAATCCCTTGTTTTCATAAATCACAATTACATCTAAATTGTTCATAAGGGAACATCTCCCAATTCAAAGTTCCAAAGTCATAAATAAGCATAAATAAATCCAAGTCTACTAGCATGCAGAATAAACTAAATGAAGTCAGTCAAATACCAACATCACTCGTCTCTGTCTCGTCAGCCGGCACCTACTTAACCTGCATCAATGAAGAGCAGGTGGGAGTGAGCACGATGAACTGTTGTGCTCACCACTATGCACGTAAATAACAACATAATATAGCAAGGGTATGGTCACAGCATGATCATAAATTTATTTCATCATGTCACATCTCCAATCAATACACCAATAACCTCACTCATGTGCACATCTTTCATTAGCCATTAAAGGACATACAGCTCTCAACAATGGGAGTGCATACCGAAGGACATACAACTCTCAACAGTATGGCCTATCATTAGGACTTAGGGAGATTGCCACACAAGGGCACCGTCGAAGGACATACAACAACGACGGGGACAACCGTTCGAAGGACATACAGCTCACAATGAAGGTTACACAAATTCACATGCAAGCAGTGATCATACCAACCCAACAATAAAATAAATTATTTACGGCATAGCAATTTAAATAAGACCCACCTGGATACCGAGATATAGCCAAACACAGGGTTAAAGGAATTATGGCAAAATTTCAGCTCGATGAACCTACAATAATTATAATAGCCTATCAACTGACTATCCAATCTAAGACAACACACAAAGCCCATATATTTAGCCGAAATCGTATCGACTAAGTGACTCGTGGATTCCTTGACCGAGTTAAGTACTTTGGAGCGACTACTAGACCTGAACACAAATCATATACCTCAGGCAAAATACATAAATCATGCCAACATCAATAAAATCCAACCCGAAACTAAACAACGGATAATCGAGCATTAAGACTCTAAAATAAACAAAATTCAGAATCCAGAGTTAGACACAACCAATCAACCTGAAACTTTACCAAATCACAAGGCATACAAAAACACATAATCTCACCAAGCTTCAGCCCTAAATTCATCCGGGATCATTTTTAAATAATTTAAGAAAAAATAGTGTCAAAACCCGACATTAATAGTTCACATAGCTACACTTCGAAATTTAATCCAAACATTTGACACAACACAGAATCCACAAAGTAACATACTCCTCAAAGTTTCAGCTCAAAAATCCAGGTGTACGATTTTTAATGAATTTTACAAAATTCTGAACAGAAACCGATTTAATTAATTAAAATAGCTACAAATGGAGTTTCGACTTTAAAATTTCACACGGCTTACAAAGTCATCACAAGATATCACATATAAAATTTCATGGCAGTCGGACAATCACACGATTTATCATGAATTAATTACGATTCAGCAGCATGCTCGGTTTAGAAAATTCATAACTCATGATATACACATCGAAACAACCTCAAACCAAAACCAGTAAATCAAGAACCACTCCAAGTACCTATAACTCCAGGATTTCCACAAAAAATATCACTCGAAACTCAGTTCGATAACAACCAAAGTGACGACAATCACTTTGATATCCAAGACGCATATAAATTCATAATACGACTCGATAAAAATACGCAAGGCACATAATCAACTTCATAATTCACATGTTCAGCAATTAATATGTAATATATCACAACAATACAATAATATATTAAAATTAACAATTAAGCACCCAATTAACACACATAACAATTAAAATACGAGCCCTAACAACGAGATACTTCCAAAGCCCAAAACACACGAAAAACAAAAAGAGAACCGTATTTTGGTACCGTTCTTGGGATCAGTACGCAACGACGAACGAAACGATAGCCGAGAAGGGTTGTTCGGAGGCCACGAGCACGCCCGTCGGGCTCAACGACAACGGCTCACGGGGGTGGCGTGTACGTAGTTCTGCCGGGCTGCCCCGGCTCGCTAGGGACATCGGAAAACGCTCGCGAAGGTGCCGACGGACAGCGGGACTTGCTGGTGGTGCTCGACCAAAACGAGGAAGCTCGACAACTTCGTTTGGCTCGCCGATGGAGCACGGTGAACGGGATAGCAACAAGGGCAGTGGTTGTGCACGTCTAATGCCTCTGCAGTGGTCCGAGCGTATGTCCAGCAGCGATAAGGCGACCTGCGCGTGATGGTGATTGATGGCTGAGGTTGGTCTGCTCACGAAGATGGTGGTCGGCGGGTTGCAGGTCACGCGGGAGCAGCAAGATGATGATGGTCGTTGATGGTGCACGGTGGTTCACGGTCAAGCTTGAACGGGATCGCGAGGATGACGATGATGGTGATTGATGGCTGACTCTCGCCGGGAGCAGCAGGTCGGAATCGCCAGAAGGTCACTGTGAAGGTGATGGCGATGGCGATGGAGGATGAATTCGCCGGAGGAGGGTTGCAGCGATCACGTGGCCGACTATGGTCTGCTGGGACAAGTCGCTAGATTGCAAATTCACGGTGACGGAGCTTGGCAACTTGAACGATGATCCTGGAGGTTGATGGTGGTGAACAGATTTCTGCTGGAGGGGATGGTTGATGATGATGGCGATCGATGGTAGCAGGGTTAGCGAGAGAATTTCCTTCTCTCTCTGTTGAGACGATGAGCGAAGAGAGCAGATAAAAAAAAAAAGATAAAAGCTGCAGGGATGAGAGAAACCAACAGGTAGGGTCTGCGGACTTTAATTACGAGTTGGGGAAAAAATCTCACAATTTATACAAGTAGGGTTTAGCTAAATAGCTTTCCATCCAAGCAAAGAGAGCGGGTCGGGTACGCGGGTCGAGCTCGATAAATTTAAGACCAAGGCCCGGACTCGATTACAAGATCAAAGACTTGGTACGAATAAAAGAAATAAGGCGTGATTCCAAAAATCAAAGAGTCGGGGCTCGGGTTCAATCGCGTTAATATACGACGCTCGAAAATAAATCAAATGAGACGGGCACACACATATATATACACATATTGCGCACGAAATAATTATTTTATATTTATATAATTCACACAATAATATTTATTTAAAAATAATTGACATTTAAACAATTAGGCATTTAGACAATTAGACATTTAATAATAATGATAATAATAATAATAAAAATAAACTAGAAATTAAGACAATTAGATAAATAATATTAATAATATCAAAACAACAATAATAATGCAATAATAAATAATCCCTAAATAATTCACAAATAAACGGGGCATTACAGTCTACCCACCTTAAAAGGAATTCCGTCCTTGGAATTCGAAACTAAAGAAATCCAAACTCTAATATACCACGTCAAACATGAAGTTCAGATATCTCCTCCTAATCCGGATTTCAGTCTCCCAGTCGCCTTGGACTTGCCGTGCCAGTTCCATTGCACCTCGACAAGATCAACTGCCCGGGTCCTCAGCTGATGAACCTTCCGGTCCAGTACGAACACCGGTACCTACTCATAGGTAAGGCCTCACTCGACCTGCAACTCGACGAAGTCCACTACGTGTTCGGGGTCATACACTCTGACAACACATGCGGTAAGCTAACCGGTAGGCCAAGTCTTCGACTCGTGCGAGATTCTGAAAGGGTCCGATATAGCGAGGTTGAAGCTTCCCCTTCGGGAGGCGTGCGACCTTCAGGAAGACATTTATACCAACATCAATCTTACGGTGATTACATAGTCTCCAATTGAGACTCGAGACTCCGCTCGACAATGCAACACCTCAAATTCCTGTCGTCTCGAGAGACATCCCTCTCACGGATAAGCAATAATCAACAAACTCACTTAATCAAGCATTAAGTGATTTAGGCAATTCATACATTGGTTCAGTGGGACTTGGATTTCTCGGTTCAAGGTTCAGAAGAAAAAGTTCAAGGGGTTTTCCATCACATTTCGGTACAGAAACTGGTTGAACGGTTCAAAAATGAATCAACGGTATGGTCGATGCACTGTCCCCCGAGAGGTGGCACACTCACTGACGCTGCATAAGCGGGGCGCTGGGACGCGGGTGTGTACCTGTTCGGAGAGCAACTGCAAGGTCAAGGTTTGGTCGTACGTACTGGCATGATGAGTTTGGCGTCCGGTGATGGCAGCTGCAGCTCATGTGCGAGTCAACGGTCGGTCGTGCACTAGCCTTACGTCTCTCAGCACGGACATGCATGCTCGGCCACCACTTTGCGTGGCTACACCCGGCCAGGGCCGACTTTGGGTTCGAGGTCTTGAGAAGAACTTCACCAAATCAAAAGTAAACATTTCCAAGGTAATTGGGAGGAACAAGGGTTTTCCACAAAATTTCGAACGACAACAACTTGGAGTTTAATAAAAAAAAATGATTTCTCCCATCATGCTGGTATAGAACAACTTTAATAGTTTCAAAAGTTTCAAATTCTTAAATAGGCATAAATCGAGTTCCAAGTTCACCACCTTCCCTAATCAACACAGTCTCCATCGAACAAACAACGATAGAGGTCGGGTAAAACTACCCAAAGAAACGAGGATCGGTTCCTCAGCCATGAATAATCCCAAACATAGCGTTCACTACCGAATAATGAAACGCTTGGCTCATTCGACTCTTCCGACAAACAGTGTCGGCCGTCATGTCAGCTCTTGCTCAAGTAGCTAACCGTGTTGGCAGTCCTAAATGAGCTCCAACGATTTCGAATATCAAAAACGAAGACGGCCATGTACTTCACGATGTGCCTGCACCAGGCACGGCTACCCTCCTTAAAAAGATTCTCAAAATCTTTGAAAGTGGAACAACACTTCTCGACTCCCCAACTTCGTATTGAATTAGAAGCATCACAAAACAAGATTTGTCAACTTACGAGGATAGATAAGAATCATCAAAGAATTAAAAAAAATGCGTAACTCCATCCGAAATCTCATCCCATGCAAAGGAGGAGAAGGCAAACAAAATTTCAAAGTACTGAAATTGATTAGAATCACAAACACAATTCAAAACTGTCTGCCACGCGAAAGGAAAATAAATGAAAGTCTGCAAGGTTTCTGAGAAAGAAAAAACTTAGGAAAAGAAAGCAAGACTGATGTGGCTACACGAGTCCACGATTAACTTCCTCCACAGTCGATTCAAGTCATCCCCAGTTAGTCCTGCTATCGATAATGGTCCTGGTCTGAAGACACTAAGCAGCACTTTTGAGCGAAAGAACTGCCAAAGCCTGAGCTTAATACGACATAATACTAATATATATATGCCACAATTCTAGAGTTCTCCAACAAATACTAGAGTTCAAGCCAATTGAAGGTGGATAGATTTTCCTAAGCCCAAAGACATAACACATAGTTTAAATAAACAATCATCTCATAAATAATCTCAGCAATATTTATGACTTACATACCTCAAGCGGTGCGGCATGACGAAGACGAGTGGTCAATGCGTACACTCATATATTCATAAATGCACATAAATCACGTTGAGCAGTCTACAGAAACGCAGACTGGCTCCGATACCAAACTGTAACGCCCCACTTTTATTTTACGAAAGTCAAAGGCTTTTAAAAAAGTCAACTAATTTTTTTTTAACCTTTACATAAATCAGGGGCGCTACTCGAACTAAATCATATAATAACATAAATCACACTTGCATAAATCATAAGTCATAAATCCCTTGTATTCATAAATCACAATTTCATCTAAATTGTTCATAAGGGAACATCTGCCAATTCAAAGTTCCAAAGTCATAAATAAGCATAAATAAATCCAAGTCTACTAGCATGCGGAATAAACTAAATGAAGTCAGTCAAAGACCAACACCACTCATCTCTGTCTCGTCAGCCGGCACCTACTTAACCTGCATCAATGAAGAGCAGGTGGGAATGAGCACGATGAACTGTTGTGCTCACCACTATGCACGTAAATAACAACATAATATAGCAAGGGTATGGTCACAGCATGATCATAAATTTATTTCATCATGTCACATCTCCAATCAATACACCAATAACCTCACTCATGTGCACATCTATCATTAGCCATTGAAGGACATACAGCTCTCAACAATGGGAGTGCATACCGAAGGACATACAGCTCTCAACGGTATGGCCTGTCATTAGGACTTAGGGAGATTGCCACACAAGGGCACCGTCGAAGGACATACAACTCTCAGCGATGGGGAAAACGGTTCGAAGGACATACAGCTCACAACGAAGGTTACACAAATTCACATGCAAGCAGTGATCATACCAACCCAACAACTAATAAATTATTTACGGCACAGCAATTTAAATAAGACCCACCTGGATACCGAGATATAGCCAAACACAGGGTTGAAGGAATTATGGAAAAATTTCAGCTCGATAAACCTACAATAATTATAATAGCCTATCAACTGATTATCCAATCCAAGACAACACACAAAGCCCATATATTTAGCCGAAATCATATCGACTAAGTGACTCGTGGATTCCTTGACCGAGTTAAGTACTTTGGAGCGACTACTAGACCTGAACACAAATCATATACCTCAGGCAAAATACATAAATCATGCCAACATCAATAAAATCCAATCCGAACCTAAACAACCGAGCATTAAGGCTCTAAAATAAACAAAATTCAGAATCTAGAGTTAGACACAACCAATCAACCTGAAAACTTTACCATATCACAAGGCATACAAAAAAACACAATCTCACCAAGTTTCAGCCCTAAATTCATTCGGGATCATTTTTAAATAATTTAATCAAAAACAGTGCCAAAACCCGACATTAATAGTTCACATAGCTACACTTCGAATTTTAATCCAAACTTTTGGCACAACACAGAATTCCATAAAATAACATACTCCTCAAAGTTTCAGCTCAAAACTCTAGCTGTACGATTTTTAATTAATTTTATAAAATTCTGAACAGAAACTGATTTAATTAATTAAAATAGCTACAGATGGAGTTTCGACTTTAAAATTTTAGACGACTTACAAAATCATCACAGGATATCACATATAAAATTTCATGACAGTCGGACAGTCACACGATTTATCATGAATTAATTACGATTCAGCAGCATGCTCGATTTAGAAAATTCATAACTCATGATATACACATCGAAACAACCTCAAACCAAAACCAGTAAATCAAGGACCACTCCAAGTATCTATAACTCCAGGATTTCCACGAAAAATATCACTCAAAATCAGTTCGATAACAACCAAAGTGACGGCAATCACTTTGATATCCAAGACGCATATAAATTCATAATACGACTCGATAAAAATACGCAAGGAACATAATCAACTTCATAATTCACATGTTCAGCAATTAACATGTAATATATCACAACAACACAATCATATATTAAAATTAACAATTAAGCACCCAATTAACACACATAACAATTAAAATACGAGCCCTAACAACGAGATATTTCCAAAGCCTGAAACACACGGAAAACGAAAAGAGAACCGTATTTCGGTACCCTTCTCGGGATCAGTACGCGATGACGAACGGAAAGATAGCCGAGAAGGGTTGTTCGGAGGCCACGAGCACGCCCGTCGGGCTCAACGACAACGGCTCGCAGGGGTGGCGTGTACGTAGTTCTGCGGAGCTGCCCCGGCTCGCTAGGGACATCGGAAAATGCTCGCGAAGTTGCCGACGGACAGCAGGACTTGCTGGTGGTGCTCGACCAAAACGAGGAAGCTCGACAACTTCGTTTGGCTCGCCGACGGAGCACGGTGAACAGGACAACAACAAGGGCAGTGGTTGTGCACGTCTAATGCCTCTGCAGTGGTACGAGCGTGTGTCCAACAGCGATAAGGCGACCTGCGTGTGATGGTGATTGATGGCTGAGGTTGGTCTGCTCACGAAGATGGTGGTCGGCGGGTTGCAGGTCACGCGGGAGCAGCAAGATGATGATGGTCGTTGATGGTGCACGGTGGTTCACGGCCAAGCTTGAACGGGATCGCGAGGATGACGATGATGGTGATTGATGGCTGACTCTCGCCGGGAGCAGCAGGTCGGAATCGCCGGAAGGTCACTGCGAAGGTGATGGCGATGGCGATGGAGGATGAATTCGCCAGAGGAGGGTTGCAGCGATCACGTGGCCGGCTATGGTTTGCTGGGACAAGTCGCTAGACTGCAAATTCACGGTGACGGGGCTTGGCAACTTGAACGATGATGCTGGAGGCTGATGGTGGCGACCGGATTTCTGCTGTAGGGGATGGTTGATGATGAAGACGATCGATGGTAGCAGGGTGAGCGAGAGAATTTCCTTCTCTCTGTTGAGACGATGAGCGAAGAGAGCAAATAAAAAAAAAAAAAAGATAAAAGCTGCAGGGATGAGAGAAGTAGGGTCTGCGGAGTTTAATTACGAGTTGGGGAAAAAATCTCACAATTTATACAAGTAGGGTTTAGCTAAATAGCTTTCCATCCAAGCAAAGAGAGCGGGTCGGGTACGCGGGTCAAGCTCGATAAATTTAAGACCAAGGCCTGGACTCGATTACAAGATCAAAAGCTTGGTACGAATAAAAGAAATAAGGCGTGATTCCAAAAATAAAAGAGTCGGGGCTCAGGTTCAATCGCGTTAATATACGACGCTCGAAAATAAATCAAATGAGACGGGCACACACATATATATACACATATTGCGCACGAAATAATTATTTTATATTTATATAATTCACACAATAATATTTATTTAATAATAATTGACATTTAAACAATTAGGCATTTAGACAATTAGACATTTAATAATAATGATAATAATAAAAATAAAAATAAACTATCAATTAAGACAATTAGATAAATAATATTAGTAATATCAAAACAATAATAATAATGCAATAATAAATAATCCCTAAATAATTCACAAATAAACGGGGCATTACAGCCACATGCGAGATTTTCTCGAGATTGCGAGATAGTAGTTTCCGTAGTAATGTGGGGCGGAGACTTAAGTCTCGACTGGAGACGGACTAAAGGAATCATTATCGAGTATCTAGTCTTTACTTCTGAAACAACATACGAGTTGTTATTCGTGTCGGTAAGGATTGAAGCCTTGTCATCGGTATCAAACAAGAACCGTGTGTTCTGAATGTACCCGATTTGAGAATAAGTGATGATTGTGTGTCCTATTATGATTTGTCGACCAAGTCGATAACTTAGCCTGATGGTTGACTCCACCACTGGGACTTGCGAGGTTTCATGACACGTTCTAAGCCTCGTGATGAAGGGAATGTGTGCGTGATCTCGAGGTGTGTCTGAATTGTGACGAGTTGCTTAGAACCCTACCTGTATGGAGGTACCGGTGACCTGTTGGAACTGAGGCACCATCAGAGAAAGACCGGTAGGTGTACTCGTCATAGTCAAGTGGGTGTAGTCAAGTCGAGGGCGAGACGACTTGGCATAGGGAGACCGAATTCCCTTTAAGGTGGGTAGACTGTAATGCCCCGTTTGTTTATGAATAATTGGGATAATTTATTTTTGCATAATTGTTGTTGTTGTTATTATTATTATTATTATTATTATTATTATTATTATTATTATTATTATTATTATTATTATTGTCATTAAATGTCTAATTTTTTCAAATTCACATTATTATTAAACAATATTATTGTAAGCTCCGACCAAGAATTATATATTTAGCTCGACTTTATTTATCAGAAATAGTAATATATTAATTATGCCGAAAATTTTTAGTAGTGGTCGCATAATTTATTTAATTTCAAGTCTAAACCATTGAGAGAACGCTCAAATTATTATTTAGGAAACGAGATAAAAAATTCTAAGTCTAAGACTCGAATTATTATCGGGTATTAGAAAAGTGGAGAATTTATTTAATTCCCGAACAAGCTCAATTATTTTTATTTTGGCCCAACTATTTAACCGAGCCTAATATTTTACTATTCGGTCCATTTAACGGTATTTAATTTTCGAGCCAAGCCCTAGTAGGCCCAATTTCTATTCGAGAAATTTTAATTCGGCCCATTATAGTCGATTTTTATATCCGAGCCCATTATTATTATTTAATTCGACCGACTAATCTATTTAGTCCTCGTCCGATTAATTTTAGTTGAGCATTTAATTTTTTTAAAGTTAGTTTTCGATTTAATCGAGCCTAAGACGTATTACGTTCGCTAGCCCGATTATACTAGTCCAAGGCAGATTATTGGAAGCCCAATACACACTTCAAACTCTAATTCTCCCAAATATAAATATATCAATTTTCCCCCTCTTTCTCAATTGGATCCGTAGCAAAAGCACACAGCTCAAAAGAAAATGATATTCCCAAAACAACATCAGCTTTCAAATAAAAAAAAAATAAATAAAAGAAAAATCGTAGAAACAGCAAGAGAGAGAGAGAGAAAGAGGCCATCTTCTTTCTTCACCACCACCATACATCTTTTTCGGCCACTCTCCTGCAACTCCGGCGAGACTTTCCCGGCGAGCTCCCCATTGCGTGCTTCTCCGGTCGACGGTCCGCAGCAAGCTCGCAGCCAAGCCACGCAGCTCGCCATCACCAGGTCAGGCCTGCGGGCGACAGGTGACCGTGGGCCATCCAGCTCCGACAAGTAAAGCTCTATCCAGCTCGTAACCGTGGGCGCGTGTTCCAGCAGCTACAGCGGGCCAACTCCTCCACCCGTACAGATCTGCGCGTCTCACACCATCTCCGGCGACCTTAGCTCACGCCTCATTGGAGCAACTCACTAATGGCGAGCCCAGAACCGCCGTCGTCCTCCCTTCGTGATGAACTCAACTGTCAACTTCCTCAGCTCCATTTTCAGACAACCGAATACCACAACTCACGGCGGACCAAGCTGACGTCATCTCCGGCGATGAGCACCCTTCGCGGCTCATTTCACGTCCATTACCAGCTTTTTCCTGCGACCATTTTCACGTGTATGTAGATGAGAATTTCGGTCAACACATCCTTGTAGGAGAGTATGGGACATGGTGTATATATAGGCTCCATTAGGGACCTTAAGGAGGTGCTAAATATGGGCTTATTCCATTAGGCCTAGGACTTCTAATTCCAATGCAATACTAACTCAATCTAGGA
>CACSLK010014283.1:2592498-2622572 GCA_902706635.1 Striga hermonthica | reverse complement strand
CGGTTTGACGAAATAAAATTACAATAATAATAATAATTAAAATATTTAAAATAGTATTTAATATTTAAAATAAAATACCACAATTAATATATATATATATATATATATATAATAAACACAATTTGGCACATAAAATCATTTAAGCATATAGAAAATTAACATTCAATGATAATAGCCAAAAATAATGATAACAATAATAATAATAACAATAATCCAAATTATTCGTAAACGAACGGGGCATCACACTTAGGTTTTAATTTCGTGATTTTTGGTACCCGTTTAGTATATTAGCCGGATTTTTGAATATGTAGCCGAATGCCCAATTTTCGATAATAATGCTAAAGTCCTCGAAATGCGATGAAATTTTATGGAAAAATCTTATAAATGCTAAATGTGACATGTTTGAAATTTTGTATTTTTTGGAGACATTTTGGTATGTCTAAAATTCGGGACTTTAGCTGCTTTTGGTGAAAATACTATATATTATCCGGTTGAGAATTTAGTTGCAGTTGTTGGGCTTAAAATCACTAGAAATCACGTTGAACTTATAGTTTCAGTTTTGGTTAAAACCGAGATAGATAGCCAGTTGAGTAAAGAACTAGATCTAAGTAGAAAATTGTGCGTCAGCTGATGCCGTGTCCGTGCGTATGTACTCGGACCACAGTTAACCCGAGTTGCACCCAGTCAGACGAGCAACCGGCCGGCTCAAATCGAGCCTCCGGTCCAGTTCAGCCGAATCAATCTGGATAGTTTTGACGACTCGAGCGTATCAGTTTGAAATAACGGTTTGAGCGTGAACCGAGATTCAGTATTTTTTTGAACTCAGCGAGATAAGTCAGATCAGAATAAAATAGTTGAGATAAGATCAGATTAGTCAGATAAGCTAGATCAGATAAATCAGATAAGCAGA
Organism: Striga hermonthica; assembly: GCA_902706635.1. NCBI lineage: Eukaryota > Viridiplantae > Streptophyta > Magnoliopsida > Lamiales > Orobanchaceae > Striga > Striga hermonthica. The sequence goes on along the minus strand of CACSLK010014283.1, from coordinate 2,621,662 downwards.
CCACACTTATAAATATCTCAGAGAACTCTAAAATGCCTTAAATATTTATGTACTTAGTACATTTTGCTCGAATATTTATGTAGCTTAAGAAGAGTCGAGCCTCCGACAGCTACCAGTCATCTAGCACTTGCCAAGCAGTAGCAGTTTACCAGGTGGGGTCACGCATTGGTTATACATCATCTTTAATTTCCGTACCATGTCCGAGGTATGTATGAGTAAATTATGTTTAACCAGAAGGGAGGCAAAGCGAGCCTTAATGATCCCTTCTGGGTTCAAATTATACAACCCAGGATTGGATGCTGAGCGGGCCTTAATGTTCCACCTGTGTTATGTATAAGAAAATTTTATCGCCCAGGATTGGAGGCTGAGCGGGCCTTAATGTTCCACTGTGGCTATCACCACGAGGGAGGTCATGGCAGGCCTTAATGATTCCTCGTAGGTTCTGAGGGAGGCCTTAATTGGCCTTAATAATCCCCCAGAGTGTGCACATGAAATAGCGGCTTTAAGCCCAGGGTCTCTATGACCACTAGACGCCCAGTTACAGTTACAGTTACAATTAAGGTTTCAGATACAATTTCAGTTCAGTAATTATATACTCAAGTCATGATATAGTTATTAATGATGCAGTTTAATTCAGTACTGGTCTTTGCGGAGCATAGTAGTTTGCTCAAGCCCCCATTACGTTTTTCAGGTGTCGGAGCGTGGCGCGTGGTCATTACCAGTCTTTTTGTAACGCATTAACATGTCAATCATTGAACATGTATTATTATTATGCGTGGACATATTATGTTTCAGCTTCCGCATATTTCAGACTTAGTATGTATTATGAGATTATCATACTTATGCATGTATAACGTCTTTATCTCTGTGGTACCTTTATATAACAGATTTGATTAGGTTGCATGTATTTATTTACGTCTGCATGAGAAAGAGTTTAAGTTAGTAGCATCCCGCGAGTTAGTATGAATATTTTCGAAAATAAAGTTAAAGAGTTTTTCGAAAATAAAAAGCAAAAATTTTACTCTGATTTTATATTTTCTAGAATAAGTAGGCAGGGTGTTACAGTTGATACCAGAGCCACCTCGTGGTTCTGTATATTTAAAGATTTTAGAGAAGCATGACCACGCCACGCTCACGTCGCGCCGACTCCGAGGTAAGTCACATACGTTTTAATTTCTGCAAGTGCATGAGAATATAGCAAGAGACCTTAGGGGTCTAGTATCTATCCTCCGAATAGAAAGAGAACTCTAGACCGAACTTTAGCAAGTTTAGATAAGTCCAAATCTAGACTAAATCTGAACTGTAGCCAGAACATAGAAGAGTTAAGTATAAACTGGAACTCTAGCCAAGCTAGGTGTTTTCGGCAATTTGATAAAATCCGCTAAGTATAGTATAGCTATTTTTTAATCGGCAATATGGTGTTAGTTCAATAGCTAGTAGCTATCCAAAAAGCCACCTCGCGAAACTCTGAACCCACCTGTAGAGCGGGAACATGCCATAGTCATAGACCAATTCCAGAGATTGGTGGAACGACTACTGGCATTTGGGGAAGGAGGAGCATTATGAGCTGACATGAGAGTAACTCAAGTAGATTCTGGAAGTCATGTTCTAACGCGCCATTTTCGCGAAAGAATGGAGCAAAAGTTACATGCCCTTTAGCAAGGGGCCCTCTCGGTAGAGGAGTACAAGCACGAGTTCGCTCGTAAGAGCGCGTTTTTTCGTCACCTCATAGACACCAAGGAGAAGAAGACAGTCATTATCGGAATGACGAGTGACATTCGAATTCTAGTGGCCAACCATGTCTACAAAACACAAGTTGTAGCTATAAATTAACATTTTCGAAGGATTAGATAACAGACATCACGGACAAGCGTGATCGTCGTACGCACATTTATAGCGCAGAGCGTGTGATGAACCACATTAATAAAAATAAGGAGAGAGGGAGAGAGAGAAAGATAGAGAGAGAGACCGCCCATATTTCTTGTCGAATCAGTATTGGAAATGTTAAAAGAAGAATAAGTCGATAGATATTCGTACATAGGTAAGACAGTGGACTTTACATTGTTTGAACTATGTACGCTTAAGTTAAGTTCTAACTCTAGAGATTGTCGCACTTAAAGATGGCAAGATTCCTTTAAGCAAGTATAAGAAGCAAGGGTTTCAGTGTATAAGAGTCGTAGGTCCGGGTAAGTCATAGAGGCTTGAAATAAAAGCCATAAGTCCGGGAAAATCATGGAGGCTTGAAGCTGAACCATAGTAGACATGTTCCCGTATGAGGTAATCATTAGCTAGTAGTTAAAGAAGAAGAAGATCGAGTTTAAATAAAACAAGAGCAAAAATCGCACGTCAAATCATAATTTCACACCACGAAGACTTACCCGATGTCTTGCAGAGAAGCCAGCACCCAAGAAAGATTCCAGCAATACAAGAATGCCCAGATGACAGACCATAGAAGCCACAAGAAGATCCAACAAGAGTCGAGTGGGAGATTGCATCAACCATAATTTAAGAAGAATAATCAACCCCGCGCAGGGGAAAGTTGAAGATAGTCTCTTTAAGAAGACAAAGACATAGAAAAAGTTCACATACCTTTGCCAAATGCCACAACTCTCAAGTTGGAAGTTGTGAGCAGATGGACGATGTGTCGATAGGAAAAATTCTAGAATTCGTGAAGAAATACAATACTTCGTTGATAGCGTCTGGAGAGTTAATCGTTTTTCACAATTGTGTGAATGTATGTTCAAAAATATTAACAGGAAGATCACCTGACCGATAGGTTGAATTTAATTGACCTAGTGCCAGAATAGAACCAGTGTTAGAAGCGCAAAACCAATGAGAGTCAAGAAGCTACGAGAGCCAAAAAATTGTTGACCCTATGTGGGAAAAATACAAGTTCCAAGATTTACTTGAAGCTCAGACACCCTACACCAGAAGTCGAGGGACCCGATGCCTCAAGATCAGAAAACACGTGAAAGTTGAGGTGATGAAATCACCTCTAAGTATTGGTGGTGTTTCGACATCGCTAGTTTTAGATTAGGTTTTGAGAATGAAATTATGAAGGATCAGACAAGTAGTAAGCATAAAGATAACTCGAGAGAGTTACCCAGCAAGCAAAGTAAGAGATTCCTTAACAACAGAGAACAACATTCCAGTAGTAAGCTGAGACAGTCTAAGGAATAGAGAACAGAAAAGCCTTAATAGTAAGATTTTAGTACCCATGTGTAAAGTTTACCCATTAAAGCAGTAAGATAGTCGATGTGTACCAATAAACAGCTAGATTCGAGCACAACCTGCGTGCATTAGCACGTATCTGGAGCGCATGCCGATGTTTCGTGCTCTTGTTCCACTTTCGCCCTATCGTTGTGGCGGAGCCACCAAGTGCGTGCCCGTGCACCGAGTTCGACCATGTCGCGCCCATGCGCTCAGCCCAATGCCCGTGCGTCCATCAAACGTGCCAGTCAACACGCTGATTTCATTAGCCGTGGCCTAAGCACGCCCTTGCATCAGTGGTCGTGGCACCATTCAAAGTCGTACGTCGCAGTACAATAAGGCTACTAACGCAAGACGTGGACGCGACCGTGTTGTGGTTGCAGGCAACTCTGACACTGCAAGTACATCGTATGCAGGTACCGCATGCAGGTGTTCCACGTCGTGGGCCCCAGGTAGTGGGTAAACCGTATATGGCATACCTCACGCAATGTGTCGCCTCGTTAGAAGCTGAGTCACGATAAGTTGAACCACATTTGTTACTTGTCCTCATCGGTTTTACAGATTGATGGATAATCAGGAAAGATGATCAGAATGCTTAAACACTTGCGTTTGGAATGACAGGCCCGTTTAAAAAAACAATTTGCCACTAAAGCAGTTAATAGAAGAAGGTGGACATGACGTCGTACGTTTTAGTACATACACGAGTGTGGGTCGCTGAAATACCAGAAAGAGGTAGCGAAAGTAAGTTTTTTGATCAATAGTAGACCAACAGTCAAGGGAGTAGAAATCAGTGATTCACACAAATATTTATACAACCCTAAAGCGACGAAGGTCGCGTACAAGCCAACCACAGAAAGACATTCAGACCAGTGAGTACGACAAAGTGACATGAGGGTCACAGCCAAAAAGAAACTACAGTTTAGTTACCCTAGCCATTTTCCAGCTTAGAGCTGAGATGGTGAGCTAAGCCTAACGTTTGGGACTTGCCGCCGAAATTTTCGGGGAATGTTTAGTGATTTCTCCACGACTCGAGTTTGAGAAGTGGTGCTCAAGCTCGCATATGTGGAAAACATAGATGAGACTCATGTTGATCCGAGTTAACACGTGAGGTAGTACCTATGACCACCTTGTGGCGGAGAGTATTGTAGTCAGGAAGCCGAAGAGTAGGCCTCTCTAAGTCGAGGAGTGTCGCCATAGGTAGGGCGATACCGCTGAGAGAATATATGAGCTTCTTTTGAGGTTCCTAAGTACAATTTCTAAAGGTTTCTGTCTTTAATTTTATCTAGGGCACATAGTGAATTTTGGCGAACCGCCATGGCGAACTAGTACCAGTGAGACCGGTTTATGGCCGGAGCAGAACTATACAGTATCCAGATAGAAACACTCAGTTCGTGAACTTGAGTTAACAGTGTATAATAGTCAAAAGCTGGGTAAATTGTACAGGCTTGAAATAAGAGTCACTAGTCTGGATTTACCTGGGAGCTTAAAGCCAGTTGCCATGGCAAAGCCAAGATTACTAGTAAGAGGAAGACCGAATTCATAGCTAGATATCTAGATTTCCAGTTCTGATTAGTACTTTTGTACTTTGTATTTTTCAGTTTCTAGTTTATAGTTGAGATGGACTTAGGATTATGTTTAGAATTTCCGAGGATGGAAATATTTTAAGGAGAATAGATTGTAAGCCCCGACTCATAATTATATATTTAGCTCGACTTTATTTATCAGAAATAGTAATATATTAATTATGCCGAGAATTTTTAGTAGTGATCACATAATTTATTTAATTTCAAGTCTAAACCATGGAGAGAACGCTCGAATTATTAATTAGGAAACGAGATAAAAAAAATCTTAAGTCTAAGACTCGATTAGTTATTTTTATCGGATATTAGAAAAGTGGAGAATTTATTTAATTCCCGAACAAGCCCAATTATTTTTATTTTGGCACAACTATTTAACCGAGCCCAATATTTTATTATTCGGTCCATTTAACTGTAACGCCCCGTTTTATTTTAAAGAGTTTTCCGAATTTATTTATTAAAATCAAAGATAATTTTTTGCAAAATCCAAATTTTTAAAACTGTAAATATCTACGGGCGCTACTTAACTACTAAAAATAAATAAACAAATAAGAACAAACATAATGAACCTACCCATGCAAACTAACAGTTTTATTAATCAAACCAGATTATTCATAAGTCTCAATACCAAACGAATAGTTTAACATGATCCAATGGTCATACCAACATGTTCAATATGAATAAAAGCGGAAGCATAATAATCCGATGTAAAACAAGCAATCCAACACAGATAATAAAAATAGCTGTAGCAAAAGACACATCAATGCAATGACCACCACTCGATCGTCTCTCGCTGCCGCCGCCAACCACGCTCAACCTAATGATAGGAAGAGGAACAAGAGGACAGAAAAACAATGGGGGTCAGCAAAACCATCATGATCACCAATACCGCACAGTATATTTCGCATAAAGATTCAAAACCATAAGTAAAGTATGCATAGAATTCCAGCTCTAACTCCCTATATGGCCCTATCGCAAACCTCCTATGTACATACAACAACCTTCCGATCAGACATCGGCAAGGAGTAAACGGAAACCTTCCCACCACGGCTCGACACGGGCTAAGGGATCCTTTCCAGGAGACAGTGGAGTTGTTTTTTCCCAACCCACGGGCTAGGGCGTCCTCTTCGCTGATACAATGGGCAGGTGACCTCTCACTGCTTATGCATTCATCAAAGGCACTATCGACGGGACACCTAGACTAGGGTTCTCATGCATACAACATCTATCGCGACGAACATTTATACAGAATAACGAGTGCGATAATTATAGATACAGCGAAATGTACCCACCTAAAAGCAACGATAAACACAAATGTGAGGCTCGGATAAGTGGTTAGGTCAACACCTCAAAGCACCTACACGAAATCAAGATGGCCTCTCGATTACTACTAATCCAACGATTACACAAAGTTAGTCGAAACCCATCGACTAAGTGGCTCGTGGGAAATTCTCGTGGAGTTATGGATCATTTGACTCGACTCGGAACCAAGTATGGAAAAATCACATAAAAGTCAAATAGGGGTTGACCAAGTCAACCAAAGGTCAAAGGGGGTCAACGGTTCGGGAAAATGTCTGAGAACCAGGTAATAATCGAGCTACCTCAAAATCCACCCGAGGGTTCGACTCCAAATAGCAAGTACATATCAAACATCAACATGGAACAACATTTATGAAAGATCACATAGAATTCATACTTAAACATAATAAGCTAGTTTTTTTGCTAAGTGTGATAAGTAAGGCACATTTTCAAGATGACCAGTCAAACGAATGAGTTTTAATCTAAACTTTGAATACATAATAGAACTTATTGAGTTAGCAAAACCACCAAGTTCCAGCCCTATCACTTAAGCATGTGATTTAATAAAATTAAAACAAGTTTGCAGCAAAAACAAGTATGAATTTAATGACTGGCCTAATGAATGATTCATGACCTAATATTTTTATACAAGTAACTTTAGCATGTTGGGATCAACATATAAAAATTCCAGATAAAAACATTGAACATGTGAATTTATGAAAAATATTGCAAGTTTCAGCAGAATATAAGATTCTAACAAAAACCTAACCTAATAAATCCAATAATTCCTGAAATTTTTACATCACATAAAATATCATCAAATAAGCATATAAACCAAGTTTCGTGCATTTTCATCAAGAACTCAGTTTTATACGATTTTTATAAGTTTCTACAGAAATAAACAAATAATCATTTACTCTAGAAAACGAATTCCAAAAATCATTAAAATTTTACACAAGGTCAATACACATCTAGGGAGCAACATATTCAAATTTTATAATTTTTGGAAAAGAATACAATTTGGCCTGCATTTAACAAATCGCAGCAACCACATGAATTTCAAAAACTCATAACTTGAAAGATATAAATCCAAATTGCACAAGGTCAAAACCATTGTGACTAGGACACAAAAATGTTCCGAAATTCAAGAGGTTTCCACGAGATTAAATCAGGTCCAAGGTCTAATTCTTAAAAATACATAGTATATAATAACTTAATATATTAATTCAAATAAATCATGTGATCTCATATAATCAGCAAATATACATATAATCACATAATATAATTGGAGTTCACCTATATTTAACACACTCCAAGGGAAGAAAGGCGGCTTAGTGTGTTCACGGGCGTGGTTCGGTCCTATGGGTGGGGAACTCATCCGCTTGTGCTCGGCGTTCGGTGGCGGCTCGCACGGCAACGCAACTTCAAGAGGTGGCTCGTGAACGAATATTGAATTTGCAAGGGTGGCCGGGTGTAGCTCGCGGGTCTCTCGGCGATTGGGCGTGCATGGCATGGCTTCATTACCCGCGTGCGGTGGGCAGCGGGCGGCAAGGCGCGCGGCAGCAGTTTGGGCGAGCACGGTGGATTTTTCCGACGAAATGAGGGAGAGGGGAAATGTTATACCCCGTTCGATTGTGGATTATTTGGAGTTATTATTTATTTTTCTTTTTAAATATTTGCTCTCCTTATTATTATTATTTGGGTATTGTGACTATTATTATTATTATTATTATTATTATTATTCTTATTAATATTATTATTATTATTATTATTATTATTATTATTATTATTATTATTATTATTATTATTATTACTATTATTACTATTATTGTGTGTATTATAAATATAAATAATCTGGTTTTATTTATTTATTTCTAACAATATTATATTAAATCGGATCGAGCAGAAATTTTTGGTTATCGCGTATATTTATTTTCGGTCCACTCGGATGATTAAATTCTAGCCCAATTGCGATGCCTTTATTTTGGCCTTTTTACTAATTTTTTTCAGCCCAAATGATATTAATATGTTGGCTCAACTTGAGTAATGCCTTTGGCCCAACGTCTAGTATTATGTTGGCCCAAGATAATTAAATTGGCCGCCTGTTTCTCTCTGTTGAGACCGAGTCCTCCCCTTATCTCCACCTTCAAGCCCTGCTGCGATTTTCGTGGGAGTTCAAAAGCACGTTCTCCCCCTCTCTCGCCTACTTAATAATCAGTTGGGCTTTTCAACTCAAAAATCAGAAACATTCACCTCTCTCTCCCACAATCTCTCTGTTTGTCCGCGATTTAAAAAAAAAAAATCGTGAAGCCTGCATATCCGGCGACCACCATTGTTTCTGGCGTTTCCTTCCAACTGCCACGTTCTGTAAGCTTCGAGCTTGCCGCCTTCGTCCGCCCCGAGAGACCATAGCCACCATGAGCCGTAGTCCGGTTTCTACAACTGCGAAGTTCCGCCCGCCATTGTTTCCGGCGAGCACCTCCGAGTAGTTCCCGTGTTCGGAGTTCCGAGTCCCATCGAGACTCCGTTCATTCCGTCTCGTTCCGACCCGTTTTTTCGATTTCTCGTAAATTCCCGAAGATGGGTATCCTTTCGAACCTTCTAGTTAATTGCTGTTCAAGATGTTATTATTTCATTTATTCCTGTTCGCGTGAAATCGTTCTATTATTCTCATGTTTGGTGAATCGTTTCTGGTTCGATTTTTTTTTTTACTGTTTTGTTATGTTTTTGTTTCGTGAATTTTAACGTGGATTGGAACTCTCGTTGTACCCCTCGTTTTGTGAAAAATCAAGCTCCTAGTTGATGTGATTATCTCGGTTTAATTCGGAGTCCCGTTTTGTCATTTCGAAGTCTCGTTGTCATTTATTTTAGGGTCGTCTTATTCGTTTGTTTTCAAACTGTGTTTCGAAGTTTCGGTTTTCAATCAAACAAAACCCGTTTTTAAAATGTTTCAAACTCTGATAAGACACATTTCATATATGATTGTTCAGAACCTGTATTTGTAGCATCTGTTAGAATTTTTTTTCAAGCTTTGGGCAGCCTCTGTTCGATTCCTGTATGTTGAAATAGCAGGCTTGTTTTTCAAAATTCATTTATATGTGTAATCAATTATAGTCACATCTAGGCGTGTGGCGCAGTGGTTGCGTCGCTGACATGTATGTTTGAGGGGCAGAGTTCGAACCCTCCAGCCGTATGTTCTTGCGTCGAACCCTCCAGCCGTATGTTCTTGGCCTGTATTCTAGCCCGCGAGGCCCGATACCCGCACCAGCCTCCTCAGGCTTCAAATTTCAGCCCAATGGCCTTAGCTGTGGCCCAAATTCGCACCTAAGGCCCAACTGTTGGGCAACCTTAGGCCAACATGTTAGCAGCTCGGCCCAATTGACCTTTTTACCCTATTTTGAGTTCCGGAAGCCCCTTTTTCATACCGATTTTAATTTTAAAAATATTTTTAAAATGATATAATTTTGAAAAAATATTATCTAAGTCCCGAGACTCCAACTTAATTCTCTGAGTCCCATTTTTCAAAAATGTGAGAGTTCCAAGTCCATGAAAAACTCGATTAAAACCCTTAAGTCTTAATTTTTATTAAGTATGGGTTTTATGTTAAATTTGAGTAGTGAGATAAATTATTGATATATTATCTCGCTTAAATGTAGGTGTTTGAGGAGCCGAGCCTCATCCGACATACGTGCTTTTGTGTGCCATTTTCTACCGAAATTTCCAGGTGGGTCTTATTTAAATTGTCTATGCCATGAATGATGAATGTTTATATTTGTGGGTATGATCTATGCATGAACATGAAATATGTAGCCTATCAATGTGAGCTGTTATGGCCGTCGATACGATTATCCCCGTCGATGTAATACGGTTGCCCTTGTGAGGCAAGTCTCCTTAAGTCCTAATATGGCCGTGATCTTGCGAGGTACGTAAGCCCATATGGAAGGCCGTGTCCGCATCGTGGAATGTACTCCCGCCTCCGGGTAATGAATCTCCGTTCTGCGGCTAGCGATAGATGTGAACAGGTGTAATGTGGTTGTTGTAATTGTGATAGGAGACGAGATATGATGTGATTATTTTATTTTCAAGCTGCGACCATACCATCTTGACAAGTTGTTATTTATGTGCATAGTAGTGAGCACTACGTTCATTTTGTGCTCACTCCCACATGCTCTTCACAGATGCAGGTTAAGCAGGTGCCGGATGACGGGGGGAAGACGAGTGGGTCGGTCTTGATTTATGTTTTTATGATTATGCTTCCATTATTAATAAAGTGTGGTCCTTGAGACATGTTGAGCTGTTTTCGAAACTTGTCCTTTTTGCGATTATCGGACCCTTTTGTTTAGATATTCGTATTTGAGTTATTTATTGAATATCATGTGTTTTCGATTATGCATGCTATATGGTTTAGCTAGTAATCATGTGGAATTGATGTTTTAAAGGTTAATGAAAACCATGTGAACAACCAGATATGACTTGGTTCATTTTAAATGTTTGAATAACGCCCATGTTTTCGAAAACGAGTTCGAAAAATTATGTACTGATTTTTAGAAAGTCCAAAATTTCTTTAAAATCAAAGTGGGGTGTTACACTTTGGTATCAGAGCCAGTCTGCGGTTCTGTAGACTGGTTTATATGGGATTATGTGTTCAGACCTTGTAATATGACCACTCGTCTCCGTCACTCCGCGCTGCTTAAGGTTTGTTTTGTTTAATTATTAATGAAAATACTTGATATGTGAACGGTACGCTTGTGGCAATGAAACTGCCTGTGTTAAATTTGTGATTTAGGGCTTAGGATCTATCCACCTTCATTTTATCGAACTCTAGTGTTTATTGGCGAACTCTAGACTTCTGTAATTATGATTATTTTGTTTGTTTTTGTGCTAAACCTTGTTCGGCTTATTCAATGTAGAAGTATGAATACCCGCAACAACCGTAACCGTCAACCATCCCCGTCTCCTTCTCCGCCTCGTCATCACCAGGCCCCTCCGGCCATGGATCTTACTCAGCTCATAGTCCAGTTTCAGAGGATGAATGCACCAACTTTCGCGGGGACTGAGAACCCCACAGCGGTGCTGGAGTGGATCAAAGAACTGGATAAGATCTTCACTGTACTTCGCCTCCCTGACCGTCAGCGGGTATCCCTCGCAGCTTATCAGATGAAGGAGGATGCTTCCGACTGGTGGATTGACCACTGGGCTCGGAGGCCAGAGGCGGAGCTCCATGCACTCACTTGGGAGCAAATGAAGATGATGGTGCGTGGCAAGTTCCTTCCCTAGAGCTTTTGGGATAGAATGGAGCATGAGTTCTACCATTTGCAGCAGGGCAGCTCCACTGTGGATGAGTATATTCGTACTTTTACCCGGATGTGTCTTTTTGCGTGTGACTCGATGAATACCGATGCCAAGAAGGCCTACAATTTTCTCAAGGGGCTCAATAAGAGGATCCGTGAACTGGTGGGGAGTCACGGGCTGATGTCTTTCGCCGACACTGTGAGTCGGGCTCAGGAAGTGGAGAGCTGTCTCATCCCGATAGCTCCGGTCCCTTCATATTATCATGCCTCAGCCTTCTCAGACCGTTGTTCAGCATTCTCAGCCCATCTCATCCGTGCCGCCCGGCTCTAGTTCGGGCAAGAGGAAGGCAAATTCCCATCGGGATAACCAGAAGGGAAATCGAGGAGGTCCCGACCAGCGCAATCATCCCTCTTCTGGCAACTGAACCTGCAAGAAATGTGGCAAGTACCATAGTGGCGAGTGCTTAGCCGACCAGCAAACCTGTTTCAGTTGCAACTGTTCGGGCCATTATGCCAGTGTCTGTTCGGAGCCCAAGAGGCAGCAGCAGTTCTCTCAGCAGCAGCAGCTTCCCCCACCACCACCTCATCAGCAGCAGCAGCCCCCACCGTTCCAGCAGAGGGCTGGGGGACAGGCCCGAGTCTATACCATCACCCACGATGAGGCCGCCCACAACACAGGTACTATGTCTAGAATGCTTTTTTTTATCTCCAGCGTGCCTGTCTTTGCATTGTGTGATACCGGTGCTACCCATTCTTTTATCTCTTCTCGTTGCTTGGAGGCCTTGTCTATTAGCACTGTGCATTTTTGTGATCCTCTCGAGGTTAGTCTAGCCTCGGGAAAAACTATTATATCTGATTCAGTGGTTCGCAATCTTCCTATCTGTATTGGTGGTCGAGTTCTGGAGGACGACGTCTAATGTAATTGAAATGCGAGACTTTGACGTGATCATGGGCATGGACTGGCTCACCCATTACCGAGCCGATATCTGGTGCCAGGAGCGCGAAGTCACCCTCTTTCCCGTCTCCGATCAGGCTGTTGTGCTCTTTGGGGTGAAGTCGAGGACTGTGCCTCGAGTCATCTATTCTATGCAAGCTAGGAATAGCCTTTCCAAGGGTAGCTGTCAAGGCTATCTTGTTTCCTTGGTATCCGATGTTGTTGATGAGTGAGTACCCAAAAAGGTATCCATCTTTTGCGAGTACCTCGACATTTTTCCCGGTGATTTGCCCGGAGGACCGCCGGACCGCCAGGTGGAGATTACCATTGACTTAGTTCCAGGAGTCGGCCCCGTTTCTAAGGCCCCTTATCACATGGCGCCAAAAGAGCTTCAAGAGCTCAAGGCCCAGATTCAAGAATTGCTCAAGCTCGGTTTTATTCGTCCGAGTGTTTCGCCGTGGGGTGCACCCGTCTTATTCGTGAAGAAGAAAGACGGATCTATGCGCATGTGCATTGACTATCGGGAGTTGAATGCCCTTATAGTCAAGAACAAGTATCCCCTTCCCCGTATTGAGGACCTTTTCGACCAGCTGAGGGGAGCCAGCGTCTTCTCAACGATTGACTTGCGTTCTGGTTATCATCAGCTGAAGATTCGGGAGTCGGATATTTCTAAGACTGCCTTCCGTACCCGCTATGGCCACTATGAGTTCGTAGTCATGCTGTTCGGACTCAGCAACGCCCCAGCCGTTTTCATGGACCTTATGAATAAGGTCTTTCATCCCTTCCTTGACCAGTTTGTTATCGTGTTCATCAACGACATCCTGGTTTATTCCTGAGACATCGACCAGCACAAGGAACATCTGAGGATTGTGCTGGAGACTCTTCACCGCAAGAAGTTGTATGCTAAGTTCTCGAAGTGCGAATTCTAGCTAAACCGTGTGGCATTCCTTGGCCACATCGTGACAGCTCGAGGCATTGAGGTGGATCCCGGCAAGATTGAGGCAGTGAGCAAGTGGGATACGCGAAGAAGTGCCGCGGATGTTCGTAGTTTCCTGGGGTTAGCAGGATACTACAGGAGGTTTATCTAGGGCTTCTCGAAGATAGCCCAGCCACTGACCAACCTTACAAAGAAGGCCGTGAGGTTTGATTGGAGTCCTCAGTGCGAGGAGAGTTTCTAGGAGTTGAAGAGGAGACTCACTACCGCGCCTGTCCTATCTATACTCGACCCTACTTTGGAGTTCACCATCTATAGTGATTCTTCGAAGATGGGTTTGGGATGTGTCCTTATGCAGCAGGGGAAAGTCGTAGCCTATGCTTCGAGGCAGCTGAAGCCTCACGAGCAGAACTACCCCACTTATGATCTCGAGTTAGCTGCTGTCGTTCATGCCTTGCAGATTTGGCGGCACTACCTCTATGGAGGCAAGTGTGAGATCTTTACCGACCACAAGAGCCTAAAGTACATTTTCACTTAGAAGGAGCTGAACATGCGGCAGCGTAGGTGGTTGGAGCTGGTCAAGGATTATGACTGCACCATTAGCTACCATCCTGGGAAAGCAAATGTTGTAGCCGATGCCCTTAGTCGGAGGAGTTATGGCCAGCTGTCTTGCTTATTCACCGAGCAAGATGTTCTTCTTCGGGAGTTCGAGCGACTACAGCTAGAGGCAGTAGAGTCGACTTCAGCAGCCGGGGGTATGTTGACCGCCTTGGTTATGGGACCGACTCTTCGGGAGAGGATAGTTGCCGAGCAGCGGAATGACCATTTCCTATGCCGAATGAGAGAGTTGTCGAAAGTCGGTAGAATTAGTGGATTTGCAGTCGCATTTCATGGGGCCTTGGTCTTCGAGGGTAGACTTTGTGTCCCAAACGTGTGGGAACTGCGAAAAGAGATTTTGAGGGAGGCCCATAGTGCCCCGTACACCATCCATCCTGGTAGCACGAAGATGTATCAGGACTTGAGGAAGTCTTTCTGGTGGCGAGGCATGAAGAGGCAGGTAGCGAAGTTCGTGGATGGGTGCCTGGTGTGTCAGCAAGTGAAGACTGAGCACCAGAAACCGAGAGGGTTGCTGCAGCCCCTTGAGGTTCCCCTATGGAAGTGGGAGTGCATCACCATGGATTTCTTGGTGGGACTGCCGAGGACGAGAGCCGGGCATGATTCGATTTGGGTGATAGTGGATCGCCTTACGAAGTCTGCCCATTTTCTGCCAATCCGGATGACCATGAAGGCGAGTGATTACGCCGAATTGTTCGTCAAAGACATTGTTAAGCTTCATGGAGTGCCCGTGGAGATTGTTTCTGATCGAGATCCCAAGTTCACATGTCAGTTCTGGAGGACGTTGCACCGAGCCATGGGGACGAGGTTGGAGTTCAGTAAAGCCTTTCACCCCGAGACAGATGGTCAGTCGGAGCGTACGATCTAGTACTTGGAGGATATATTGAGGGCTGTGGTCTTGGACTGGAGCCTGACTTGGGAGTATGCCCTTCCGCTAGTCGAGCTGACCTACAACAACAACTACCACTCTTCGATCAAGATGGCCCCGTACGAGGCTTTGTACGGACATAAGGTCCGAACTCCTTTGTACTGGGATGAGGTTGGAGAGAGGAGGATTACGGGTCCGGATTTTGTCCAGAGTACTGCAGCGACAGTTGAGGAAATCCTGAGGACTATCAGGTCTGCCCAGGAGAGGCAGAAGGTCTATACCGACCGGAAGAGGCAAGAGCATGTTTATGCAGTGGGAGATCATGTCTTCTTGAAGGTTTCACCCATGAGAGGTGTGATTCACTTCGGGAAGAAGGGAAAGCTTAAACCTCGCTATATCGGGTCGTTTGAGATCCTCGATCGAGTCGGGAACTTGGCTTATCGGCTGGCTTTACCACTGGACTTGTCGAGAGTGCACGATGTGTTTCATGTCTCGATGCTTCGGAGATATGTGCATAACCCTGATCATGTGGTGGACTTCGGCGAGCTGCAGGTCGAGCGAGACCTTACCTACGAGGAGGTACAGGCAGCCATCTTGGACCGGAAGGTCCATCAGCTGAGGAACCGGGCAGTGAGTTTGGTGAAGGTGCGGTGGAGCCGACACGATGAGTCAGAGGCGACTTGGGAAAAGGATGCGGAGATTAGGAGGCGATATCCGAACTTTGAATTCTGAGTTCCTCTTTGTATTTTATTGCTTTCTAGATTGTTTATTTTCGAATTCCGAGGACGAAATTCTTTGTAAGGTGGATAGACTGTAATACCCCGTTCGATTATGGATTATTTGGAGTTATTGTTTATTTTTCTTTTTAAATATTTGCTCTCTTTATTGTTATAATTTGGGTATTGTGACTATTATTATTATTATTATTATTATTATTATTATTATTATTATTATTATTATTATTATTATTATTATTATTATTATTATTATTATTATTACTATTATTATTACTATTATTATTACTATTATTATTATTATTATTGTTATTAAATGTCTAATTGTTTTAATTGCCTATTATTATTATTATTATTATTATTATTATTATTATTATTATTATTATTATTATTATTATTATTATTATTATTATTATTATTAATAATATTGTGTGTATTATAAATATAAATAATCCGGTTTTATTAATTTATTTCGAGCCATATTCTATTAAATCGGATCGAGCGGAAATTCTTGCTTATCGCGTATATTTATTTTCGGTCCACTCGGATGATTAAATTCTAGCCTAATTGCTATGCCTTTATGTTGGACTTTTTACTATTTTTTTTAGCCCAAATGATATTAATATGTTGGCCCAACTTGAGTAATGCATTTGGCCCAATGTCTAGTATTATCTTGGCCCAAGATAATTAAATCATCCGTCTGTTTCTCTCTGTCGAGACCGAGTCCTCCCCTTATCTCCACCTTCAAGCCCTGCAGCGATTTTCGTGGGAGTTCAAAAGCACGTTCTCCCCCTCTCTCGCCTACTTAATAATCAGTTGGGCTTTTCAACTCAAAAATCAGAAACATTCACCTCTCTCTCCCTGAATCTCTCTGTTCGTTCGTGATTTTAAAAAAAAAAAATAAAAAAATTTCGCGAAGCTTGCATATCCAGCGACCACCATTGTTTCCGGCGTTTCTTTCCAACTGCCACGTATTGTAAGCTGCGAGCTTGCCGCCTTCGTCCGCCCCGAGAGACCATAGCCACCGTGAGCCGTAGTCCGGTTTCTGCAACCGCGAAGTTCCGCCCGCCATTGTTTCCGGCGAGCACCTCCGAGAAGCTCCGCCGTCGCCGACGTACACTCAAGCGAGCAGCTGTTCGCGAGTAGTTCCCGTGTTCAGAGTTTCGAGTCCTGTCGAGACTCCGTTCATTCCGTCTTGTTCCGACCCATTTTTCCGATTTCTCGTAAATTCCCAAAGACGGGTATCCTTTCGAACCTCCTAGTTAATTGTTGTTCAAGATGTTATTATTTCGTTTATTCTTGTTCGCGTGAAATCGTTCTATTATTCTCATGTTCGGTGAATCATTTCTGGTTCGATTTTTTTTTTTTTTTACTGTTTCGTTATATTGTTGTTTCGTGAATTTTAACGTGGATTGGAACTCGCATAGTACCCCTCATTTTGTGAAAAATCTAGCTCCTAGTTGATGTGATTATCTCGGTTTAACTCGGAGTCCCGTTTTGTCGTTTCGGAGTCTCGTTGTAATTTATTTTAGGGTCGTCTTGTTCGTTTGTTTTCAAACCGTGTTTGACGTTTCGGTTTTCGATCAAATAAAACCCATTTTCAAAATGTTTCAAACTCTGATAAGACACATTTCATATATTATTGTTCAGAACCAGTATTTGTAGCATCTGTTAGAATTTTTTTTCAAACATTGGGCAGCCTCTGTTTGGTTTCTGTCTGTTGAAATAGCAGGTTTGTTTTTCAAAATTCATTTATATGTGTATTCAATTATAGTCGCATCTAGGCGTGTGGCACAGTGGTTGCGTCGCTGACATGTATGTTTGAGGGGCAGAGTTCGAACCCTCCAACCGTATGTTCTTGCCTTTTTTTTTATAAATGTACCCAGCTCCCAGCGCGGGCTTCATGGCCTGTATTCCAGCCCGCGAGGCCCGATACCCTCACCAACCTCCTCAGGCTTCAAATTTCAGGCCAATTGCCTTAGCAGTGGCCCAAATTCGCACCTAAGGCCCAACTGTTGGGCAGCCTTAGGCCAGCATGTTAGTAGCTCGGCCCAATTGACCTTTTTACCCTATTTTGAGTTCCGGAAGCCCCTTTTTCATACCGATTTCAAATTTAAAAATATTTTTAAAATGATATAATTTTGAAAAAATATTATTTAAGTCCCGAGACTCCAATTTAATTCTCTGAGTCCCATTTTTAAAAAATGAGAGAGTTCCAAGTCCACGAAAAACTCGATTAAAACCCTTATGTCTTATTTTTTATGAAGTATGGGTTTTATGTTGAATTTGAGTAGTGAGATAAATTATTGATAAATTATCTCGCTTATATGTAGGTGTTTGAGGAGTCGAGCCTCATCCTACGTACGTGCTTTTGTGTGCCATTTTCTACCGAAATTTCCAGGTGGCTCTTTTTTAAATTGTCTATGCCATGAATGATGAATGTTTATATTTGTGGGTATGATCTATGCATGAACATGAAATATGTAGCCTATCGATGTGAGCTGTTACGACTGTCGGTATGGTTATCCCCGTCGATGTAATACGGTTGCCCTTGTGAGGCAAGTCTCCTTAAGTCCTTATATGGCCGTGCCCTTGCGAGGTACGTAAGCTCATATAGAAGGCCGTGTCCGTAGCGTGGCATGTACTCCCGCCTTCGGGTAATGAATCCCCGTTCTTCGGCTAGCAATAGATGTGCACAAGAGTAATGTGGTTGTTGTAATTTTGATAGGAGACGAGATATGAAGTGATTATTTTATTTTAATGCTGCGACCATACCATTTTGACATGTTGTTATTTATGTGCATAGTAGTGAGCACTACGTTCATTTTGTGCTCACTCCCACCTGCTCTTCATGGATGCAGGTTAAGCAGGTGCCAGATGACGGGAGGAAGACGAGTGGGTCGGTCTTGATTTATGTTTTTATGATTATGCTTCCATTATGAATAAAGTTTGGTCCTTGAGACGTGTTGAACTGTTTTTGAAACTTGTCCTTTTTGGGATTATCGGACCCTTTTGTTTAGATATTCGTATTGGAGTTATTTATTGAATATCATGTGTTTTTGATTATGCATGCTATATGGTTTAGCTAGTAATCATGTGGAATTGATGATTTAAAGGTTAATGAAAACCATGTGAACAACCAGATATGACTTGGTTGATTTTAAATGTTTGAATAACGCCCATGTTTTCGAAAACAAGTTTGAAAAATTATGTACTGATTTTTGGAAAGTCCAAAATTTCTTTAAAACCAAAGTGGGGTGTTACAGAAAAGGTGAGGAGCTTCTCAAATTTTTGGAGGGCAATGGAGAATGGGAGAGAGAGAATCGAGAGTGAGAGGGAGACAATGAGGGGAGTCTTTCATTTTAAAGAGATCTTGTAACCTCCCCCTCATTACTTGGTCTAGCTCATAATGAGGGAATAAAAGCTGATTTTATGGGATGGGATGTTACAACGTAAATATCAAAATTTTAAAAAATAAGCCTTGTATGCATGGAAGCTTGAGGGCGGGTCGGGCAAATTGGATCGTGCGGGCGTGGGCCGGCTGGTGCTCAAGCGGAGGGCGCGCGGGTTGGCAATGGCGACCCGGTTATTAGCATGCGTCCGATCAATTTAATTCTCGACTAGCACGCTCGAGTACTCGGTTCGATTGATAATTAAAATATAATTCAGCTCGATTATGATAATTTAATTAATAGAACAATTAGACAATTACGAGCATATAATCGAATTAAAATAAAATCGAGCACGAAATAAATAGATTCAAAAAAATAAAAATAAATACTAATTCCAAATAAATACGGAACAAATGGGGCGCTACATTAACGACATTTAATTTTTGAGCCAAGCCCTAGTAGGCCCAATTTTTATTCGATAAATTTTTATTCGGCCCATTATAGTCGATTTTCAGATCTGAGCCCATTATTGTTATTATTTAATTCAACCGAGTAATTTATTTAGTCTGCGTCCAATTAATTTTTAGCTAAGCATTTAATTTAATGAAGTTAATTTTTGATTTAATTAAGCCCAAGACGTATTACGTTCGCTTGCCCAATTATACTAGTCCAAGCCCAATTACTAGAGGCCCAATACACACTTCAAACCTTAATTCTCCCACATATAAATATATCAATTTTCCCCCTTTTTCTCAATTGGATCCGCAGCAAAAGCTCACAGCTCAAAAGAAAATGATGTTCCCAATCCCAACATCAGCGTTCAAATAAAAAAATAAAATAAAAAATAAAAAAAATCGTAGAAAACAACGAGAGGGAGAGAGAAAGAGTTCATCTTCTTTCTTCACCACCACCATACATCTTTTTCGGCCACTCTCCTGCAACTCCAGCGAGACCTTCCCAGCGAGCTCCCCACGTCATGCTTCTCCCGCCGACGGTCTGCAGCAAGCTCGCAGCCAAGCCACGCAGCTAGCCGTCACCAGATCAGGCCCGCAGACGCGTGTTCCAGCAGCTACAGCGGGCCAACTCCTCAACCCGTACAGATTCGCGCGTCTCACACCATCTCCGGCGACCTTAGCTCACACCTCACCGGAGCAGCTCACTAATGGCGAGCCCAGAATCGCCGTTGTCCTCCCTTCACGAGGAGCTCATATGTCACATTTCTCAGCTATGTTTTCCGACAACCGTACAACACAGCTCATGGCGGACCAAGCTGACGTCATCTCCGACTTCCTCCGGGGACCATTTTCACGTCAATCTCTCGGTCCTTCTCGGCTGTCCAACCGTGACCATCCCACCTTGTCGGAAATCGCTAGCCTAGTCACTGGATTCGCACCACGTAAGCCATAACAGAGCCACCTTGACTGGATCTTTTTCCACGCGCGACTGAACCAGGTCCCTCACCATTGATCTGTGACCAACAGCTCAAAACTGACCCATCAGCAACAGATCCATGAGGTTCGACCCAGATCCGAGCAAGATCTGACCCGATCCGTAGCCGATCTATTTTCCTAAGCTTTTCCCATTTTTTTTATTTTCATTTCGAACACTCTGAGAAGTATAATGGCTTAAATCTTACTCCACGACATTAATCAAGCATTTAGATGATTTTTAGAAATTACGGGAAGTGATTTCGAGCATTATGTGATTTATGGTGAATTTATCGGCTTAAAAAGCATTAAATTCGTTAAAAATGTGTGCTTCCCAGAAAAATGCAAAACTAGCATGATAAATTCTGTTTAGCTGACTTGAGGCTTAGGTTTTAATTTTGTGATTTTTGGTGCCAGTTTAGTAAGTTAACCGGATTTTTGAATATGTAGCCGAAATGCCCAATTTTCGATAAAAATGTTAAAGGCCTCGAAAAGCGATGACATTTTATGGAAAAATCTTATAAATGCTAAATGTGACATGTTTGAAATTTTTTAATTTTTGGAGACTGTTTGGTATGCCTAAAATTTGGGACTTTAGCTGCTTTTGGTGAAAATACTAGATATTATCCGGTTGAGAATTTACCTGCAGTTGTTGGGCCTAAAATCACTAGAAATCACGTTGAACTTATAGTTTCAGTTTCGGCTTAAATCGAGATAGATAGCCGGTTGTGTAGAGAACTAAATCCGAGCAGAAAAGTTGTGCGTCGGCTGATGTCGTGTCCGTACGTATGTACCTGGATCACGGTTAACCCGAGTTGCACCCAATCAGACGAGCAACCGGTTGGCTCATATTGAGTTGCCTTTCTAGTTCAGCGGAATCAGCCAAGATAGTCTGGACTATTCGAGCGTATAAGTTCAGAATACCGGTTTGAGCGTCAACCGAGATTTAGTATTTTCCTGAACTCAGCCAGATAAGTCATATCAGAATAAGATAGTTCAGATAAGATTGGATCAGTCAGATAAGCTAGATCAGGTAAATCAGATAAGTAGACCAGACTCAGAAATATTTCAGAGAACTCTAGAATGCCTCAAAGTCAACATGTCTTTCCAAAATAGCCCAAATCATCTAAATCCAGATTAAATGATTTTAAAATCGAACGAGAGAACCTAGTAAGATAAGATAATAATAAGAATCATGTTTTCAGTTTGAGCTTAGTACTTAGTACAATTTTCTCAAATATTTATGTAGCTTAAATAGAGTCGAGCCTCCGACAGCTACCAGTCAGCCAACACTTGCCTAACAGTAGCAGTTTACCAGGTGGGGGTCACGCACTGGTTATACATCATCTTTAATTTCCATACCATGTCCGAGGTATGTATGAGTAAATTATGTTTAACCAGAAGGGAGGCAATTGCGAGTCTTAATGATCCCTTCTGCGTTCAAATTATATCACCCAGGATTGGAGGCTGAGTGGGCCTTAATGTTACACCTGTGGTATGTATGAGAAAAGTTTATCGCCTAGGATTGGAGGCTAAGCGGGCCTTAATGTTCCACCTGCGGATATCACCGCGAGGGAGGCCGTGGCGGGCCCTAATGATCCCTACGACAGGCCTTTATGATCCCTCAAGGTTCTGAAGGAGGCCTTAATTGGCCTTAATAATCTCCCGGAGTGTGCACATGATTTAGCGGCTTTAAGTCCAGGGTCTTTATGACCACTAAACGCACAGTTACAGTTACAGTTACAGTTCCAGATACAGTTTCAGTTCAGTACTTATATACTCAAGGCATGATATAGTTATTAAAGATGTTGTTTAATTCTGTGCTGGTCTTTGCGGAGCATAGTGGTTTGCTCAGGTGACGGAGCAGCGCGTGGCACGTGAGCATCAGTGGCGCGTGGTCATTAGCAGTCTTTTTGTAACGTATTTACATGTCATTCATTGAACATGTATTATTATTATTATGCGTAGACATATTATGTTTCAGCTTCCGCATATTTCAGACTTAATATGTATTATTAGATTATCAGACTTGTGCATGTATAATGCCTTTATCTCCGTGGTACCTTTATATAACAGATTTGATTAGGTTGCATGTATTTATTTACGTCTGCATGAGAAAGAGTTTAAGTTAGTAGCATCCTGCAATTTAATATTAGTATTTTTAAAAATAAAGTTAAAGAGTTTTTCGAAAATAAAAAGCAAAAATTTTACTCTGATTTTATTATTTCTAGAATAAGTAGGCGGGGTCTTATAGTTGGTATCAGAGTCACCTCTTGGTTCTGTATATTTAAAGAGTTTAGAAAAGCATGACCACGCCACGCTCACGTCGCGCTGACTCCGAGATAAGTCACCTAAGTTTTAATTTTCTGCAAGTTCATGAGAATGAAGCAAGAGACCTTAGGGGCCTAGTATCTATCCTCCGAATAGAAAGAGAACTCTAGATAGAACTTTAGAAAGTTTAGATAAGTCCAACTCTAGACTAAATCAGAACTATAGCAAGAACATAGATGAGTTAAGTATAAACCGGAACTCTAGCCAAGCTAGGTGTTTTCGGTAATTTGTTTAAATCCGCTAAGTATAGTATATCTACTTTTTAATCGGCTATACAGTGTTAGTTCAATAGCTAGTGGCTATCCAGAAAGCCGCCTCGCGGAACTCCGAACCCACCTGCAGAGCGGGAACATGTCGTAGTCGTAGACCAATTTGGGAGATTGGTAGAATGACTACTGGCTTTTGGGGAAGGAGGAGCATTATGAGCTGACATGAGAGCGACTCATGTAGATTGTGGAAGTTAAGTTCTACAGCACCATTTTCGCGAGAGAACGGAGCGCGAGTTGCATGACCTTTAGCAAGGGGCCCTCTCAGTAGAGGAGTACGAGCACGAGTTCGCTCGTAAGAGCGCGTTTGCTCATCACCTCGTAGACACCAAGGAAAAGAAGACAGTCATTACCGGAATGAGGAGCGACATTCGGATTCTAGTGGCCGACCATGGCTACGAAATACAAGTTGTAGCTATAAATCAGCATTTTCGTAGGATTAGATAATAGACATTACAGACAAACGTGATCGTCGTACGCATAGTTATAGCGCAGAGTGTGAAACGGGCCACATTGATAACAAATGAGGATAGAGAGAGAGAGAGAGAGAGAGAGAGAGAGAGAGAGAGAGAGAGAGAGAGAGAGAGAGAGAGAGAGAGAGAGAGAGAGATAGATAGAGAGAGACAGAGAGACCGCCCATATTTCTTGTTGAATCAGTATTGGGAATGTTAAAAGAAGAATAAGTCGATAGACATCCGTAATAGGTAAGACAATGGACTTTTCATTGTCTGTACTATGTACGCTTGAGTTAAGTTCTAACTCTAGAGATTGCCTCACTTAAAACTGGAAAGATGCCTTCAAGCAAGTATAAGAAGCAAGGGTGTCAATGTATAAGAGTCGTAGGTCCTGGTAAGTCTTGGAGGCTTGAAATAAAAGCCATAAGTCTGGGAAGAACCATGGAGACTTGAAGCTGAACCATAGTAGACTTGTTCCCGTATGAGGTAATGTCTAGTAGTTAAAGAAGGAGAAGATCGAGTTTAACAGAAACAAGAGCAAGAATTGCACATCAAATCATGATTTTACACCATGGCGACTTACCCGACGTCTCGAAGAGGTGCCGACCATTTTGGACTTTCCAGCGAGAGAGACGTCGCCGGCGCTGGTGCCAGCATAGGTGGCGCTTGTCAGTTGGGTGCCTTGCTGACAAGAGATGAGTTTTGGTGTATACTAGGGTGTAACGGCGGGTTGGCAGGTGGGCTATGTGGGAAATATGGGCTTGGAGGATGTGTTTGTGGGCTGCTGGGGTGTAGTGGCGGGTTGGTAGGTGGGCTGTGTGGGAAATATGGGCTGGGGGGATGTGTTGGTGGGTCGAGAGAAGGGGTTGGGTTGATCGGGCTCAACTGGGGTAAGACCCAAAGGAAGGTTGTATGTGATTTTTGGTTGAGGATGGGCTGGGTGGAGATCGGGTTGAGGGTGTAAATTGGGCCCAGACGTGGTAATATTTTTTTGGCCAAATGATCTGGGTTGGCCCATAGTGTGACCACTTGGCTGGTTGGCCACATATCCATTTTTCTTGTCAAACGCTACCATTTGGCTATAATGTGAAGGCTGAGAAGATATGGCGGCGGGAATCATCTTCTCCGACAAGATCAGACTTGGCGACGGAACGTAAGACACAAACGCGAGTAGTGGTTCTGATTGACCGGTGATTGAGCCTCAGTTTTCTGTCCCCGGGCCAAAAGAGGGCTTGGTTCGATTTTTCTCCAAACTTTCATATATTTCACCTTCTTCCATCTCTTCTACATTTCTCTTTTCTTCTTCTTCAATTTTTTTTGCTTTGATTTTTTCGAGGAAAACCGAGACGGTCTCTCAGAATTCCGACTGTGAGATGAGAAGCTCCAAGTCCGAAGAGTGACTGGAAGATGGCTCTTGATTGTTGGCCGTAATAGAGGTTAAACGCCCCATGACTGATCGATTAAAGGACCAAAAAGGTTAAGAAAAGGGTGAAAATAAAAAATGAAAACTGGGAATGAAAATGTTTTTATTTTTTTTAATAAATTGTTGGGTGACACCGAGGAAGGAAATGGATAACCGGAGGCCGGCCGGCACTGGCGCCGGCTTGGCAGAAACTGTAATCGATGAACATAACAAGGATTTGTGTGGTAAAGGGGATGGAAATGGGTAGAGGGGTTCTAGAGAGAAGGGAGAGGAATTTTTCTAGAGAGAGAGAGAGCATGAGATTTTCTAGAGGGTCTGATACTGCTAGGTTAGTAGTAGTAGTTGCTAGGTTAGTTCCTTGTAGTTGCTAGGTTAGTTCTATGTAGTTGCTAGGTTAGTTGTATGTGGTTGCTAGGTTAGTTGTCTGAAGCTGCTAGGTTAGTTATCAGTAGTTGCTAGGTTAGTTCTATATAGTTGCTAGGTTTTTTTAAACAAACAACGTCCCGAAAGGGCCGGGGATTGGGCTGGATCCCCAACCTGTGCATAGATCGAGACCCCAAACCGGGGGCCCAAAATATCAACAGACTACAGTCTACAGAGTCTCACAAGCAAAGCAAAACAAAACCAAAACAAAAAACAAAGGAGGAATAAACAATACAAAGTCTGTCTGCGGGCTAATAGGTGCCCGAAATAAAAGTCTAATCTAATGAAAGCAATAAACCTAATCTACTGAAAGCGGAACGATGGATATCCAAGCTGGTCCATCCGTACAAGAGTGCGAAGGCAGAGTGGAGCAGTGTCAGTCTGAAACGTATGTGGGTCTAGTATGGTGCACCAAGGCTGGCAAGGTAGTCAGCAGGTATGTTCCCCTCACGGAAAATGTGCGTGATCCTGTGATGGATAGACTGAAGTAGAGCTCTAATGTGCATAAGCGGGTGCTGAATCTACTACGAGCCTTGGTGACCCGAAGTCAGTAGGGTGGCGACAGCCGCAGCGACCAGCTCGATCCAAATATGACTAGAGAGGTGGACAACGGTCTTAAGGCCAATCTGTAATGCCTGAATCTCTGCGTCGTAGCTCGAAGAGGCCTGAAGGGGCGCGTGGAAGGAGGTGATGAGGGCGCCGCGTGGTTCCGAATCAATCCTCCTTCACTGGCAGCACCGGTATGGCGATCAAA
This sequence comes from Striga hermonthica, assembly GCA_902706635.1. Classification (NCBI taxonomy): domain Eukaryota; kingdom Viridiplantae; phylum Streptophyta; class Magnoliopsida; order Lamiales; family Orobanchaceae; genus Striga; species Striga hermonthica. The sequence continues at coordinate 2,595,729 of CACSLK010014283.1, read as the reverse complement.
AGAACCATCAGTGTTGAGCTTGACCCAAGAAGAGTCGGGTCAAAGCTATACAACAGCTCTGGGCCGAGGGGGCCAAACAGGCGGTAGGGGAGCCATCATATAACAGTGTGGTGGCATGCAGCCTGTCCAGTCTCGGGCCGTGAGCCTGCCCAATGCCTTGAGGAGTGAAATTGTAACACCCCACTTTGATTTTAAAGGAATCAGAATTTTTCCAAAAATCAGTAAATAATTTTTCGAACTCATTTTCGAAAACGTGGGCGTTATTCAGACATTTAACATCAACCAAGTCATATTTGGTTGCTCGGGGATTCATTACCCGGTTTTCACATGGTTTTCATTAACCCCTTAAAACATTAATTTCACATGATTATTAGCTAAACATCATAGCATACATAATCGAACACATGATATTCAAGAAACAAATCCAATGCGAATATCCAAACGAAACATTGGTCCAATAATCCCAAAAACCATAGGTTTTGAAAACGGTTCAACACGTCTCAACTAAAAGCGGTTCACAAGGACCACACATTATTCATAAACGGAATAGAACATAATAAACAGACCGACCCACTCGTCTTTCCTCGTCACCCGGCACCTGCTTAACCTGCATCCGTAAAGAGCAGGTGGGGATGAGCACAAGATGAAAATGAGTGCTCACCACTATGCACATATATAACAATAACATGTCAAGATGGTATGGTCGCAGCATGAATATAAGATAATCACATCATGTCTCATCTCCTATCAAAATCACAACAATCACATTACTCCTGTGCACATCTATCGCTAGCCACAGAACGGGGATTCATTACCCGAAGGCGGGAGTACATGCCACGCTACGGACACGGCCTTCCATATGGGCTTACGTACCTTGCAAGGACACGGCCATATCAGGACTTAAGGAGACTTGCCTCACAAGGGCAACCGTATTACATCGACGGGGACAACCGTACCGACGGCCGTAACAGCTCACATCGATAGGCTACATATTTCACATTCATACATAGATCATACCGACTCAACAAAAGAAACACATATGGCATAACAAATCTTATAAGTAAACCCACTTGGTATACTGAAATATCTGGCAAGTGCTCGAAACTGAAGTAGCAGTCGGAGGCTCGACTCTCCTTAAGCTACAAAAATATATAAGCAAATAAATGCTAAGTATTATGCTCAACTGCATATATTAATATGCTCGGTTCTATATGCTTACTTATCTGGATGAAACAAAACGCTTTAAGGGTTTGCTAAAAATATACTGTGCCCGGATTTTAAAACAAATATATTCTAACTAGACTGATATGGCTCGGAAAAATACTGAAATTTTCCATAACGTACTCGGACTGGAAAAATCGAGCCAAACATCTCGAACCATTTGGTTGAACCGGACCAGTTCACTTGCTGGACCGGCGGCTCGCCGTGAGCCGGTCGGTCGTGGGTGGATCGGCTGCCGGGCTCGACCGAGTAGTGCCTGCTGGCTCTGGCGCGCGCACGCTGGCGCTGGTCGTCCGGGCTTGGGTCTGGTGCAGCAGTGTGTGCTGGTTGGCGCACTGGTGCGCTGGCGCTGCTTGATGAGGATCGTGTGTTTCGATTGCCGATAAGCCGCCGATAGTGTTTCTCTAGCCACAACCGCGCCTATTGAAACGAATAAAATTGCAGTAGTATTTTGGTGAAAATACTAAAGCAAAGTTGGAAGAACAAAGTTCTAGATTTCTATTGATTTCTTGAATGATTCAAAATAACATGGGGGAAGGGCCTTTATATAGGCACAAGAATTGTCTAAGTCTAATCTACCTAGGAAAATAATAAAGTAATAAAATATTAAGTATCCTAACCAGTCTAGATATTATAGAGCATTAAGGAAACTAAATAACTAGGGATCTTGAACTTGTCTTGCACTCCAAGTAACCCCAAACCGCCATTGGCAGCCCAGCCCGCGCGCGCGTGCTGTGATGACGGATCGTGTTTTTATCTATATTTTGGGTTGTGAATAAACGCGCACTAGGGCCTTCGTTTATCCACGATAGGTGTATCTAACAGACGCACTATCGGCCTTCTCCTAGACACTGTGACATCAAGACGCTCTAATGGCCTTCTCTTCGACACTGTATGTAAACACTCACTAACGGCCTTGTTTAAACACACGTAAGAACATAAGTTCCCCCTCTATGAGATTCACTCATCAATTCCAAGACTCAACATGTTTATTAATGAAGAGGTACATGGGTATTTATAGGTGCAAAAATAAATCTAAGCCTAACTATACTAGATCTCTTAATTCTTGCAATAATAGAAATCCTAACACTAGAAAGCAATAAAATCCTACTACTACCATAATACTATTGCTTGGCTTGCACACCAAGCAATTCTAGAAGCTCCAAGTCTTCCACACGCCTCAACCCTTTTGCCGCCTCAACGCGTGCGCCGCCCTCACGCCTTGCCCTAGTCCTCAAGGACTAGGGCTGCACCGCCTTCGCCCATGTATGTCCTCTCGCGCCTCGAGGCTTAAGGCCTCGCGCCCCACATGCGCCATTCCTATTCCTTGTAGGATCATGCCTCGAGCCAATATCCATTATTCCCATTCCTACTAGGAATATGCTCCCGGTTACGTTTCATGATCTTCTGAGGATTACTCCCGTCACCGATCTCCCACGCGCGTTCCGGCACTCAACTGCTTTTCCTATTCCTGCGAGGATTAGTATTCGCGCCTTGCCTATTCCTACGAGGATTAGGCATGCCACCTCGTTCTTGCATTGTGCCTTGTGCGCGTCACCTTGCGCCCTGCGCTCATCGTCCAGTACTCCTATGCCTACGCGGTCTAGGCCATCGCCCGCGTCACCTCCACTCGCTTGCCTAGCGCACCCCACCTGCTTTCCATGCGACGCCCAGCGCGTTCCGCAAATGCCTGTGCTCGGATCGCCTACCGCGTACACCCGTGCACCCCACGCCATCCGCGTGTCGCTCCACCCCTCGCACGCACTCTCTCGCTCGCTCGTCCTCTCGCGCGCATCAAGCCCCGATGTGCGCTGCTGGCTCGTACCTGCCCACCCACATGTACTCGCGCATCCGTTCATTAACCCATAGCAATCCCCCTCGCGCGCCATCTACCCAACAACCTCCCCCTGCGCGCCACTTCGCCTATTCTCCAAGCGCCATGCGCTTCTACGCCAATGCGCGTGTGCGCGCCTTTGTCTACTACCTTGTACGTGCCACTTCTCATGTTCT
>CACSLK010014283.1:2489270-2510169 GCA_902706635.1 Striga hermonthica | reverse complement strand
TTAGACACTCATGTCAAATTGATCATAAAACTTATCAGACTACTCGAAATAATTAATCCTTACTAATAAAATCCATTCCTAAAAGTAAACGAACCGGAACTAATGAATGAACTGGCTCGTTTACTAAATAAAATTTAACCGAGAATACTTTAAACTTAAAGTCAAACTTATAACTTATAACTTAATAACTGATTGGGATATTACATCGGGCTTCCCTAATCCTTGGCGCGCAAGGCATCGCGCGCCTCGTCCGTCGTCCACGCGTGCGCCCCAGCGCAACCCCAGTCCACGCCGCCATTGTTCAGCGCATGCGTCCCCTCGCGTGCGTCGCCTAATATTTCCCTGCCTAGGACACTGTCCGCGTCGTCCCACTCGCGCGCCATCGCGCACGCCCTGCCCTCGCCGATCTCCTCGCGCGCGTTATGTCACGCACCCGCGTGCTGCTCACTTGCACGCCCTTCGCGCCCCATCCGTTCTCCGCGTGATGCCCGCGCGTCCCGGCTACCGCCCGCGCTCCAATCCTCTATCGTGCATCCCCGTACACCCGCTGCACTGCGCGTCCCATCCGTCCCCGTGGCCTGATCGCCTACCACGCACCCGCGTACGCCTGATTCCATCTGCGTGTCGCTAACCTCCATTGCCGACTCCTCCAATGTGCACCATCGTGCGTTGCTCGCATCCAGCTTCTCGACGTCGCTCGCCCGTGCACTGTCTCGACCTTTCGACCCTTTGCGCACATCACGGCACGATACGCGTTCTTCGCCCGTGCTCGCACCCTCGTCGCCAACCAACCTCAAGTGCTCGCCTGATTCTTTTAGCTCTCCCGACGGCCATGGATCCCATCCATCCAACCCAATACAATCACCAGCTCGCCAAATCCAACCATCCTCCATTCTACTCTTACCTCTCCTACGAGCCTCCATCTTGCGAACTCGCCTTTTCCTTGCACAAGTCTTGCACCAACACTTCTCTTCTTTTGCTTTTGCCTTGTGTTTCCTTCGAGCTTGTTTGGTCTTGCGTCTCTTGGGCTTAAGCTTAGCTCGTGGACCACATCCTTTAGTCCAATCCCTCACACATGATGGCCGGTAAATAGGACTAGATGGCTCTTACAACATATTCTCTAGCCAAATATCGAGACCATCGCCACCTTCATCCTCCGACTCGCCTGGATTGATGACCACTCCCGTATCATTCCCCTCCTCTTCGAGACTTTCCTTATCCTCAAGGATTAGAAAATTCAGCGCTCCTTCTTGTCCATGGTCATGTGCCTCGATCACCATTGCTTCTCGGGCTTGTACGGGTTGTCGCTCGTACTCTTCTATATTCCTTCGCTCATGAAGCTCATCTAGATATGTTTTCTCCCATGGTGTGAGCTCTCTTTCCAAACCTTCCAACATCTCAAGATCTTCCCAATCTAACTCATCCAATGGTGGGTAAGACATTTTCTTTTTTTTTTACTCTAAAAATTCGAAATAAAATTCGAACCAAAAAAAAAAAAATAAAACAAGAAGAAATTCGGCCCCTCAACAAAAGGTAATAACCGAAAAAAAAATCAAACAAAAGACTAACAAGATGACACTTTTTTCTAAGACTTTCGAAAAAAATTGAAAAATTCGAATAGAAATTCGAAAATTTCGAACCAAAAATAAACAAAAATTCGGTCCCCTCAGCAAAAGGCAAAACAGAAAAAAGAAAAAAGATAGATAGATAACAACACGATCAGCACCTCTCAACAAGAGCACTAATGATGACGGATCGTGTTTTTATCTATATGTGGGATGTGAATAAACATGCACTCGAGCCTTCGTTTATCCACGATAGGTGTATCTAACAGACGCACTTCGGCCTTCTCCTAGACACCATGACTTCAAGACGCTCTAATGGCCTTCTCTCCGAAACTGTATGTAAACACGCACTAATGGCCTTGTTTAAACACACGTAAGAACATAAAGTTCCCCTCTCAATTGGCTCACCAATTCAATACTCAATTCAAGACATTCAAGACATTCCATAATGATGAGGTACATGGGGTATTTATAGGTGCATAAAATAAATCTAGGCCTAAATAAACTAGATCTCCTAAATCTTGCAATAATAGAAATCCTAATACTAGAAAGCAATAAAATCCTACTACTACCAAAATACTAATGCTTGGCTTGCACACCAAGCAATTCTAGAAGCTCAAGTTGCCGCCACAACTTATTCGGTCGCCTCACATGCGCGCGCCTTCGGGCTTCCCTAATCCTTGGCGCGCGAGGCATCGCGCGCCTCGTCCGTCGTCCATGCGTGCGCTCCGGCGCGACCCCAGTCCATGCTGCCATCGTTCAGCGCGTACGTCCCCTCGCGTGTGTCGCCTAATCCTTCCCTGCCTAGGACACCGTCCGCGTCGTCCCACTCGCGCGCCATCGCGCACCCTTCCCTCGCCGATCTCCTCGCACGCGTTATGTCGCGCGCCCGCGTGCTGCTCACTTGCGCGCCCTTCGCGCCCCATCCGTTCTCCGCGTGATGCCCGCGCGTCCCGGCAACCACCCGCGCTCCAATCCTCTATCGTGCATCCCCGTGCACCCGCTGCACTGCGCGTCCCAGCCGTCCCCGTGGCCTGATCGCCTACCACGCACCCGCGTACGCCTAATGCCATCTGCGTGCCGCTAACCTCTGTTGCCGACTCTTCCGATGCGCACCATCGTGCGTTGCTTGCGTCCAGCTTCTCGATGTCGCTCGCTCGTGCACTGTCTCGACCTTTCGACCCTTTGCGCGCATCACGGCACGATGCGCGTTCTTTGCCCGTGCTCGTACCCTCATCGCCAACCGACCTCAAGTGCTCGCCCGATTCCTTTAGCTCTCCCGACGGCCATGGATCCCATCCATCCAACCTAATACAATCACCAGATCGCCAAAACCAACCATTCTCCATTCTACTCTTACCTCTCCTACGAGCCTCCATCTTGCGAACTCGCCTTTTCCTTGCACAAGGCTTGCACCAACACTTCTCTTCTTTTGCTTTTGCCTTGTGTTTCCTTCGAGCTCGTTTGGTCTTGCGTCTCTTGGGCTTAAGCTTAGCTCGTGGACCACATCCTTTCGGCCAATCCCTCACACATGATGGCTGGTAAATAGGACTAGATGGCTCTTCCAACATATTCTCTAGCCAAATATCGAGACCATCGCCACCTTCATCCTCCGACTCGCCTGGGTTGATGACCACTTCCGTATCACTGACTGCCGGCGCGCTGCTGCCGCTGGGTGCGGGCAGCGGGGCCACGACCGGCCCTTGCCGGCCGTCCGGCGATTTCTCGCGACCGTTTTAACATGAAACAACATGAAAAATCATGTCATGATAAAATCTGGTTAATATACTCAAAAATCATGAATTTGCTCGACGGGCTAAGGTGGCCGGTGGCGTGCGCACTGTGCGCCGCCTATGGTTTTAAGCCGATTCTTCGACCGAACTTAATTTTTCTTTGACAACTATTACATAACTGAACATGAAATAATATCTAATGATCATATAAACCTGAAATGCTCGAAGGATAATTATTTAACATGACTATAAAATCTGGTTGGCCCGTGGCATGCGCTACGTGCGTAACCCACGTCCCTTGGCCAACTAATCGACCAAACATGAAAATCTCCCGACAAACTTAACTTAACTGAACATAATATGGTATATACTGAGTGAATACATGAAAATTGTTCGAGAGTTTCGGATAAAAAATGAACATGTTCGACGTGATCTAACTCGCACAACCGAGTGAATTTTAAAGCTAATTCATGAACTTGACTTGGACGTAACTGATCTAACATGATCCTACTAACATTAAGAGAAGATAAAACCGAGGTTACCTCTTTGAATGCTCGGCTAAATTACACAAACTCTCGTGACCGTGCAAAGCTTCTCGTGCATGTGCGTACGACTAATTCTTCCTTCCTTCTCCGTGCTGCTCACTCTTAATCACTCTCTCCTCTCAACGTAGTAGTATAATATAAGCTGAATATCTATTAACAAGGGTAGGATCAATCTATTTCTCCCCACATTTAATTTAAATATGCTATAACCGAATGAAGGGAAGGAGAATATGTCTTGGCCAATCATTTCTCTCCACTTGCCTTACATGAAAGCTTAGTCACCTAAGCATAAGATTAGTCATCACTTAATGTCTTAAAAAGAATGACACCTCATGCTTAAGGATAAAAACATTTCTCCCCATGAATATCCACTATAATGCAGGTGTAAGTGTCCTGGTCCAGTTTGAACGGATAGATCTTGGTCCTCGCCGGTAGAACGTCGGAAACCTGCAAATAACTCTCACACCAGGGGTTGTGTCCGGTGAAGAGCCTCCGATGCTTAAGTCAGTATGTGTATGAGTATACTGGAATTGAGAGAATGAATAGAATGTGTTTTGGAAGAAAGGCTCACCCCCTTTATATAAGGGTGAGATACCTACCCTAAGAGCTGCCCGGATGAGGTGAGCTGGCTGCCCAAGCTGCCCGTCCGTACTCTGACACGCCGCACACATGTCAGAGGTGGCGCAGGACGTTGGGAGTCGTCAGAGGTAGTTATCACCATCACCCAATACATTGTCGACACGTGTTTCCCCAGCACATGGGGTAAATATTCTCTGGAGATTTCAGTCGGAGGCTCCTACGCGCGCCTATGATACACGCGCCCGGAACAAGGTCGATTATGAATTTCTCGAAGCGATCACCCTGCTGGGATCGACTAGCTTGCTCGATCACTTATCTGATCGAATTATAGACTGCTCGATGTATCTGATCGAGCATTGGACTGCTCAATTTCTTGTCTGGCTGAGCGTTGGGTTGCTCGATTGCTTGTCTGGTCAAGCCTTGAGCTGCTCGAGCGTCAATTCTCCCGCCTCTTTGGCTCGGCCTGCTTCCGGTTTGGCCTCCTTGGCCGGTTTATCCTTGAGTATATAATATCCTATATCATCTAGTCCCCCCCACTCTGGTCGAGTCTAGATGACTTGATCTAAGAGTGAATTTGTATTTATCGACCTCCTTGATGGTTCGTCATCCAATGTCGACCAGCCAATAGGTTTCCCGCTCATGTTTTCAAATAACTTCCCATTAATTGCAAGTAATAAAGTCGTCTGTTTCAAGTCCTTCATGTCGCTCCTGCTTTTTTGCCACGCGTCACGCCTGATCGCTTATGTCAGGCACTTTAATGATGACACCCCCTCGCATAACGTGCCCACTTGGAGTACCGTGTAATTTAATTTTTTCGCCGCACGATCCAACTTTAATCTGACGGTCCTCCTCTTTCACCCCTTAAACTCTCCAAGGTATAAAACCGGTACTTAGCAAAATTTCAGACTTTTTCCACCTTCATCTCTCCCAAACTCCTTTGCATTCAAAGTTCTCTCTGCAAAAAATCCTAGCTTCCGTCGGCGATTCTTCCTGCAATCTTCAAGTTTTCCCGATTCTCTCCTCCGTGATTATGAGTAAGTTGTTTTTCTCCTTATTTTGTAATTCCTGTATCTGGGCTTTTGTGTTTTGAGAAATTTTTTCTTTCTTTTCTTTTTCGAATTGGGTATCTGAAGTTTGCTGATTGAGTGTTTTGAATCTGTGCATTGAATTTTTGTGCTCGTCTGTTGATCGTTGTGGATTTCGTCCTTCCCTTTGAAATTCTCTCGGAATCCCTGTTCCTTTTCTTCAAACTAGCCCCTTTCATGGAACCCTAATTTTAAAAACCTTCTCCTCCTACCTTTATCCTTTTTTGCCAAAATTCCTCTTTTTGATATTGTTCCTTTCTTTTGTTTTCAGATCCTGCTACCTCGACCACCTCATCTGATTCGGTTCAGATCTTGCCTTCCGCACTTGAAGTCGTTCCTCTCTCAATTCTTCGCCCCGGTGATACTGTTCCTACCCGCGTTTTCACAGCCCGCGTCGTTTCTTCAAATTCTGGGGATACCATGGATAACATTCCCCTCCGCAACCGTCGACCTCCTCTTGGTGCGCTAGACGAGCCAGAGGAGGACGAGGTTATTTCTCCGTAGCCAACTGCTCCTCCCCCTTCAAATTCTTCCCCTGAACAGTTCTCGACCAAAAAACTTTCCAAGCGCTCATCTTCTACTTCCCTTTCTCATCCCTGGTTTAACCCTGAAAAAATCGGCCAACCTCTTGGTTGGACGTTCATTAGATCTTCCCCCTCCGACCGGTATGATCATCCTCCGCAAGACTGTTACCCTTTCTTCGAGGTCCAGTTTAAGCTCGGGTTACGTTTCCCTTTGAACCGTGATATAATCCGCATCTGCGAGTGGTTCTCGCTTCCCTTGCATCAACTTCCTCCTAACACCATCCGTTTCATCACTACATTCATCATCCTTTGTCCCATTTGTCTAGGTCGATTCGACCTAGACTTCTTCCATTATTGTTACTGCCCCTCTAAACTGGGCCGGGGTCTTTACTTGAAAAGCCGCAATGGTGCGCACTTCATTAATGACATCCCCTCCAACCTTCCCAAGTGGAGCGATAAGTTCATCTTCATTCGACCTGACGTCCCTTTACCTTGGCCTTCCATCCCTTGGGTCAAGGATGTTTCGAAAGAGGCAGCCTCGGCCCCTCTAGCAAACCCCCTCTTCGACCAACGGATCCATACCTGGAATTCCAAGACCGTTGCGTCTGAAAAACTTCTTTGTGATGACAATCTTCTTCACTTCTGTGGTCTACTTACCCACAAAACCTTCTCTCCTCCTACTGAGGAGATTCTCAATCTTGTTCGCATTGCAACGATCCAGGTAACTCTCAACACAGTTGCTCGAATCTTTACTTGTATGCTCCTGTTTCTGTCGAAGTGAAAAACTGGTATTTATCTTGGTTTCCCTGTTGTACTGGTGTAGAGACTCCTAGTTTTAACATCCCCCTGAGGAAAGTTCCTCTGAATAAGAAATCAAGGGCCACCGCCGGATCGACCAGCGATAAAGTCGATGGCTCTACCAGCTCCGGCGGATCTCGGCCAGAGTCGCAACAACAATCGCCCCCACGGCAAACTCCGCTGCCTCCTCCGCGATCGCCCCTGCGACAAACTCCTCCTCCTCCACTGCCGCCCAAGGGAACACAATAACCACAACAACAGAAGCAGCTACAACAACAAAAACAACAACAACAGCAACAACACCAGTCGCAGCAGCCCTTGCCGCCCAAACAACAACATCAACAGCACCCATCCGCCTCTCAATCGACCACAAAATCCTCAAACTCCTCGAGAACCATCGATCACCAACCTAAGACCGGTGATCGTCAAAGAACCGTCGACCGCCATCAGAAAGCTGATGACCGCCATGAGAAGACAGGTCCATGAAACTCCCCACCTAAAGCCAACCTTCAAGGCAGAACTGTCGATAAAGCCTCCCAGCCTAACACCTCATCCAAAACCAAAACCCAAGAAAAACTGCCCCTCGCCCACCAATCCTCCAAAACCACTCTTGTGGTATCGACCAAAGCTCTGGTCGAATCCAGCAAGAGTGACGACGGGGGGCGCGAGTCAGCCTTGGGTAAACGCTCTCGAACTGAGCAGGGCAAGGTCGTTGTCAAGCGGGGGCGCGCTGGCTATCTTCCTCCTAATCCGTTAGCCCCTAAACCGACGTCTCTCTTGTCGGCCTCCGTTAATGAGGTGGCCGACCGCCTCGAGGGTGCCCTCCTCGAGGATGATCGCAAAAAAGCCAGCATCACCCTGCCTGAGGTTGGCGATAAACTCGTGCAGTGGTTTGCTCAGGTATTACTCCTCTAACTCTACATTGGTTCTTCTCCTTTTTCTTTGTCGATACATGCGTTGAATTACCTTATCTTCTTTGTTGATAGGGCTTGGTTGATTTTTTTCCTCTGGCCAAGGAAGCTCGGGACAGCTCGGGCAAGTCGATCAAGGGTCTCGAGGGCACCATCGGCTATCTGCAGGATAAAAATTCGACCCTCCTGCAGCATAATGCCAAACTCCGCGAGACACAAACAGAACAGAAGACTGAGTTCGACGTTAAGATTAGATCTCTCGACGAAGAGCTCAGTAATAAAGGAAAGGCTCTTGCTGAGAGAGATGCTGCCCTCGCGGACAAGGAAGCTGCGGTGGCGGAAAAAGAGGCCGCCTTGAAGGAGATGGCGGCTACTCTCGAGCAGGAGAAGGCTGCTCGAGCTCAAGCCGAAGCTGCTCGGGCCCAGGCAGAGTCGTGATGGAAGCCACATTGGCCAAGGAACGGGCTGCCCAAGCTCGGCAATGCAAATGCTACGCTGATGCCGCTGCTCTTCGAGCCCGGCAGATGATGTGGGGCACCACCACTGGGCAGCTCTTCTTCCGAGAGTACCGCGATCAAGTGGTGGCCGATTACACACGGTCACCACATTTTTTGAAAGAGGTGCAAGATTTTGGGGTGGATTGCTTTCAATTCGCCCTTCAGAAGGCTGGCAAGCAAATCGCCAAGGACGACTTCGAGCAGCTCGACCCTGGGGCTATTTGGGAGGCCTTACCCAAGGTCCCTTCTAGCTTCCAGGGTGATCCTAGCTTACCGATCGAGCATGAGTGGTGGTCAGGGCTGCTCGAGAGGACTCTGGCTCGATTGGACACTTTAAGGATGACTTATGCTCTGCCCGATGGCCTTACTCCACCTGCCTCAATGCTTGTCGTGCTGACCGAGTCCATCCGCCAGCGTCCACTTAATGAGGCTTGCGACTCGACCTCCGGGACCAGCCGTCCACCCGATCCCAACGCCAATCAAAGCAATGCGGACTCGACCGCGGCTCCTCCTCCTTAGATGTAGTTTATGTTTTCTATTTTGTCTGTTTTGAATCTGAACTATGTATTGTGATGAACTTTGCTATTTTCTTGGAATGGAAACATTTTATTTTTTGACTTGTCTTGATCTTCAATAATGTTTGTTGGTAATCTTGATTTGATATCTTCGTTATAACACCTCGTGACCGCTTGAATGATTTATTCTTATTGCTCAACTATGTACATATGCCCACCCCTGGGGGTGGTCGAGGCATGCGACCAGCCAACCTCATGGCCTTAAACATGACGATTTTTTAACTTTTAAACACATGCCCACCCCTGGAGGTGGTCAAAACATGCGACCGTCCAGCCTCATGGCCTTGAACATGACGGGTTTTAACTTTTAAACATATGCCCACCCCTGGAGGTGGTCGAAACATGTGACCATCCAGCCTCGTGGCCTTATACATGATGGATTTAGCGTTTTTGAACACATGCCCACCCCTGGAGGTGGTCGAAGCATGCGACCATCCAGCCTCGTGGCCTTATACATGATGGATTTTGCATTTTTGAACACATGCCCACTCCTGGAGGTGGTCGAAACATGCGACCGTCCAGCCTCATGGCCTTAATCAAGACGGGTTTTCTGCACCGTTGGACTTCTCTTCTATACCCATGCTTTCGTGTTCACTTTCCGATCTTGAAGTTGCACCCATTCTAGTGCTCATGCCTTCCTTTTTTTTCTCACCCAGTTATGTGGTCTCCCTTTGGTCTTCACACTTGCCCACCCCGAGGAATGTTCTAAACAGGAGGTCTTCGACCATCCTGCCCACCCCAAGGAATGTTCTAAACAAGCGACCACCCAGCCCGAGGGCCTTATTCATGGTGGGTTTTGGTCTTCACACTTGCCCACCCCAAGGAATGTTCTAAACAGGTGGTCTTCGACCAGCCTGCCCACCTCAAGGAATGTTCTAAACAAGCGACCTCCAAATCAGACTATACCACATACATCCTGTCATCCAAATTATGCCAACATTCCAAGCATAAGAAAATGTGCAATAAAGCGGGTAAAATCAGAAAAATCACTGAATTTCATTGACTTTTAACAAACTTTGCAATCTACATCATTGTTCGAACTTCCTAGGCTTCTTAAAAAAGAAACAAAAATTTTCAGACATAATATTTTTTCAGATTAGCTATGTTCCATGACCTGGCAAGTGATCGGCCTTCGGCATCCTTGAGTGAGTACGCTCCTCCTGCGTGCACTCGCTCGAACAGGCATGGTCCTTCCCAATTTGGCTCCAGCTTTCCCACATACTTGAGTACATCGACACGCTTGCAAACCAGGTTACCGACCTAGAGTCTGCGAACTTTCACCTTTTTGTCATGAGCGGCTCGCATCCTCGGCTTGTACGCCTCCACCCTAATTGCTGCTTTCCCACACAGCTCCTCGATAGTATCTAAGGCTACCATCATCAGGTCCTCGTTCTGTTCAGCATTATACGTGCTCGACCTCTTGGAAGATAACTCGATCTCGACCGGCAGCAATGCTTCCATTCCATAAGCTAAACTGAACGGGGTTTCTCCTGTGGTCGACCTTGGAGTTGTGCGATACGCCCAAAGTACGGAGCTCAGCTCATCGACCCATGCTCCCGAGGCCTTATCCAACTTTGTCCTCAGCCCATTCAGTATAATTCGATTAGTTACCTCGACCTGGCCGTTAGCTGGCGGATGCGCCACAGAGGCAAAGTGTTGCTCGATTTTCATATTTTCACACCATGCTCGAATCCGCTTCCCATTGAACTGGGTGCCGTTATCGGAAATCAACACTTTGGGTACACCAAACCGACAACAAATGTTATTGTATATGAATTTAATTACTTTCTCCTCTGTAATCTTCGCTAAGGGCTCGGCCTCCACCCATTTCGTGAAATAATCGACCGCCACTATTAAGAACTTCCTTTGCCCGGTCCCCTGAGGCATCGGCCCCACCCAGTCGATACCTCACTAGGCGAATGGTATAGGAGCACTCATCGTCGTCATGGCTTCGGCCGGTCGGTGGATAAGTGGGCCGTGCTTTTGGCATTGCAAGCACTTCTTCACCATCGTCTTCGCATCTTCTCTCATCGTTGGCCAAAAATATCCTGCCTTCAAAATTTTCGCGACCAAGGCCCCTGACTTACTATGGTCACTGCAACACCCTTCGTGCATCTCTCTTAGCACGTATCGACCTTCTTCCTTAGTAACACAACGCAGATGTGGTTCTCCATAGGATCGTTTGTAAAGAATGCCTCCATGCTCAAAAAACCTCCTAACCACCTTTATCGCTCCTCCCCTCAGCTCCTCCAAGATCGGGGCCCTCCAATCCTCAACCTCTTCGATCTCCGCCACTTCTGCTTCAATCACACACTTTTCAAGATTCAACAGAGTGACACTTCTACTCTTGCAATCAACCAAGCTCTGAGAAATATTCGACAATAGCTCTGCTCGACCATTCTCTCCTCGAGGAATTTGTATTAGTTCGAATGAATCAAACTCCTCTCTCAGCTTCTTCATCTCATCCAAATATTTCTACATCCGATCCTCCTTGACTTCAAACCCTTCTTGAAACTGCCCAACCACCAGTTGAGAATCGGAATGCACTTGCAATTTTCGAGCTCCTCCTGCTTTGGCTAGACTCAAGCCCTTAATCATTGCCTCGTACTCAGCTTCATTATTGGATATCTTGAACCCCACTTTAGCCGCAAATTACAAGTAATCACCTTTGGGAGAGACAAGGACAATTCCTAATCCTGCCCCGCTTCGGGCCACAGATCCATCCACAAACAACTGCCATAATCCCTCTGACTCCTCCTCGACTTTCGTGCCTTCCTGGATAAAATCAGCCAACACCTGTGCCTTTATGGCTCTCCTTGGCTCGTACATCAAAGAATATTCACTCAGTTCAACCACCCACTTCACCAATCGACCAGAGACTGATGGCCGACCAAGTGTTTCTCCCAGCGGCATATTCGTTCGCACCTTCACCTTATGATTCAAGAAATAAGGTCTTAACTTTCGAGCAGTTACAACCACAGCTAAAGCACACATCTCGATCTCCGAATACCTCGTCTTGGCCCCCTGCATCACTCTACTCACATAATAGATAGGGAATTGCGCTATTCCTTCCTTTCGCAACAACACCGAACTCACAGCCCTCTCTCCAATAGAAATGTATAGCACCAACTCTTCGCCCTGTATGGGTTTAGCCAATAATGGAAGGTTGGCCAGCACCCCTCGCAACTCCTCAAATGCCTTCTGTGCCTCCTCTGTCCATTGGAATTTCGCACTCTTCTTCAGCGTTTTGAATAATGGGCCGCTCTTCTCCGCCACCTTCGATATGAAACGACTCAGCCCCGCAATTCGACCAGCTAAGATCTGCACTTCTTTAACATTCGTTGGCGATTTCATCTCAATCACAGCTCGAAACTTCTCCGGATTGACTTCAATACCTCTCTTGGTCACCAAGTAACCCAAGAATTTTCCGGACCTCACCCCAAAAGAGCATTTAGCAGGATTCAGCTTCATCCCATATCTCCGTAATGTTAGGAATGTTTCTTTCAAATCTCGTACGTGATCCAATTCCTCCTTACTTTTCACCAGCATATCATCCACATACACCTCCATGTTCCTCCCCAGTTGTTCCTTAAAGATTTTATCGACCAACCTTTGATACGTGGCGCCCGCGTTCTTTAGGCCGAACGGCATGACCACGTAACAATAGGTACCTCGGCTCGTTACGAAATTCACCCGCTTCCTGTCCTCTCTCGCCAAGGGAATTTGATGGTATCCCTGGGAGGCATCCATCATGCTCAACAGCTAGCACCCTGCCGTTGAGTCGACCAGCTGGTCAATTTGGGGCAGCGGATATAAATCCTTCGGGCATGCTTTGTTCAGATCGCGGAAATCAATGCACATCCTCCACTTTCCTTCCGCCTTCGACACCATCACCGTGTTCGACAGCCATTCGGGGAACTGAATCTCTTTAATGTGTCGCGCTCCCAACAGTTTCTCGACCTCCTACTCGATGATCTTGTCCATCTCCGCCCCAGGTGCCTTCTTTTCTGCTTCACCGGCCTCACGCTGAGGTCGATGTTTAGCCGATGCTCGATTACCTCCGCACTTATTCCCGTTAACTCCTCTACTGTGTAGGCAAAAATATCAGCGAACTCCCTAACCAACTGGATCAGCCTCGACCGAATAGGCTCTTCCAGATCCTTTCCAATCCTGAACTTTCTCTCCTCACACCCCTCGATCATCTGAATCTCCTCCACTTCTTCCCCAGGATGGATATCCATTTTCTCCTTACCTTTCTCCACTTTTTGCTTATCCTCCTTCGACCTCGATCCTCCTGGTCGATTAATCTCCTCCCCCTTTGACTCGGCCTGCCTCTTCGCCAATTGCTTGTTATTGCTGACTGTCATTTGGTAGCAACTTCTCGAAGTGAGCTAATCCCCGGCAATCTCCCCTACGTTTTCGCCCACCGAATATTTGATCGTCATGTGGTACGTGGATACGACCGCCTGGAATGCATTCAAGCTCGTCCGCCCCATGATGATGTCATAGGATGACTCAGCCCCTACAACCACAAATCTCACCATGCGCACCTTCCTCAACACTCCCGATCCCAATGCCATGGGCAAACTGACCTCTCCCATCGGCATAACTTCTCCCCCATTAAAATCGTAGAGTGTCGTGGTCACCGGTTTCAGCTCCATATTCAGCTCCTTGTTAATTTGCACAAAACAGTCATAGAACATCACATCTACCGAACTCTCGGTGTCAATGAACACCCTCTTCACATCGAAGCCTGCGACCTCCGCGGTTATCACCAAAGCATCATTGTGCGGCAGGACCACTCCCTCGGCATCCTCCGCCTTAAAACTTATCACCGGCATGCGGGCCGTAATCCCCACCTCCTCTCTCTTCCTCATCACCGCTCGAGCATGCTCCTTCCTGGCCCTATTTGAGTCACCATCAGTTGGCCCACCGGAAATCATGTAAATAGTTCCTCTCTTCATCAAGGCCTCTCCTCCCTGTCCTCCCTTATCACCATCTCTCCTTGGCTTCTTTCCTCGACCGTCTCGACCATTTCCCTCCTCATCTCTATCGCTTCTTTCCTCTGAGTCTTCCCTACACCTTCTCTTTCCTTTCCCCTTCACCCTATCATGATACACAAATTCTTTCAAATATCCTGCTCGAATCAGCCTCTCGATCTCATCTTTCAAATGTCTGCAATTCTCTGTGGTGTGACCATAATCTCGGTGAAAGCGACAGTAAATATCCGACCTAGGTCGAATTGGGCCTGTAAACCTCGTCTTCTGCCAAGTTACATCCTCACTCAACATCTTCTGCTCCATGGCCTCGAGAACCTCCGTCATGTCTTTCCTCAAGGGCGTGAAAGTGTGGTATCTCTGTCTCTCAAACAACATCGGCCTCCTCTGCCACTCATCCCTCTTCTCCCTTTTTGAATCTCGACTCTCTCTTCGGGGTGATGCCCTTTTCTACCCACTCCGTTTGGGCGAATTCCTTCTCGGCGATCTCCCCCTCTGCGGACTTTTCTCCTTTTTTGGCTCTGGTCGAGCCACTCCCTCCAACTTGGCAAACTCCATCTCCATTTCCTCCAAGATAATATACTTCCTGCACTGCTTCAGCTAATCCTCATATGATCGAGCAGGGGTTTTTGCCAGGGAAGTTAGACAAGGCCCTGCTCGAAGACTCCTTATCAATCCACCCGCCTTCACCTCGTCCGAAGCCGAGTGCACCTCTAAACATGTTTGGTTATATCGGGCAACATACTTCCTTAATGATTCCTTCTCCCCCTGCCTCATCGCCATCAAAGTCAAATACGTTTTCTCCTGCACCACCGCGCTCGAATATTGATTGATAAGCTTGCCAGTAAAGTCCTCAAAGCTCGCGATCGACCCAGGTAGAAGTTGGTGAAACCAATCGAGTGCTCCTCTACGCAAGGTCGATAAAAATGCCCTACAACAAACAGAATCAGAGTACCCATGCAACACAGCCATATTTTCAAAGGTCCTCACATGCCTCGATGGGTCAGATGACCCGTCATACACCAAGTTGGTCTCCTTGAAATTGTTTGGCAACGGAGCAGCGAAAATCTCCCTTGAAAAGGGATGTCCTCGAGCTCTCCTCTCTGGTCTCCCCTCCACTTTATCTTGCAGTTGGCGCAACTGCTCCGCCATCCTCTCCATCGCCCGATCTCTTCCCGCTCCTCCTTCTCCATAACTAGACACATCCTCATCCTGGCTTCCGGCCACCGTGGTCGGCGCAGTGGTGGCATCGCTGCTGCCGCTGCTACACGAGCCTCCTGGGCCTGACTGGAGCTGGCATCTCCTCCGGGAATCACCGTCGTCGCTCCTACACCTTGGAAGTTAGGTGCGGGAGTGACCGGAGTCTGCGATGGGCCAGAAAAGCCCGGAGGAGGGCCGTGCCCAAATGGCCTGGTCGTCGTCCAAGCTTCATCGAACGTGGACTGCAAGTTTTTAGGAATTCCGTCCGCCATAGTTGAGCTTCAAACACAACTTTTTGAACAAAGAATCCCCACAGACGGCGCCAATAATGCAGGTGTAAGCGTCCTGGTCCAGTTTGAACGGATAGATCTTGGTCCTCGCCGGTAGAACGCCGGAAACCTGCAAATAACTCTCACACCGGGGGTTGTGTCCAGTGAAGAGCCTCCGATGCTTAAGTCAGTATGTGTATGAGTATACTGGAATTGAGAGAATGAATAGAATGTGTTTTGGAAGAAAGGCTCACCCCCTTTATATAAGGGTGAGATACCTGCCCTAAGAGCTGCCCGGATGAGGTGAGCTGGCTGCCCAAGCTGCCAGTCCGTACTCTGACACGCCGCACACATGTCAGAGGTGGCGCATGACGTTGGGACTCGTCAGAGGTAGGTATCACCATCACCCAATACATTGTCGACACGTGTTTCCCCAGCACATGGGGTAAATATTCTCTGGAGATTTCAGTCAGAGGCTCCTACGCGCGCTTATGATACACGCGTCCGTAACTAGGTCGATTATGAATTTCTCGAAGCGATCACCCTGCTGGGATCGACTAGCTTGCTCGATCACTTATCTGATCGAATTATAGACTGCTCGATGTATCTGATCGAGCATTAGACTGCTCGATTTCTTGTCTGGTCGAGCGTTGGGTTGCTCGATTGCTTGTCTGGTCGAGCCTTGAGCTGCTCGAGCGTCAATTCTCCCGCCTCTTTGGCTCGGCCTGCTTCCGGTTTGGCCTCCTCGACCGGCCAAGTAGGCCGGTTTATCCTTGAGTATATAATATCCTATATCACACTAAAATGCCCACGACATTTAATAAGAATTTTAAGAAATTCTACCAAATGCTTACGACATTTAATTACATAAGCATGATTAGTTCCTAATTAAGAACAATTAATATGTTTAATTATTTGACTAAGCTTAATACTTAATACCAAAATTATTTCGAACGTAAACGTGACTTCGAAAATAATTTCGGATATTCTTTACTTGGACGATTAATCCGAATATTGATATTTCGAATAATTCGTCAACTTAACTTATTAATTCCGAACTCATTAAACAAAGAAGAGAATCAGAATTAAATCTGGAAACTTATCCGGTTACTGAAATAATTAAACCGAATAATTTATCGACTAATAGTCGAACTTTAACTAAAACTGAATAAATGGCTTGATTTTAACTTTTTACGATTAACTTAATTAATACGTCAACATTGGAATAATTAATCCCAACCTGCTGATGTCCATTTATTAATATAAACGGACTGAGATTAATTACTATCATTGACTCGGTTAACAAATAAAATTAACCGGATATATTATTGACTTAACGTCGAACTTTGAACTTAACAAGCTGAATAACCTGGATTTGATTATTAACATGAATATTTATTAACAAAGGCTAGCTTTTACTCGAAAGCTAGTATTTTCTTTTATTAATAAAATACAGGGCGTTACAATCCACCCCCCTTAAAATATTTTCGTCCTCGGAAATACTAAAACTGAAATGTGCAAGCTTAATATAAATCTTATACTTACCGATGACATAACTTTAAAATTCTGAATTTTATTACTGAACAGTAGATTTGATCTGAACTGAAGAATCATCAATTCACAATTAAGTGAATTGTCGATTACTGGTGGCTGAGTATGGACCCTTCTCTGAAAATAAAGTGTTCCACTGATTATACATGACCTTAAAAGCATAATCCTTGAGCGTACTGGTCATCATCACCTGACTGGTTGCTAATCTTCGGTCTGAACGTTGGTTGTGGAAAACCCCAGTCGTTGGTACACATGGAAAATTCAGAGATACGCACATGTACCAATGAGGATAACTAGCAATATCGGTGATTACCTTTCGTGAACATCTACTCGATAACGCGGAACATCGTTCGCGGCACATTGTAATGCGACACACCTGCTCCTCATCAAGTGAGTGCGGCACGCCTGTATACAGCACCTGGCGAACATTGCACCTGCGTCGTCGACGTAGTCTGTATAACTGATCATATCTGTTTCTCAAGCTAGTAATCTCAATGTACTATAATGCTAACTCTCTGTGATCTCCCAGTGTACTGTGACTCAGGCATGGCATCCTTCTCTTATTGCGACATGCATCCTTGAATGGGAATCGTAGATTCATCTCTACGGTATTGTCTGTTGCTGTTGATTGATCTTCTCTATCACGAACGAAAGATGTGTCGGACATCTCCATGTTGTACCTGCAAATCTTTACCTTCCCTGAGGTTTAACATAGCTTCAAGAAAGTCTATCGTGAACTAATCTTTCCTGTGATTTCTCAAATTTTTTTGAATTTGAGAATCGAGGCACTGGATATACTGATAAGTCTTGTCTTATTAGACAGACCATCTTCAACTTTGACATGACTAGTCTCAACATTGACATAACTGGATAACCCTGACTTGACTTTAACATGACTATATAACTCTTACTTGAGCTCTGGAAGCTATCCTGAGACAACTAATTGGTCATGTCGGAATTGGAACATGACATTTACTGACTTACTTGGCATGATAAGGTGCAACTTCAAGTTTCCAGGTAAGTTTGGAATAATAGTTTGTATATCAGACCTCCATATTTAACCTGGCTTAGTAACTATTATACGTCGACCTTAAACTCATGACTATGTACTGTATAGGGCTGTACCAGTATCAACTGGTCCCGCAAGTACAAATGAATTAACTGATCTTGAGCATTGAAAACCATAACTTGGAATATCACATTGATGACATACTTGACATAACTGACTTTAAAGGTTGTTATTACATGAAATTATACTGTTTTGGTTCCAGCTTAAAGCCTCCATGGTATACCCGGCTGAATGGATTTTATTTCAAGCCCCCATGGTAACCCGGAATATTGACTCTTATACACTGGAAACCGTTACTTTTGATAATGGCCTTAAGAATTATAACAACCTCTAGCATGAAAAGTTAGCCCTGAACTTGATTTACTGATCTGACGTAGGAAATTTGAGTCTATTCTCTGATCTAACTCAAGGAATTCCTCCTTGGAATGTGCCAACAGGTTGGCAAAATGGCCAATTTTTGATAGAAAATGTTTTAGGAACATGATTGCTAAGATTTATATAACATAAGTGCTTACAAATCTCTTGACGAGTTGTGAACTCGACCTGAATAAATCTAGAATTTAATCTAGAGTTCTCAAATTTAGCCCTTTTCTAAGGTTCTGAATTCTGATTCGAGCATCCTTACTAATGACATCATACTGAGTATAGACATAGTAATTCAAAGCTGATCAATAAAGCACACATATCTCTTGACGAGTTGCTAAACATGACTGGGAAATACTGACATTAAATCTTGAGTATACTGACTACTGATCCTGAACATGATTCGAGCATCTTAACTAAGTCATAACTGAGGATTTTCTGAGCATAAACATAGTAATTTGTTTATAATTTAAATACATGAATCAGCACTTACCTGTAGTCGACGAGGCGTGAGCATGATGTTTTCAGGTTTTCGTAAATTTCTGACTCATAAAAATTTTTAGAGACGCAGAAACGTGCTCTGATACCAATTGTAAGACCCCGCTATTTCATGAAAATCATAGCGCGATTATCACAAAATTTCTAAATAAAAGCATTTATTTTTGAAAATACTGATTCGGAGTGCTACCGTTAAATCTGACTTTATCTGAAAACCGTTATATTAGTCTAACAACAAAACGGTAATAAAATATAGTAACCGACTAGAGTCGGATCAAAAGCTGGTTTGACAAACTGAAACAGTCAGCGGAAAACATAGTGTAGCCAAAACATGTTTAAACATATATACAAAAGTCCTGAACCGGCCGCCAGCTCACTCCTCGGCTCTGACCCTGTGACCTGAAAAACATGAATAATGTGGGGGCGTGAGCACTAATCCACTGTGCTCCACAGAAACTCATACTAAAGTAAACAGTGAAAATAATAACAATATCATGATCCTGGCATATATAACTGAACTGATACTGAACTGAAACTGAAACTGATACTGATACCGGTACTGAATAATCATAATCTGATACTGATCTCGTGATAAACATCACCTGACTGATAACTGAACATCTGCCAGCATAAAAATGTCGGACACCATGTGCACACTCTAGTGGGAAGAATAGGCCACTAGTGTAATATCCCGAGATATTATCAGTATAAATTACGTTTAATTCCGATATAGTAACGTTAGCGTTTATTATTTTCGGAATTAATTAAGTTCAGTCGGATTACCGAAATTTATTTTCGGCGTACCGTTTACGTCCAAAATAATGTTAGTAATTAAGTATTATGTTTAATTTATCAATTAAACATCATTTGAGTGATTAATTGAGATTAATCACAAGTTAATAGTATTAAGCCTAATTTTTCTAAATAGCCGTGAGTTAAGGATGGAATTCTTCCAAATTGCCTAAGTGCCGTGGGCTTTTCTTAAGCCTTAATATTGATTATTAACCAATAAGTGTTGAGCAAATGGCAAGACTAGAATAAGCTTAGTCATCACAAAAGTTGTGAGCTTCAAACAAGTGGAAGAAGCTTAAGATGGCCACGCAAGAGCCTCATCAACACTCCCTCAAACCGAACGTCTATATAAGGGTGCACTTATGGAAAATTTTGCCCAATTTCCCTTATAAGCTTCAGCTATATGTTCTTCCTAAGTCCTTCTATATTCAGCAGCGAGTTCATCGAAAATTTTCCCTTTAAGACCATAGCAAACGCACAACAAAGACAAGAAGGTACCGCACGGCCGTTCTTGGTGGCGCACGAAGTAAACGTTGAACCATCTTTCGTTTTCCGCCGAGAGAGTAGAGAGGTAAGGTTCTTTTCTTGTAAGAATCAGAATAGTAAGGCTGGTTCAGAGATAATCGTTCGGATAATTTCAGAAAAATTATGTTAAAAGCCGAACCTAGTTAAGTAAAGTTATCGTCGAACAATTTTCGTTTTCTTCCGACAACTCTCGAACAATAATCTGCTAAATGCTCAATTTAGACTATTGTTAAGTTCAGCATGAGTAAATTGTTGAGTTAAGTTGTAATATGGCCAATGAAAGGGCCCCAGCCGGCGCCCCGCGCCTATCGCGCGTAGTTCGGGTAGCCGCGGGCCGAGGCCTGTACTTCAGTATTCAACAGAGTCCTTCCGTGTGAATAAGCTTAATTTTATTTCAGTATAGTATCCACATGGAATTGTTTAGTAGTGGTCGGACAATTTGTTAGTACGGCCGAGAACGGCGTGTAGCCGTCGGCGGGCACGGGCGTCCGTCACGGCCATTTCTGCGTTTGGTATGCATAATCAGAGTCTAAATGATAAATTCGGTTATATTAAGTGCAGATAAGGTAAGTCAGTTAAGGTACTTGGTGAGATGAAAAAGAACCGAGGGCCGTAGGCCGCACCTCGCACGTAGCGAGGGCGTGCGGAGGCGTGCCACGGCCGTGGGTACGGCTTAACAAGTAAGTTCAGTAGACCCTGTTTAAAAATCAGTTTAATGGTCATTTCATGTCTTAACATGTTAGTTAAAGTCAGTTCGGTCGAGTAGAATTGCCGGACGGTCGGCACGGAGCCGACTGTGGCCGCGCTGCCGCACACAGCGGCA
>CACSLK010014283.1:2393488-2415832 GCA_902706635.1 Striga hermonthica | reverse complement strand
GAGAGAGAGAGAGAACGGATCATATGAGAAAGGAAGATAGTGAAAGCAATGAGAATAAACTTGGATCATTGGATACACCACATCAATGGTTATGATTAAGTCAAAAATTAGTCAAATATTAATGGCAATAAAGTAATTTAACATAAACATTTTGGTCAATGTACATATTTGACCAATAATTAAGGGCAATATGGACAATAAACATTTAAAATACAATACACATTTAAAATACAGTGGACCCCACACACCAATCTCTTCCCCAACACTGTGGGCCACACCCGTAATTACTCTTCAGCATGTCATCTCTCTCTCTCTTTCTCTCTCTCTCTCATAAAGATGCACACATATAGACATCTACACACAGATGCAGACACACACAATTAGACATAACACATACATTTTTCCGTCCACCGACAGCCCGATCTCAGCCACGTCAGTCCGCCACCGTAACAAGCCCCGCGGGTTCTGGCAGACGTCGTCGCCAGAATGGCTGCCAGCACACTACGTCATCTCCGTCATGAAGCTTCTCTGCCGGCGAGAGATCCCATGTCGACGGCGTCTATCGGTTCATGAAGCTTCTCTGCCGGGAGGAAGAAACATGACTGATTTAGCCCGATCTCATCGCCGGAGTTCATAAATCGTTTGACCCGCTGGAAATTTCATGGACGAAGAAGAGAAATCAGGGGCTGGGGCTCGGGAGGCAACTGGACGGCCACGTCTGTGACGGCGACATGACCGGCAGGACGGTGGCTGGCGGAATCGGCGACGCCGACGACGGGCTTGAGTGTTGCGAACTGTTATTATGGATGGGGGCTTTCAAATGAAAATTTGATTAAATTCAGGCACTCATATGCAATTTCATAACTTTTAGTGTATTATAATTTAGTACTTTGAGGCATATTTGTAATTTAATGCATTCCCAATAATAATTAATGAAATGTATATAAGGTGCAACCTAACATACATTAATGTGCAATTCGCATATCAGTGTTGTACAGTATTTTGGTCCATATTATGTAGTATACCATCTGATATTATGTCCCAATCAATTTAAAACCGACAAGACTTAATTAGTTTATTTGATTGATTACTCAAATAAACTATAATAACTGGATTAAAATATTATTTTTATTATAAAATTATATTTAGTATTTTAATATTCTTATCTATCATTTATTCTTTTTTCGGTTAAAAATATTAAAAATAATATTTTTTTATACGGGTTGGTCGATTTGATTATTTCTATTATTTAAAAAAAAATAAAGCTTACGTCGTACCGAAATAACTAAAATTTAAATGACAAAAGAGATTAATCGATCTGACTTATAAGTTTTGAATTAACAACTTAGTTCGGTTGATTTTTGTAGGTATATTGCAATTTAACAATCACTAATATGCTACCAGTTTTACACTAATGTGCACTTGAACCAACAGTAATCGAGTTTTTTAATGTAAAAAAAAAATCAAATTGGACTGAAATATAGTACTTCGAATTGAAAAAAAAAATTGAACATGGTCAGTTTAGTTGGTCGGTTGACTTAAATAACCAACATAATCGTCATATTACGTATTATAAAAAAATGATTATATTTTTTATATTTTTTATTCTATAATTTATATCATTTGGCGATTAAAACATTAGTATGTATGTAAATGAAATATAATGTGCAATCTAACAGTTATTAAGGTGCAATTCGTCAAACACTATGGTGCACGGGGTCGGTTTGTACGTATTGTACAGACTGAACCAACCGAATTTTTGTCCCAAGTCAATTTTAAAATGAACATAATCATTTGGTTCAGTTTATCGCAATGTCATAAATAATCAAAATAATTTGTAATCTATATTAAAAATTATATATAATATGATAATACTTTTATTTAGTATTTTTATATTATGTTTTTTGTTGAAAAATGTTGAATTTGGCTGGTTCGATATCTATTGTGTAATCTAATAATGATAATAAAGTGCAACGCTTTTGTATTGTAAAGTGCAACGTGTCATTTTATAAAGTGCAACGTATAGATATATCAAGTAGACTACATTAATTTTGATGTTTGCAATCCTTGTGCTTTGTGTTGATAAATTATGTTATTCATGTTAAATTAATATGTATGCATGTTCTTTTTATATTTATGTTGTGTGGTATTTTGGTCGGAGCTGTTGAAGTTAAATGTAGAGCGTGGCGATAAAGTGCAATGCGACATTTATAAAGTGCAATATGTTGTTTTATAAATTGCAATGTTTAGATATATAAAGTGCACTACTTTATTATATATAAATTAAGTATTTTTTTAAACCATATATAATATATATTATTAAGTGTTTTTATTGATTATCTTATATTACTTTTGGTTGAAATATACACAATATAGATGTATAAAAAATATTAAAAATCTTGTTATATATTTTATCTAATTTACAAATTTGGCCCATAGATTAGATTGAAAAATAATGAAATTCATGAAATTACAATTAAATCCCTACAAATTATCCAATTCTAAAATAAAAGCCCCAATTTATTAATAGATCTCTCCCTCTCTTGCTTGGACAGGGTCGGCGGCAATTGATGGCGCAGCCACGGTTGGACAATCGTCGGCCTCTCTGGAGTCGGACAATTGTTGGATTTTTTTGGTCGTTGTGCATGCAGTCGGATTTTTCAGCTCCGACGGAGATTGTCGAGCGCCGACCGGGAATGTCGAGCAATCAGACTCGCTGCCAATGGAGATGTTAAGTGTCGTTTGGACATGAAATTTCCGATCGCAAATCCAGTTTTTCAGGACGACGGCGTCATTTTCCGTTCTTCCGGCGGCGGTGGGCAGTTTAGTGGTGGCGGCGGTTTTATGTGTGGTGGTCGGATTTAAAAGTGTCGAGCAAGGTGTTTTTGTACGGATGTTGTTTTGTGTGTGTGTGTGTGTGTGTGAGTGTGTGATGGGCAGAGACGGGCGGGAGGCGGCGGAGCTCCGGCGAGCGGGTGTGTATCTGTGTATGTATATGTATCTGTAATGTGTGTGCAGGGTAGGTGTATTGTGTGTGAGAGAGAACTGTACGTGTGTGTGTGAAAGAGAGATAGATGGAGGGGGGATAGGGGGTAGGTGACGGGTCTGTGGCAGGTGAAATTGGGAAGGGAAAAATTACTTAATTTGTTGTGGGACCCATTAATGTAGTGGATATTAATTTGTTGTGAGTAAATGTCCACATTAACTTTAATGAAGGTATAATTTTGACTTTTTTGTAGCCATTAGATCATCCGGTCTAATGGTTATGATTTATTCTTATTTCTTACATTGAGAACCATTCTCATGTGAACCCAACCCTATATATATATATATATATATATATATATTTGATAGGGTAGGGGATGAAAATAAAAAAAGAAAAAGAAAGGGAATGGGGTAGAGGAAAAATACACGATCTAACACCTCTCAATGAAAGCACCAATGATGAAGATCGTGTGTTTCGATTGCCGATAAGCCACGAACCCGCGCCTTGAATCGCCGGTAGGTGTTTCTCTAGCCACAACCGCGCCTATTGAAATGAATAAAATTGCAATAGAAATCTAAAAGAAATCTAAGACAAAGTATTTGAACAGAAGTTCGGATTTATATTGATAAACTTGATGATCAAAAATAACATAGGGAAGGGGCCTTTATATAGGCACAAAATATATCTAGTCCTAATCTACCTAGGGAAATAAGAAAGCAATAAAATATTAAGTACCATAACCAATCTAGATATCATAGAGCATTAAGGAAACTAAATAACTAGGGATCTTGAACTTGTCTTGCACTCCAAGTAACCCCAAGCCCCCATTGGCAGCCCTGCCCGCACGCGCGTGCTGTCCGTGCGCGCTGATGTCCTGCGCTCGCGCGCACGCTGCTGCCCTGCGTGATGAAGGATCGTGTGTTTTGTTCCACTCGCTTGCCTCGAACCAAACCTCGCCATGGCCTTGCTCTCAACGATAGGTATGATCGACTCGGTTATTAGCCTAACTCTCTCACGATACTTAGTTCACTCGGTAGTTAGCCTTGCTCCCTCCATTTTGAACTAGCTCGGGTCTTAGCCTCACTAATTCGATTGCATGATCAAACTTACACGAATCCGAACATACAGTTTGAACAAACGTTCTTTTCTATTCACTCATCAATTCCAAGACTCTTTAAAACAATGATGGGATACCCCTATTTATAGGTGCACAAAATAAATCTAAGCCTAAGCTAATTAGATATCCTAATTCTATAATGAAAATCGACATGGTAATAAAATCCTAATACTACTATAATTATTCTTGCTTGACTTGCACTCCAATCCAAAGTCTTGAGCTCCAAGTCATGCGCCCTAAATACCTTCGATCACCTCACACCCGCGCACGCCAAATCCTAGCCGCCCTACTCCTTGTCGCGCGTGGAATCACGCGTCGTGTCCCGCACGTATGCGGCCGCCGCCTCTTCCTCGCCTAATCCTGCGCGGACTAGGCTTCGCGTGCCTGCTACCCAATCGCGCGCCAATGCGTGCTCCCAGTGGCCGCCGCCTTCCTCTTGCGCGTGCACGTCCGCGCCTGCTACGCCTACTCCTACTCGGCCTCGGCTTCCGCCCGCGTTACCTTCACTCGCGCGCCCTGTGCGCCCCGCGTTCCCGTCGAGCTCCTCGCGCGCGTGCTGTTGTGCGCCTGCCATTCCTAGGCCTTCAAGGCCTAAATCTTCTCCCGCGTGCTCACCACTTGCGCGCCTATCGCGCCCTGCGCCTTCGCCGCCGAACGCCAGTGCGTCCCAGTCAACGTTCGTGGTCCGCTCACCTACCGCGCACTCCCGTGCACCCAACGCTGCTTGCGTGTCGACCACATGCTCGCGCGCATCAAGGCACGATGCGTGCCACTCGCTCGTGCTCGCATCTCCGTCGCCGATCGACTCTGGCTGCTCGCCCGATGGCCATGGGTCCCAACCTTCCAACCCAATGCTGTCTCCAGCACGCCATATCCAACCATCTTCCATCCTTTTCCTTCCACGCCTTCTAACCTCTGAACGCCATGTTCGTTTCTTCCTCACACACGGCCCACAATAATGGCTTGCCTTTTACGCTTTTGTTTTGCATCGCTGCCTTGCGTTTTCTTGACTTAGACCTTGGGACACATCCCTTTGGCCAATCTCTCTTGCACGAAGGTCGATAAATCGGGCTTGAAGGTTCCTCGAGCATGTTCTCCAACCACAAGTCAAGATCTTCGACCATTCCATCGCTCGATTCACCGGGGTTGATGACCACTTCCGTATCACTGCGCCCGCGCGCGTTGATGAAGGATCGTGTGTTTTGTTCCACTCGACTCGCCTCGAACCAAGCCTCGCCACAGCTCGCCCTCGACTGATAGGTGTGATTGACTCGGTTATTAGCCTAACTCTCTCACGATACTTGAATTCACTCGGTAGTTAGCCTTGCTCCCTCGATTTTGAACTAGCTCGGGTCTTAGCCTCACTAATTCGATTGCATGATCGAACTCTCACGAATCCTAACACACGGTTTGAACAAACGTTCTTTTCTATTCACTCATCAATTCAAAGACTCCCTAAAACGATGATGGGATACCCCTATTTATAGGTGTATAAAATAAATCTAAGCCTAAACTAATTAGATCTCCTAATTCTATAATGAAAAGCAACATGGTAATAAAATCCTAATACTACTATAATTATTCTTGCTTGACTTGCACTCCAATCCCAAGTCTTAAGCTCCAAGTCATGCGCCCTAAACACCTTCGGCCGCCTCACACCCACGCACGCCAAACCCTAGCTGCCCTTGGTCAGGCGCCGCCTTTGCGTTGCCTAATCCTAGTCGCGCGCGGTTTCTCGCGCGTGCGCCTTGCCATGCACGCATGTGCCGCCATTGCCTTGCCTAGTCCTGCACCGACTAGGCCTCGTTCATCTGCTCTGCACGCGCCTGTGGTCTCGCGCGCCCAGCATCCGCCGCCTTTCTCTCGAGCGTGTACGCCAGCCATTCCTATGCCCGCGCGACTTAGGACATCCGTCCGATCTCCTTGCGCGCGTGCTGTTGCGCGCCCGGCTTTTCTATGCGGTCGAGGACTCTGCTCTCGTACCGCTCACCTGCGCGCCATCCGTGCCCCGCGTCTTTGCTGCCTATTGCCAGCGCGTCCCGGCCTCGCACATGCTGCGCTCGTCCAGCGCCCCTGCGCGCCCGTGTTCGCCCAATGCCCGCGCATCACCGTCCGATGCACGCCTTTTGCCTATTCGCTCATCGGTCATGCCCGACCAACCTTCACATCCTTCGTCTTTGATGACCGCTCTTGTATCATTCCCCTTCTCTTAAAGACTTTCCTTGTCCTCAAGGATAAGATAGTTCAGCACATCCACATTACTATCATCTTCTTCAATGGGGGAATCACCTTGATCTTTGGTTTTCAACTTAATGCGTTTCCCTCACTATGATCTTCTTCAATGGGGGAATCACCTTAATATTTGATTTTCAACTTAATGCGTTTCCCTGACCTTCCAAACTCCGTCTTTTCTCGCCTATAGTCGGTTGTAATGGGCCCAAGTGTTTCGAGCCACTGCACTCCCAACACGATATCCGTTACCTTAAGCGGTAAGGCGTAGAGGTCAATTTCTAGCTCTTGATCATGTGCCATAATTGGGACCTTCTTGAACAGTTGATTACCTTGTAATTCATGTCCATTGGCCACTTTGACTCCAAACCTCTTGACCTTGGTGGCCTCCAACTTCAGTCGCCTGGCTATTCCTTCGTCGGTAAAATTCAAACTCGACCCACTATCCACTAGTACCTCTAGCAGAGTATCTCTTACTTCAGCCGTGAACATGATCAGCTTAGGTCCACGCTTCTTGCACTTAACCACATGTAACAAGGACTCCTCCTGTGGCTTTTCTTCCTCATATTCCTCTCCAATTTCCAACATAAAGACTTCCTTACCTTTGCACTTGTGGCCCGGCGTAAATTTCTCCTTGCATGTGTAGCATATTCCCTTTTTCTCTTCGCCGCAGCATCTCCTCGTTCGTGAGTCGTCGTACACTGCTCGTGGTGCGTGTACCTTCACTGACTATTGGTTTGACCTCGGCCCGTGGGGGAGCCTCGCTGGATACTGCGCTTAAGCGTCTCAGTTCCGTGCGGACGTCGCCCCGTGTTGCCTTGCGCATGGCCGCTAAGTGGTCTTCATGCAACATTGCGGCCTCTATTGCAGCCCTTGTCGACCTTGGCCTATCCAGACGTACTTCCGCTGCCAATTCAGCTTTTAGGCCTCCAACAAATGCACCAACAAGTGCACTCTCAGGCCAATCACGTACCCGGCTTACAATCCTCTCAAACTCTTTTTGATAGTCACGTAGACTACCGGTTAGGCGAATCCTTGTCAAAGCCACATCATAATCGAAATAATCACTAGACCCAAACCTGGCAACCAACTCCTTCTCAAAATCTCTCCATCTGATTTGCTCGCCTTTGTTATTGTAGACATGTGACACCCATTGCCACCAAGTGTTGGCTTCACCATCTAAGTAGTAGGCAACAATTTGAACTCTTTCGGACTTGTGTACCTCATTGATATCGAAAAATTGAATGGCACGACTTAACCAAGCATCCAGATTTGTTCCTTCAAACGTCGGCATCGTTATCTTCAAGCGTGCATACGCACGTGCTTCCTGGTGTCGCCTTTTGCCGTGCATCCTGCGATCATTGTGGTGTCAGGTTGTGCGCGTCGCGCGCGTGGCCCACGACCGTTCGTCGTCATCATTGCGACTAGAAGCCGATCTGCCCGTTACCGCCATGGTTGATCTTGATGTGCGGCTCCTCCGCGTATGGTGGTTGACTCTCTCGAGCTGTCCCGCCAAGTCGTGTATCATGAGCTCCAGCTTCGCCATGTTTTCATTGACCATGTGTTGTCCGTTGCCAAGGGACCTAACGCTTTCCTCAAGCATATCGAACATCTCACGATTCGTCATGACTCACTTTTTTTTTATACTCTCGACAATTTTTTGAAAAAGATGAAGAAAAATTCAAAAAAATTCAAACAAGAGGGGAAAAAAATCGGACAAAAAGAAAAAGAATGGGATAGGAAAAGTTTAACGAAACACACAATCAATCACTCTCAATGAAAGCACTAATGATGAAGGGTCGTGTCTTTTGTTCCACTCGACTTGCCTCGAACCAAGCCTCACCACAGCTCGCCCTCGACTGACAGGTGTGATTGACTCAGTTATTAGCCTAACTCTCTCACGATACTTGATTTCACTCGGTAGTTAGCCTTGCTCCCTCGATTTTGAACTAGCTCGGGTCTTAGCCTCACTAATTCGATTGCATGATCGAACTCTCACGAATCCTAACAAACGGTTTAAAGAAACGTTCTTTTCTATACACTCATGAATTCCAAGACTCCCTAAAACAATGATGGGATACCCCTATTTATAGGTGCATAAAATAAATCTCAGCCTAAGCTAATTAGATCTCCTAATTCTATAATGAAAAGCAACATGGTAATAAAATCCTAATACTACTATAATTATTCTTGCTTGACTTTCACTCCAATCCAAAGTCTTGAGCTCCAAGTCATGCGCCCTAAATACCTTCGTCCGCCTCACACCCGCGCATGCCAAACCCTAGCCGCCCTTGGTCGCGTGCCGCCTCCGCGATGCCTAATCCTAGTCGCGTGTGGTTTCTTGCGCGCGCCTTGCCATGCACGCATGCACCGCCATTGCCTTGCCTAGTCCCGCACGGACTAGCCCTCGTTCGTCCGCTCTGCACGCGCATGTGGTCTCGCACGCGCAGTATCCACCGCCTTCCTCTCGCGCGTGTGCGCCAGCCATTCCTATGCCCGCGTGACTTAGGACGTCCGCGCTCGCGTCGCACTCGCGCACTAGTGCGCGCGCTCCCTGCCTTTCGATCTCCTCACGCGCGTGCTGTCGCACGCCTGGCTTTCCTATGCGGTCGAGGACTCCGCTCGCGTGGTGCTCACCTGCACGCCATCCGCGTGATACGGAAGTGGTTATTAACCCTGGTGAGTCAAGTGATGGGATGGTTGAAGATCTCGATGTTTGGTTGGAAAATATGTTGGAGGAGCCATCTAGTCCGATTTACCGACCATCATGCGTGAGATATTGGCCAAAAGGATGTGGTCCAAAGTGAAAGTTGAAGGCTAGGCAACGCAAGGCTAGGCAAGCTCGAAGACAAAGGAAGGTAAAGACTAAGAAGGTGAGCCAATGTTGCGGGCCTTGTGCGAGGAGGAAGCGAGCATGGAAGATGGAGGCTCGAAGGAGAGGTGAGCAAAGGGTAGAGGATGGTTGGATATGGTGAGCTGGAGATTGCATTGGGTTGGAAGGTTGGGACCCATGGGATGAGCCACGTCCATCGGGCGAGCCGATGGAGGCGAGCGGCAACGAAAGGGTCGACGGAGGTCGGCTAATAAGCGAAGGGCGCACATCGGCTCATGATGTGCGCGGTCGGGATGGACGTGAGGAAGCTCGGGGAGCACACGGGTGCAGAGTATGCAATCGGAGCATAGGCGTTGATGGGTCTCTTCCCAGATTTGGAGCGAACCGATGAAAACGGGCTCAGATCTAGAACGAACTGATGAGAATAGGCTCAGATCTGTCGTCGTCACCTTCAAACTGCTACTGGACCGCAAGAAAACCTGCAAGAACTCAACGCCGGAGGGGTTTCCGGCGTAGAGCCTCCGACGCTCAAGTCAGTATGTGAGAGAGAGAGACGAAGAGAGCTGCTCTGAGAGAGCAGCAGCAGTAATGGATGAGAGTATAGAATGAATGGAAGTTAGGGTTTTGGGGTTACCTCAGCTCCTTTATATAGAAGTAAAACATTTACCTGAAGTCCCTATAATGCCCTGGCCGACTTACTGGAAATGTCCAGAATACCCTGGTCGGTTCGCATTCCGTCCATCTCCTAGTCAGCATCTAGATTCCTTCTTATCCTTAATAGCTTCCTTCTTATCCTTGATAACTTTCCTATGATATGTTGATGTGTACTGGAGTCGATGAGATCCATGAGCCCCGAGACTTCCTCAGTCGACCTGGGATATAAACTCGAGTCAACTGGGTCATCTTCAATCGTCAGTAGACCCTGACTGTAACGCCCCGTTCGTTTGTGAATAAATTAGATTATTTTATTATTATTATTATTATTATTATTATTATTATTATTATTATTATTATTATTATTATTATTATTATTATTTGTGCTAATTGCCTAAATGTTATTTGTGTGTATTATATATGATTATTATATATTAATAATTATTGTGTATTATATATATAAATGTAATTATTTATGTTCCGGTTTTATTTTAATTTACCGTGCGATTAAACTGAGCCCAAAATATCGTAAGTGTCGAATCGAATAAATCCGGCCCGTGAGCCGTGAACCACATCCGAGCTGGCCATGTAACAGTAACTGTTTCTATTTTTTTTCAAAATCATGATGAGCCACTTAAATTATGAGTTAAAGAACTAATTATATTGCAATTATGGTGATATAATTATCCTTTAAGTCCCTCACCCATTACGTTTGTTTTTTTTTTAAAAAAACGTAAGAGTCTTTTTCTCTGCTCTTTAACCGGCGCTCATCATCTTTAATTTCGATTGGAAAATTTTCAGAAATTCATACATCTCTCTCTTGACAATAGCACCACAGAAAGAACGAGAAAATTTTATCATCTCATCACAAAAATTCTCAACTCTCCATCTCTCGTATTCATCACCCTCTCTCTATCAAAATCATCATCATCTCTCAAACTGATCGCATGTCATCACCCCGAGAGTAAGCACCGAGTTCCGATCGTCATCACCAGTCCAGCGAACCTCCTTCGGCACAACCTTACAGCGATCAGCAGCTTCCGTCGGGTCCCGTCAGCCGTTGCTCTTCCGCCGGCGAGCCCAAGCGAGAGCGGTCGAGTCGTTCGTTGTCTAAATCGCTGTCCCGTTGTTTGACCCGTTTCCGGTTCGATAACTCATAGTTTCCCGAAGTCGGGTAACTTATTCGAATCCTCTCGTTATTACGGTCGTTTTCATATATCGCATGATAGATAAGAATATCATATGTGCTACCGAAACTTTGTTTCGGATTCGAATGATTTGTTGATTCATATGCTTATATATATATTTTGCATATTTGTGAATTTTCGGGGATTATTGGAACTCTTGGTTATGTAAAAATGAGTATCGTTATGTTGCTGCGAGAAATACGTTTAATTTCGGAGTTCCGTTTTGTTCTTCGGAGTCTCGTTGTATTATTTCGAGTCTTGAATGCCGTTTTGTTCATTCGTCCGAAAACTTGATTTTCATAAACTTTTCTCAAAGTCTGAGTTGTGTTATATTTTGTTGTATGAAATTGTGAAGTTCTGGACTCGATCCCCGTCAAATTTTGGTCCCAATATTCAGCCCCTGTTTTACCTTTATGTTCGCTGTTTCTGTTTGTTTTCCCGAGTTTATGTGCAAGGATGACAGGTTCTCTTTTGTGTTCAAAGTAAAATAATTTCATCTAAAGTCACAAGTTGTCGTATAGCCCAGTGGTTTGTGCCTTCAGTGGTGTGAAGGAGGTCCTGAGTTCGACTCTCCCTCCCAGCAACGTTTTATTTTTTTTTCACCCAGTGTAGCTGTGGTTAAGTGCGCGGGCCGAATGGCCCGAAGTCAGCCCGCGCAGCCCGGTTACCTCACAGACATTAGCCGCAGAGCCCGCGGTGCTCCCAAGCCTTGTTGCAGGCTTATTTGCGGCCCAATTGTCGGCCCAATGGTGCATAAGTCTAATTTTACTTGGCAGCCTTTGAGCCCAGTTGTCAGCCTGGCCCAATTGATTTTTTTAGCCCTATTTTGAGTTTCAGAAGCCTGTTTTTAATACTGATTTCAATTCTAAAAAAAAAAAATTAAAGTAGAAAAATTTGGGAAAAATATTTTTTAAGTCCCGAGACTCCAAATTAATTTTTCCGGGTCCTATTTTGCAAAAATGAGAGAGTTCCAAGTCCACGAAAAATCCGATTAAAACCCTTAAGACTTAATTTTTATTAAGTTTGGGTTTTATGTTAATTCGAGTGGTGAGATAGCTTATTGATATATTATCTCGCTTAAATGTAGGTGTTTGAGGAGTCGAGCCCTCATCCTACGTACTGTGATTGTGTGTTATTTTCTACCGAGCTATCCAGGTGGGTTCTAATCTAAAATTGTCTATGCCATGAATGATGAATGTTTATACTTGTGGGTATGATCTATGCATGAATATGAAATATGTAGCCTATCGATGTGAGCTGTTACGGCCGTCGGTACGGTTGTCCCCGTCGATGTAATACAGTTGCCCTTGTGAGGCAAGTCTCCTTAAGTCCTGATATGGCCGTGCCCTTGCGAGGTACGTAAGCCATATGGAAGGCCGTGTCCGTAGCGTGGCATGTACTCCCGCCTTCGGGTAATGAATCCCCGTTCTGCGGCTAGCGATAGATGTGCACAGGAGTAATGTGGTTGTTATATTTTGATAGGAGATGAGACATGATGTGATTATCTTATATTCATGCTGCGACCATACCATTTGACATGTGTTATTTGTGTACATAGTAGTGAGCACTATTTTCATCTTGTGCTCACTCCCACCTGCTCTTCACGGATGCAGGTTAAGCAGGTGCCGGATGACGGGGAAAAGAGTGGGTTGGTCATGATTATTATGTTTATGATTTCGCTTCCTTTATGAATAAAGTGTGGTCTTTGAGACATGTT
The DNA here is from genome assembly GCA_902706635.1 of Striga hermonthica. Lineage (NCBI taxonomy): Eukaryota > Viridiplantae > Streptophyta > Magnoliopsida > Lamiales > Orobanchaceae > Striga > Striga hermonthica. The sequence goes on along the minus strand of CACSLK010014283.1, from coordinate 2,403,109 downwards.
GAACTGTTTTTGAACTTGTCCATGTCGGGATGTTTGGACCCTTTGTTTGATACTCGTATGAGAGTTATTAATTGATTATCATGTGGTTTCGATTATGCATGCTATGTGATTTAGCTAATAATCATGTGGAATTGAATTTTGAAAGGTTAATGAAAACCATGTGAACAACCAGATACGACTTGGTTGATGTTAAATGTTGTATAACACCCATGTTTTCGAAAGTAAGTTCGAAAAATTTTATACTGGTTTTTTTGAAAATCTGGAATTTCTGTAAAATCAAAGTGGGGTGTTACAGTTTGGTATCAGAGCCAGTCTGCGTTTCTGTAGACTGGTTTATATGTGATTATGTGTTTAGACCTTGTAATATGACCACTCGTCTCCGTCACTCCGCGCTGCTTAAGGTATGTTTGATTTAAGTATTAATGAAAATACTTGTTATGTAAATAATGCGCATATAGTAATGAAACTACTTGTGAGGTACTTGTTATTTTGGGGCTGAGGATCTATCCACCTTGATTTTATCGAACTCTAGTGTTTATGGCGAACTCTAGACTTCAGTATATATTGATTATTTTGTTTGTTCTTGTGCTTAACCTCGTTCGACTTATTCAATGTAGAAGCATGAATACCCGCAACAACCGTAACCGTCAGCCATCCCCGACTCCTTCTCCGCCCCATCAGCACCCGGCCCCTCCGGCATGGACCTTACTCAGCTTATCATTCAATTTCAGAGGATGAATGCACCAACTTTTGCAGGGACTGAGAACCCCACAGCGGTGCTGGAATGGATGAAAGAGCTGGATAAGATTTTTGCGGTACTCCCCCTCCCGGACCGTCAGCGAGTATCTCTAGCAGCTTATCATATGAAGGAGGACGCTTCCGACTGGTGGATTGACCACTGGGCCCGGAGGCCAGAGGCAGAGCTTCATGCTCTCACTTGGGAGCAGATGAAAGTGATGGTGCGCAGCAAGTTCCTTCCCCAGAGCTTTTGAGACAGAATGGAGCACGAGTTCTACCACTTGCAGCAGGGCAGTTCCACGGTGGATGAGTATGTCCGTACCTTCACCCGCATGTGCCTTTTTACGGGAGACGCCGTGAACACTGATGCCAAGAAGGCCCGCAAGTTCCTCAAGGGACTCAACCAGAGGATTCGTGAGTTGGTGGGCAGTCACGGGCAGATGTCTTATGCAGATACCGTGAGTAGGGCTCAGGAGGTAGAGAGCTGTCTCATTCCTTTGGCTCCAGTTCCTTCTTTTTATCATGCTTCCCAGCCGTCTCAGACTGTGGTCCAGCATGCTCAGCCTATTTCCTCAGCACCGCCCGGCTCTAGCTCGGGTAAGAGAAAGGCAGATTCCCACCGGGATAACCGGAAGGGAAAGCGAGGAGGTCCAGACCAGCGCAATCATCCCTCTTCTGGCAACCGCACCTGCAAGAAATGTGGCAAGTACCATAATGGCGAGTGCTTAGCCGACCAGCGAGCCTGTTTCAACTGCAACCGTCCAGGTCATTATGCCAGTGTCTGTCCGAAGCCCAAGAGGCAGCAGCAGTTTCCTCAGCAGCAGCAGCAGCACTTCCCTCAGCAGCAGCAGCTTCCCCCACCGCCACCCCATCAACAGCACCAGCAGCCCCCACCGTTCCAGCAGAGGGCTGGGGGTCAGGCCCGAGTCTATACCATCACCCACGATGAGGCCGCCCGCAATGCAGGTACCATGTCCGGAATGCTTTCGATATCCCATGTGCCTGTTTTTGCTTTATGCGATACCGGTGCTACCCATTCTTTTATTTCTTTTCGTTGCTTGGATGCCTTGTCTATTGGCACCGTGCATGCTTGTGATCCTCTTGAGGTTAGTTTAGCCTCGGGAAAATTATTATCTCTGATTCTGTGGTTCGCAATCTTCCTATCTGTATTGGTGGTCGAGTTCTGGAGGCCAATGCCTATATTATTGATATGCGAGATTTTGACGTGATCTTGGGCATGGACTGGCTCACCCATTACCGAGCCGATATCCGGTGCCAGGAGCGTGAAGTCACCCTCTATCCCGTTTCCGATCAGCCTGTTGTGTTCTTTGGGGTGAGTTCGAGGACTGTGCCTCGGGTCATCTCTTCTATGCAAGCTAGGAAGAGCCTTTCCAAGGGTAGCTGTCAAGGCTATCTTGTTTTTATGGTATCCGACGTCGTTGATGAGCGGGTGGCCGAGCGAGTATCTATCATTTGTGAGTACCTCGACGTCTTTCCTGATGCCTTACCCGGAGGACCGCCAGACCGCCAGGTGGAGTTCACTATTGACCTCATTCCAGGAGCCGGCCCCGTTTCTAAGGCCCCTTATCGTATGGCGCCGAAGGAGCTTCAAGAGCTCAAGGCCTAGATCCAGGAGTTGCTTAAGCTCGGTTTCATTCGTCCGAGTGTCTCGCCGTGGGTTGCGCCCATCCTATTCGTGAAGAAGAAAGACAGATCTATGCGCATGTGTATTGACTATCGGGAGTTGAATGCCATTACAGTCAAGAACAAGTACCCCCTTCCCCGTATTGAGGACCTTTTCGACCAGCTGAGAGGAGCCAGCGTTTTCTCGAAGATTGATTTGCGTTCTGGCTATCATCAGCTGAAGATCCGAGAGTCAGATATTTCCAAGACTGCTTTCTGTACTCGCTATGGCTACTATGAGTTCGTAGTCATGCCCTTCGGACTCAGCAATGCCCCGGCCATTTTCATGGACCTTATGAATAGGGTCTTTCATCCTTTCCTAGACCAATTCGTCATTGTGTTCATCGACGACATTCTGGTCTATTCCCGTGATATCGATCTGCACAAGGAGCATTTAAGGATTGTGCTGGAGACTCTTCGCCGCCAGAAGTTGTATGCTAAGTTCTCAAAGTGCGAATTCTGGCTGCAGCGTGTGGCATTCCTTGGCCACATTGTGACAGCTCAAGGCATTGAGGTGGATCCCAGCAAGATCGAGGCGGTGAGCAAGTGGGATACACCAAGAAGTGCCGCTGATGTTCGTAGTTTCCTGGGGTTAGCAGGATACTACAGGAGATTTATCGAAGGTTTCTCGAAGATAGCCCAACCGCTGACCAACCTTACGAAGAAGGCCGTGAGGTTTGATTGGAGTCCTCAGTGCGAGGAGAGTTTCCAGGAGTTGAAGAGGAGACTCACTACCGCGCCTGTCCTAGCCATACCCGAACCTACTTTGGAGTTCACCATCTATAGTGATGCTTCAAAGATGGGCCTGTGTTGTGTCCTCATGCAGCAAGGGAAAGTCGTAGCCTATGCTTCGAGGCAGCTGAAGCCTCACGAGCAGAACTACCCCACTCATGATCTCGAGTTAGCTGCAGTTGTCCACGCCTTAAAGATTTGGCGGCACTACCTCTATGGAGGCAAGTGTGAGATCTTTACCGACCACAAGAGCCTAAAGTACATCTTCACTCAGAAGGATCTGAACATGAGGCAACGTAGGTGGTTGGAGCTGGTCAAGGACTATGACTGCACCATTAGCTACCACCCTGGGAAAGCTAATGTGGTAGCCGATGCCCTTAGTCGGAGGAGTTATGGCCAGCTATCTTGCTTGTTTACCAGGCAGGATGTCCTTCTTCGGGAGTTCGAGCGATTGCAGTTGGAGGCAGTAGAGTCGACTTCGACAACCGGGGGCATGTTGGCCTCTTTGGTTGTGGGACCGACTCTTCGAGAGAGGATAGTCGCCGAGCAACCGAATGACCGTTTCTTATGCCGAATGAGGGAGTTGTCATCAGCTGGTAGAGTTGGTGGTTTCGCAGTCGCATCAGATGGAGCCTTTGTCTTCGAGGGTAGACTTTGTGTTCCGAGGGTGTGGGAGCTGCGGAAAGAGATTTTGAGGGAGGCCCATAGTGCCCCGTACACCATCCATCCTGGTAGCACGAAGATGTATCAGTACCTGAGGAAGTCCTTCTGGTGGCGAGGCATGAAGAGACAGGTAGCGAAGTTCGTGGATGGGTGCCTGGTGTGTCAGCAAGTGAAGGCTGAGCGCCAGAAACCGAGAGGGTTGTTGCAACCCCTGGAGGTTCCCCAGTGGAAGTGGGATTGCATCACCATGGATTTCTTGGTTGGACTGCCAAGATCGAGGAGCGGGTACGATTCAATTTGGGTGATAGTGGATCGCCTTACGAAGTCTGCCCATTTTCTGCCTGTCCGGACGACCATGAAGGCGAGTGATTACACCGAATTGTTTGTCAAGGATATTGTCAAGCTTCACGGAGTGCCCGTGGAGATTGTTTCGGATCGAGATGCCAAGTTCACATCCCAGTTCTGGAGGACGTTGCACCGAGCCATGGGGACGAGGTTGGAGTTCAGTACAGCCTTACACCCCCAGACAGATGGCCAGTCAGAGCGTGTGATCCAGTATTTGGAGGATATTTTGAGGGCTGTGGTCTTGGACCGAAGCCTGACTTGGTAGCATTCCCTTCCGCTAGTCGAGCTGACCTACAACAACAGCTATCACTCTTCGATCAAGATGGTCCCATACGAGGCATTATACGAACGTAAGGTCCGGACCCCTTTGTATTGGGATGAGGTTGGAGAGAGGAGGATTACAGGACCGGATTTTGTTCAGAGTACTGCTGTGACCGTTGAGGAGATCCGGAAGGCCATCAGGTCCGCCTAGGAGAGGCAGAAGGTCTATGCCGACCGGGAGAGGCATGAGCATGAGTATTCGGTGGGAGCTCATGTTCTTCTGAAGGTTTCACCCATGCGAGGTGTGATTCGCTTCGGAAAGAAAGGGAAGCTTAAACCTCGCTATATTGGGCCGTTCGAGATCCTCGACCGAGTCGGGAACTTAGCGTATCAGCTGGCTTTACCACCAGACTTGTCGGGTGTGCACGACGTGTTCCATGTCTCGATGCTTCGGAGGTATGTGCATGATCCTGACCATGTGGTGGACTTCGGCGAGCTGCAGGTTGAGCGAGACCTTACCTATGAGGAGGTGCCGGTAGCTATCCTGGACCGGAAGGTCCATCAGTTGAGGAACCGGGCAGTGAGCTTAGTGAAGGTGCTGTGGAGCCGACACGATGAGACCGAAGCGACTTGGGAGAGGGAGGACGGTATTAGGAGGCGGTATCCGAACTTTGAGTTTTGAGCTCTCCTTTGTATTTTATCGCTTTCTAGTTTTCGTTTTCGAATTCCGAGGTCGGAATTCTTTAGAAGATAGGTAGACTGTAACGCCCCGTTCGTTTATGAATAAATTAGATTTTATTATTATTATTATTATTATTATTATTATTATTATTATTATTATTATTATTATTATTATTATTTGTGATAATTGCCTAAATGTTATTTGTGTGTATTATATATGATTATTATATATTAATAATTATTGTGTATTATATATATAAATGTAAATATTTATGTTCCGGTTTTATTTTAATTTACCGTGCGATTAAGCCGAGCCCAAAATATCGTAAGTGTCGAACCGAATAAATCCGGCCCGTGAGCCGTGAACCACATCCGAGCTGGCCATGTAACAGTAACCGTTTCTTTTTTTTATCAAAATCATGATGGGCCATTTAAATTATGAGTTAAAGAACTAATTATATTGCAATTATGGTGATATAATTATCCTTTAAGTCCCTCACCCATTACGTTTGTTTTTTTCTCTCCTCTTTAACCGGCGCTCATCATCTTTAATTTCAATTGGAAAATTTTCAGAAATTCATACATCTCTCTCTTGACAATAGCACCACAGAAAGAACGAGAAAATTTTATCATCTCATCACAAAAATTCACAACTCTCCATCTCTCGTATTCATCACCCTCTCTCTATCAAAATCATCATCATCTCTCAAACTGATCGAATGTCATCACCCCAAGAGTAAGCACCGAGTTCCGATCATCATCACCAGTCCAGCGAACCTCCTCCGGCACAACCTTACAGCGATCAGCAGCTTTCGTCGGGTCCCGTCAGCCGTTGCTCTTCCGCCGGCGAGCCCAAGCGAGAGCGGTCGAGTCGTTCGTTGTCTAAATCGCTGTCCCGTTGTTTGACTCGTTTCCGGTTCGATAACTCGTAGTTTCCCGAAGTCGGGTAACTTATTTGAATCCTCTCGTTATTACGGTCGTTTTCATATATTGCATGATAGATAAGAATATCATATGTGCTACCGAAACTTTGTTTCGGATTTGGATGATTTGTTGATTCATTTGCTTATATATATATATTTCGCATATTCGTGAATTTTCGGGGATTATTGGAACTCTTGGTTACGTAAAAATGAGTATCGTTATGTTGCTGCGAGAAATACGTTTAATTTCGGAGTTACGTTTTGTTCTTCGGAGTCTCGTTGTATTATTTTGAGTCTTGAATGCCGTTTTGTTCATTTGTCCGAAAACTTGATTTTTATAAACTTTTCTAAAAGTCTGAGTTGTGTTATATTTTGTTGTATGAAATTGTGAAGTTCTGGACTCGATCCCCGTCAAATTTTGGTCCCAACATTCAGCCCCTGTTTTACCTTTATGTTCGTTGTTTCTGTTTGTTTTCCCGAGTTTCTGTGCAAGGATGACAGGTTCTTTTTTGTGTTCAAAGTAAAATAATTTCATTTAAAGTCACAAGCTGTCGTATAGCCCAGTGGTCTGTGCCTTCAGTGGTGTGAAGGAGGTCCTGAGTTTGAATCTCCCTCCCAGCAACATTTTATTTTTTTTTTCACCCAGTGTAGCTGTGGTTAAGTGCGCGGGCCGAATGGCTCGAAGTCAGCCCGCGTAGCCCGGTTACCTCACAGCCATTAGCCGCAGAGCCCGCGGTGCTCCCAAGCCTTGTTGCAGTCTTATTTGCGGCCCAATTGTCGGCCCAATGGTGCATATGTCTAATTTTACTTGGCAGCCTTTGAGCCCAGTTGCCAGCCTGGCCCAATTGATTTTTTAGCCCTATTTTCAGTTTCAGAAGCCTGTTTTTAATACCGATTTCAATTCTAAAAAAAAAAAAAAAAATTTCAAAGTAGAAAAAATTGGGAAAATATTTTTTAAGTCCCGAGACTCCAAATTAATTTTTCCGGGTCCTATTTTGCAAAAATGAGAGAGTTCCAAGTCCACGAAAAATCCGATTAAAACCCTTAAGACTTAATTTTTTTTAAGTTTGGGTTTTATGTTAATTCGAGTAGTGAGATAGATTATTGATATATTATCTCGCTTAAATGTAGGTGTTTGAGGAGTCGAGCCCTCATTCTACGTACTGTGATTGTGTGTTATTTTCTACCGAGCTATCCAGGTGAGTTCTAATCTAAAATTGTCTATGCCATGAATGATGAATGTTTATACTTGTGGATATGATCTATGTATGAATATGAAATATGTAGCCTATCGATGTGAGCTGTTACGGCCGTCGGTACGGTTGTCCCCGTCGATGTAATACGGTTGCCCTTGTGAGGCAAGTCTCCTTATGTCCTGATATGGCCGTGCCCTTGCGAGGTACGTAAGCCATATGGAAGGCCGTGTCCGTAGCGTGGCATGTACTCCCGCTTTCGGGTAATGAATCCTTGTTCTGCGGCTAGCGATGGATGTGCACAGGAGTAATGTGGTTGTTATGATTTTGATAAGAGATGAGACATGATGTGATTATCTTATATTCATGCTGCGACCATACCATTTGACATGTGTTATTTGTGTGCATAGTAGTGAGCACTATTTTCATCTTGTGCTCACTCCCACCTGCTCTTCACGGATGCAGGTTAAGCAGGTGCCGGATGACGGGGAAAAGACGAGTGGGTTGGTCATGATTATTATGTTTATGATTTCGCTTCCTTTATGAATAAAGTGTGGTCTTTGAGACATGTTGAACTGTTTTTGAACTTGTCCGTGTCGGGATGTTTGGACCCTTTGTTTGATACTCGTATGAGAGTTATTAATTGATTATCATGTGGTTTCGATTATGCATTCTATGTGATTTAGCTAATAATCATGTGGAATTGAATTTTGAAAGGTTAATGAAAACCATGTGAACAACCAGATACGACTTGGTTGATGTTAAATGTTGTATAACACCCATGTTTTCGAAAGTATGTTCGAAAAATTTTATACTGGTTTTTTTGAAAATCCAGAATTTCTGTAAAATCAAAGTGGGGTGTTACACTGACGCGCTTGACCATCTTCCCGGAGGGAATCGACTTATGCTAGTTGACACGTAGAAGTCGACTGAGAGAAATGCCTGGACCCTTGACCGGAGATATCATAAAGAGTCTGCAGACAGAGTCGACTTTGCGTAAGTCGACTCGGTAATCTCTGAACTGTGATGGTATGAACCGTTATACGACAGTGTGGCTATATCATCTAGTCCCCCCCCCCCAAATTACTCGAAGCGATTCTGAGCTTAAGAGTAAATCTATCGAGTAGGTAGTTGACAAGTTTTTGCGCGCTGCGCCCTACCCTACATGGCTGTCTAATATCGAGTCCTCATAAGCTTTTTAGCCATATCCCTATCCTCTAGTCGTCTTCCTTAGCCCGTTGACTTGCGAGCGGTTTTCTTCTAGAAATTGTAGTTATGACTGGATAAATCTGGGTCTTCTTTTGAATTTCAAAATTCGAAAAAGGTTTTTGGCTCTGACAAGACATTTTTCTTTCCTCACCGCTTCGCATTTTGTGCCTTATCTACACCGTTGGATCTACCTTTGATCTGAGGGTCAGGGCTTACTCTCCTCCCTATAAGTACCCCTTTCCTCTTTCTTCTCATACTTTTTGCACTCAGATCTTCCAAACTTTCGCTCTCTCCGGCAAATAAAACGCGAGTTCTCCGGCGTTCGTTTCATTTTTCGACGTTCTTCAGATTTTTCAGGACATCTCCAATAATCACCATGGGTAAGCTTCCTTTTCTTTCCTATTTATTGTTGTGATTTCCTATTCCTTATGCAATATGCTTGAGATTCATAGACTTATCGAATTTTCTAGGATTTTTAAACAATTTTCCGGTGATTTTTCTTCATTAGATCCTCAATAGTGGAATTTTCTTTTTTCCAAAGTGTTTTCTTCTCTGTTTATATTACCCTCGATTAGCACTTCTTACGTCAACTTGAATGAATCCGAGATGTCCTACGAGCTTTTATCGATCCTTCCTTTATTCTTGGAAGTCGACTCGTAGTTGTAATTTTCTCCGTCTTATTAATTGCAACTCCCCTTTTTCCTCTCTCCCTTTTTTTTATTAGATCCCATATCTCCCCCTGTTTCCGACCCTGTTTCCGGCTCTGTTGCCCTTGAAATCGACGGATACTCAGGTTCTGCCTCCATTGAAATACTCGACGTCAAATCTAGTGCTAATCGGAATGTCGAAGCGGAGGGCTCTGTTAATTCTAATGCCTCGCCCTTGGGCATCGACTGGGATGTGTATAACCAGGCACTATTGTCGGGCGCTTGCGGACCCCGAGGCCCTTCGGCTTAACTCAGTCCCTGGAGGTATCCTTAGGCTCTGAGATATCTTGTGCGTAACAGTCCTTTTTCCTTCATCAGTGGCTTTCTCAGTCGAGCCCTTAACTGTAACACGTCCCCTGACAAAGTTAGCCGTTCTTAACCCCTTTTTTATGCTCCTGCAGTCGAAATCGATGTATTCAGGTTGTTCAGCGGGCTTCTCTCCGATTGGGAGGTGGTCGCTCCTAAGCCCGAAAACGACTTCCGGCA
>CACSLK010014283.1:2373911-2390142 GCA_902706635.1 Striga hermonthica | reverse complement strand
AGTCGTGAGATTCGATCATGCAATCGAATTGGTGAGGCTAAGACCCGAGCCAGTTCAACGATTTAGAAAGGCTAAGACCCGATCTATTTCGAGAGTGTAGCGAGGCTAATAACCGAGTGAACTCAAGTATCGTGAGAAAGTTAGGCTAATAACCGAGTCGATCACACCAATCGTCGAGAGCAAGGCCGTGGCGAAGCCGTGATCGAGACAAGTCGAGGGAACGCAACACCCGATCCGTCATCATTGCTGCTTTCATTGAGAGTGATCGATTGGGTGTTCGTGAAATTTTCCTATCCCATTCTTTTTATTTTGTTCGATTTTCTTCGAGTCTTTGGGTTCGAATTTTTTCGAATTTTATCCCTTAATTTTCGAAAAATTTCGTGAGTCATAAAAGAAAAAAAAAAGTGTCAACTTGTTAGTCCTTTTGTTTGATTTTTTCGGTTATTACCTTTTGTGAAGGGCCGAATTTCTTTTTTTTTTGGTCGAAATTTTCGAACTCTTGTTCGAATTTTTCATTTATTTTTCGATTTATTATAGAGTCTTAAAAAAAATGTCTTATGAGCCAATGGACGAGATGGATTGGGAAGATCTCGAATTATTGGAGAGTTCGGAGAGAGAACTTACCCCATGGGAAAGCACATATCTAGACGAGCTCCATGAACGAAGAAATCGAGAAGAATACGAGCGACAACTCGTAGAAGGCCGAGGAGCCATGGAGGGTGAAGTTCAGAACGGAGAAGATGATGGTGCGCTTAACTTTCTAATCCTTGAGGACAAGGAAAGTCTCGAAGAGGAGGGGAATGATACGGAAGTGGTCATCAACCCCGACGAGTTCGACGAGGAAGGTGACGATGGTCTCGATATTTGGCTGGAAAACATGCTGGAAGAGCCAACAAGTCCAATATACCAGCCATCATGCGTACGAGATTGGCCAAAAGGGTGTGGTCCGCAATCAAAGCTTAAGCCTAAGAAGCGCAAGACCAAACGAGCCCGAAGGAAACGCAAGGCAAAGGACAAGGAATCATACTGTTGGTGTAAGCCTTGTACAAAGAAGAGACGAGCCCGAAGGAAGGAAGCCAGACGGCGTGGTTTGCAATTGGCTGACAAAGGATGGTGGGTACCATCGGAAGATTGTGAGAGGTTGAAGGGCTGGGGACCCATGGCCCGAACCAACGGTGACGATCGCCGACGAGAAGGGGGAAGACGATCGGCTAATGGGTGAATGGCACGCATCGGCCCATGATGCGCGCGGTTGGACGGAGCAGGATGATGTACGTGGGAGTTCGGTTGGTGGGCGAGTCGCGGACGTCGACTGGGACGCGCTGGCGTTCGGCGAGGAAGGCGCGGGGCGCGATAGGCGCGCGAATGAGCGGCCCGCGGGAGTGAGCGATACAGGCAACGCAACGGGTGCGCGGGGATGTGCAGGAGGCGATCGGGACACGCGGGTGACGGTTGCGACGCGCAAAGAAACAGGCACGGTGGGGTGCGCCGTAGACGATTGGGGCGCGGGCGGTAGCCAGGACGCGCGCAAGATGGGCAGCGATGAGGGGGCACGCGCATGGGCGCGCGAGTGGAGTCCGGACGCGGGTGGGGACCTAAGCCTCGGAGGCTAAGGAATGCGGGAGGTGCACGTGCGCGCGGTAGGCGACAAGCGCGGGGACCGCACGATGGCGCGCGCGTACGAAGTGGACGACCCATGCCGCGCGGGACAATGAATAGTGGGGGCGGTGGCCAGCGTGTGCGACGGACGAGGCGCGCGATGCCTCGCGCGCCAAGGAATAGGCGACGCGAGTCGGCGCGCATGAAAGGAAGGCGGCGTGCGTGCAATGAGGCAGTCGAAAAGTACTTGGGCATAAGATTTGGATTGTTTGGAGTGCAAGCCAAGCAAGATCAAGATCTAGTCAATTTAGGACTTTTATATATTTAGTTTCCTTCTTGCACAATAGTATCTAGAATGTTTAGGAATTTAATATTTTATTGCTTTAATATGTTTCTAGGTAGATTAGAATTAGTAGTAATTAGGATCTATAAATAGGGATGTTCCCTCATTATTTTTCATGTGGAAGAAGTTAATAGAAAAGAACGTTTGTTCGAAACCGTGTGTTAGAGTCGTGAGATTCGAACATGCAATCGAATTAGTGAGGCTAAGACCCGAGCCAGTTCAACGATTTAGAGAGGCTAAGACCCAATCTATTTCGAGAGTGTAGCGAGGCTAATAACCGAGTGAACTCAAGTATCGTGAGAGAGTTAGGCTAATAACCGAGTCGATCACACCTATCGTCGAGAGCAAGGTCGTGGCGAAGCCGTGATCGAGACAAGTCGAGGGAACGCAACACCCGATCCGTCATCAGGTCACCTGGGCGCAACTGACGACTGACTGGACGCGTGCGTGCGCCTGGCGCATTGCAGCGTCGGGCTGGGCGCTGCCTCGCGCTATGTGCGCGGGCGCAGGCACTGCTGGCACTACTGGGCGCTGCCGTGCGCCGCAGCAGGCACTGGGACGTGCACGTGCACACTGGCGTGCACGGTGACTGGCTGGCGTGCCGCTGGGCACTGCCAGCAACTGCCACTGCAGACAGGCAGCACGCAGCGCCTCGCGGGTGATGACGGATCGTGTTGTTATTTATACGTGGGTTGTGAACAAACGCGCACTAGGGCCTTCGTTTATCCACGATAGGTGTATCTAACAGACGCACTATCGACCTTCTCCTAGACACTGTGACTTCAAGACGCTCTAATGGCCTTCTCTCCGACACTGTATGTAAACACGCACTAACGGCCTTGTTTAAACACACGTTAAGAACATCAGTTCCCCCTCAAGATTGGCTCACCAATTCAATACTCAATTGAACTTAAAAAATATGATGAGGTACATGGGGTATTTATAGTTGCAAAATAAATCTAAGCCTAACTATACTAGATCTCCTAAATCTTGCAAGAATAGAAATCCTAACACTAGAAAGCAATAAAATCCTAAACCTACCAAATAACTAATGCTTGGCTTGCACACCAAGCAATTCTAGAATGCTCCCAATCTTGTGCCCAAACCCTTCGCCGCCTTACGTGTCGCGCGCCTTACGCGTATGCGCGCACCACCCTTCGGTTGCCTAATCCTTGGCGCGCGAGGTATCGCGCGCCTCGTGTGCCCCGCACGCGCATGCCGCCTCTCCAGCCCTCTCGCCTAGTCCTTCAAGAACTAGGGCTTGCGCGCGCCCTTCACACGCGCCCTCTCTTGTGCGCGCCCCGTCCGTGTCGCCTGCTGCCTACGCGTGTGCGCCGCCTTCCTCGCCTATTCCTACCGCGCATAGGCATGTGCCCGCGTCTTCGCTGCACTCGCGCGCTATCGCGCGCTCCTCGCCATCGCCGACCTTCCCGCGCGCGTCCGCGCCCGCCAGTCCTAGGCCTACAAGGCCTAGGTCGTTGCCCGCGTCCTCACCAATTGCGTGCCCAGCGCTCCCCGCATGCCCATCGTCTGCTGCTCCGCGCGTGCCGCCAATCACCGTGGCCTGCTCGTCTACCGCGCACCCTTGTGCGCCCGCAGTGCCGCGCGTACCGCCAACCTTTGTGGCCCGTTCCTTCCAAGTGCCGAACGCCAATGCGTCCCAGTCAACCGCCGTGCTCCGATCCTCTCCTCTGCACCCGCGTACACTCGACGCCGTGTGCCTCACCTTATCATGCGCATCATGGCACGATGCGCGTTCTTCGCTCGTGCTCGCACCCTTGTCGCCGACTGACTCCAAGTGCTCGCCCGATCCCTCAAGCTCTCCCGACGGCCATGGATCCCATCCATCCAACCCAATACAATCACCAGCTCTCCAAATCCAACTATCCTCCATTCTACTCTTACCTTGCCTTCGAGCCTCCATCTTGCGAACTCGCCTTTTCCTCGAACAAGGCTTACACCAACACTTCTCTTCTTTAGCCTTTGTCTTGCCTTTCCTTCGAGTTATTTTGGTCTTGCGTCTCCTAGGCTTAAGTTTAGCTCTTGGACCACATCCTTTCGGCCAATCCCTCACACATGATGGCCGGTAAATAGGACTAGATGGCTCCTCCAACATATTTTCTAGCCAAATATCGAGTCCATCGCCACCCTCATCCTCCGTCTCTCCTGGGTTGATGACCACTTTCGTATCATTCCCCTCCTCTTCGAGACTTTCCTTGTCCTCAAGGATTAGAAAATTCAGCTCTCCTTCATCTTCTTGGTCATGAGCATCGATCACCATCGCTTCTCGGGCTTCCATGAGTTGACGCTCGTACTCTTCAATATTCCTTCGCTCATGAAGCTCATCAAGATATGTTGCTTCCCATGGCGTGAGCTCTCTTTCCAAACCTTCCAACATCTCAAGATCTTCCCAATCTAACTCATCCAATGGTGGGTAAGACATTTTTTTTTTTACTCTAAAAAAATTCGAACAAAAATTTGAACCAAAAAAATAAAACAAGAGAAATTCGGCCCCTCAACAAAAGGTAATAACCGAAAAAAAACCAAACAAAGGACTAACAAGATGACACTTTTTTTTTTAGGACACGAAAAAATAATTGAAAAATTCGAATAAAAATTCGAAAATTTCGAACAAAAAATAATAAAAATTCGCCACCCTCAGCAAAAGGCAAAACCGAAAAAAGAAAAAAAGATAGATAGATAAAGACACGATCAGCACCTCTCAATGAAAGCACCAATGATGACGGATCGTGTTGTTATCTATACGTGGGTTGTGAACAAACGCGCACTAGGGCCTTCGTTTATCCACGATAGGTGTATCTAACAGACGCACTATCGGCCTTCTCCTAGACACTGTGACTTCAAGACGCTCTAATGGCCTTCTCTCCGACACTGTATGTAAACACGCACTAACGGCCTTGTTTAAACACACGTTAAGAACATCAGTTCCCCCTCAAGATTGGCTCACCAATTCAATACTCAATTTAACTTAAAAAATATGATGAGGTACATGGGGTATTTATAGTTGCAAAATAAATCTAAGCCTAACTATACTAGATCTCCTAAATCTTGCAAGAATAGAAATCCTAACACTAGAAAGCAATATAATCCTAAACCTACCAAATAACTAATGCTTGGCTTGCACACCAAGCAATTCTAGAATGCTCCTAATCTTGCGCCCAAACCCTTTGCCGCCTTACGTGTCGCGCGCCTTACGCGTATTCGCGCGCCACCCTTCGGTTGCCTAATCCTTGGCGCGCAAGGTATCGCGCGCCTCGTGTGCCCCGCACGCGCATGCCGCCTCTCCAGCCCTCTCGCCTAGTCCTTCGGGAACTAGGGCTTGCGCGTGCCCTTCACACGCGCCCGCTCTTGTGCGCGCCCCGTCCGTGTCGCCTGTTGCCTGCGCGTGCGCGCCGCCTTCGTCGCCTATGCCTATCGCGCATAGGCATGCGCCCGCGTCTTCGCTGCACTCGCGCGCTATCGCACGCTCCTCGCCATCGCCGACCTTCCCGCGCGCGTCCGCGCCAGCCAGTCCTAGGCCTACAAGGCCTAGGTCGTTGCCCGCGTCCTCACCAATCGCGTGCCCAGCGCTCCCCGCATGCCCATCGTCCGTTGCTCCGCGCGTGCCGCCAATCACCGTGGCCTGCTCGTCTACCGCGCACCCTTGTGCGCCCGCAGTGCCGCGCGTACCGCCAATCTTTGTGGCCCGTTCCTTCCAAGTGCCGAACGCCAACGCGTCCCAGTCAACCGTGGTGCTCCGATCCTATCCTCCGCACCCGCGTACACTCGACGTCGTGTGCCTCACCTTATCACGCGCATCATGGCACGATGCGCGTTCTTCGCTCGTGCTCGCACCCTTATTGCCGACTGACTCCAAGTGATCGCCCGATCCCTCAAGCTCTCCCGACGGCCATGGATCCCATCCATCCAACCCAATACAATCACCAGCTCTCCGAATCCAACCATCCTCCATTCTACTCTTACCTTGCCTTCGAGCCTCCATCTTGCGAACTCGCCTTTTCCTCGAACAAGGCTTACACCAACACTTCTCTTCTTTAGCCTTTGCATTGCCTTTCCTTCGAGTTCTTTTGGTCTTGCATCTCCTAGGCTTAAGTTTTGCTCGTGGACCACATCCTTTCGGCCAATCCCTCACACATGATGGCCGGTAAATAGGAATAGATGGCTCCTCCAACATATTTTCTAGCCAAATATCGAGTCCATCGCCACCCTCATCCTCCGTCTCGCCTGGGTTGATGACCACTTCCGTATCAGCGGGCCCGTGCGCACGCTGCCAGTCGCGCTGGCTGACTGATGATGGATCGTGTTGTTATCTATACGTGGGTTGTGAATAAACACGCACTAGGGCCTTTGTTTATCCAAGATATATTTATCTAGTAGACGCACTATCGGCCTTCTCCTAGACACTGTGACTTCAAGACACTCTAATGGCCTTCTCTCCGACACTGTATGTAAACACGCACTAACGGCCTTGTTTAAACACACGTAGAACATAAGTTCCCCTCTCAATTGGCTCACCAATTCAATACTCAATTCAACATGAAAATAATGATGAGGTACATGGGGTATTTATAGGTGCCAACTACCTCTAATGCTAATCTTACTAGGAAACTATTAAAACAATAAAATGTTAAATCCTAAGGTAAGTAAATATCCTACTACCATAAAATCCTAAATCTACTAGATCTCTTAATGTCTTGACTTGCACTCCAAGCACAAGTCTTGAAGCTCAAGTCGCCGCCCTCAGCCCAACTGCCTCTCTTCGCGCGCCGCCCACGAGGCCTAGTCCTCGTCGGGAGCGGCATCCTGCGCGCGTGCACCACGCGCGCCCCTGCGCCCGCGTCACCCCTATGCGCACCTCATCCCGCGCGTCCCGTCCCAACGCGCATGTGATGCTCACTCTCGCCAGTTTGCCTTCGCGCTCGCTTCCCGCTGGCTTCTCGCGCGTGCCGCCAACCTCCTGGCCCCGCTCGCCTACCGTGCGCCCCGCTGTGCCTAGCGCTAATGCGCGCTCGCCATTTCGATGCGCATCACCGCTCGTCAATTTGCGCGCATCATCACTCGATGCGCGCCACTTGCTCATTCGCCCATCCCCCGTGACCGCTTGTGCCGATCCCGTCCACTCATCGCATCCGTCCGTCGGCCCACAACAATCGCCGGCACACGCTTGCTCCTCGCCCGGCCCTTCTGCGTGCTCGCTCACGCTCGCCCATCTACAACAGTCCTTCACGCGCATCAACAACCCAACAACCTCCCCCTGCGCGCCACTTCGCCTAACTCCCAAGCGCCATGCGTGTCTACGCCAATGTGCGTGTGCGCGCCCTTCTTGAATACGCCATTTCTCGCGTGTGAGCGTTGCTAGCCTCGTGACCATCTTCTTGTGTGCCCTCGCGCACCTCCATGCGCGACCCTCATTAACCACTTCGTGCGCTCGTGCATCACGTCCATGCACTCCTCGATCCAAGCCCGTCCGCATACGCGCTCGTACCCGTCTTTTAGGCCATGCTTGCATCGTTTTGGCCCTATTTTCAGCCTCCTCGAGTCCTCTTGGCTCTCGGCCCTTCTTGTCACAGGGGTACGGAACCCACTTCCGTATCATTCCCCTCCTCTTCGAGACTTTCCTTGTCCTCAAGGATTCATCCTCGACCATACAAACTTCGGGCACTCCTTCTTCGACCATGCGCACATCCCACTCATGGTCATTGTCGACCTCGACCAAGACCTCGACTTTGAACATCTCTTCATCTGTGTTGTCCTCCTTGTGCGTCACGTCGCGTCTCTCTTCGACCACAACCAAGATCGCCTCCTTGACCTCGATGTGTTGCGCGTGTCGTTCTTGCGCGCATGCTTTGCTCCAATCACCCAAACTCACCATGGTGTACTCGGCGTTGGTCTCCTGCTTGTACGACATTCTCTCTTGGTTCTCCTCGTCCGTGAACTCGTCGGCAGACAACGGTTTCTCTCACTCGACTTGGTCGACCTCACACTCGTCCGCCTTGTCTTCAACATAGCCCGGTAGATCGAACGTAAATAAGGGCTCTCCTTCGATGACCTCCTCCATGATCTTCAATTGTCTTTCATACTCCTCCTTTTGCTCGTACATCTCCTCTAAATAATCTTGCTCCCAAGGGGTTAATTCCCTCTCCAAACCTTCGAGATATTCGAGATCCTCCCAATCCAACTCAACTAATGGCTCGAACATCATGACTCTCTCTTTTTTTTCTTCTTTTTTTTTATGACTCTAAAAATTCAAAATAAAATTCGAACCAAAAAAATTCAAAAAAGCAAGAGAAATTCGGCCCCTCAACAAAAGGTAATAACCGAAAAAACAAAGGACTAGATGACACTTTTTTTTTTAACTCACACAAATTTTTTAAAAATTCGAATAAATTCCAAAATTTCGAACAAAAAAAGAAAAAAAAATTCGGTCCCTCATCAAAAGGCAAAACCGAAAAAAAGAAAAAAGATAGATAGATAAAAACACGATCAGCACCTCTCAATGAAAGCACCAATGATGACGGATCGTGTTGTTATCTATCCGTGGGTTGTGAATAAACGCGCACTAGGGCCTTCGTTTATCCACGATAGATGTATCTAGTAGACGCACTATCGGCCTTCTCCTAGACACTGTGACTTCAAGACGCTCTAATGGCCTTCTCTCCGACACTGTATGTAAACACGCACTAACGGCCTTGTTTAAAAACACGTTAGAACATAAGTTCCCCTCTCAATTGGCTCACCAATTCAATACTCAATTCAACATGAAAATAATGATGAGGTACATGGGGTATTTATAGGTGCCAACTACCTCTAATGCTAATCTTACTAGGAAACTATTAAAATAATAAAATATTAAATCCTAAGGTAAGTAAATATCCTACTACCATAAAATCCTAAATCTACTAGATCTCTTAATGTCTTGACTTGAACTCCAAGCACAAGTTTTGAAGCTCAAGTCGCCGCCCTCAGCCCAACCGCCTGATGACGGATCGGGTGTTGCGTTCCCTCGACTTGTCTCGATCACGGCTTTGCCACGGCCTTGCTCTCGACGATAGGTGTGATCGACTCGGTTATTAGCCTAACTCTCTCACGATACTTGAGTTCACTCAGTTATTAGCCTCGCTACACTCTCGAAATAGATCGGGTCTTAGCCTCTCTAAATCGTTGAAGTGGCTCGGGTCTTAGCCTCACCAATTCGATTGCATGATCGAATCTCACGACTCTAACACACGGTTTCGAACAGACGTTCTTTTCTATTAACTTCTTCCACATGAAAAACAATGAGGGAACATCCCTATTTATAGATCCTAATTACTACTAATTCTAATCTACCTAAGAAACATATTAAAGCAATAAAATATTAAATTCCTAAACATTCTAGATATTATTTTGCAAGAAGGAAACTAAATATACTAGAGTCCTAAATTGACTAGATCTTGATCTTGCTTGGCTTGCACTCCAAACAATTCCAATCCACATGCTCATGTACTCGGCCGCCTTTCGCACGCCCGTCGCCCTAACCGCCTTTGTGCATGCGCCGACCTTCGAGGTTTCCTAATCCTCATCGCGCGCGGCTTCGCGCGCGCGCGCCTCACACGCGTCACGCGTTGCCTCGGTCTCTCCTAGTCCCATGCGGACTAGGCCTCGCGCGCCTGTCGCCCAATCGCGCGCCAATGCCCTCGCCCAGCTGCCGCCGCCTTCCTCATGCGCGTGTGCCCCATCGCTCGGCACTCCCAAGCCTACCCAGCCTAGGGCGTTGCCCGCGTCGTCCTCACTTGCGCGCCCAACGCTCTCCGCGTCCTCGCTGCCCAGGCCCCGCGCGTCCCAGCCACCGTCCGCACGCCTATTGCCTACGGCGTGCCCTACGGCGCCCGCTACTCCGCGCGTCGCATCCGTCGTCCGCGTGTCTCCGTGCATGCTACGCACGCCCAGCGTCCTGTGTACCGCACCTCGCTCATTTATCGCGCGCCTATGCACGCTTAGCACCGCCCGCGCATCGTCCACCGCCCGATACGCGCCCGTCCATCCATAGCAATCTCTCGCGCGCATCAACCACCCAACATCCACCCCTTGCGCGCCACTTCGCCAAACCATCAAGCGCCATGCGCGTCTACGCCAATGCGCGTGTGCGCGCCCTTCTTGAATGCGCCCTTTTTTGTGTACTTGTGCGCCTCGCATACGAGCTTGTACCCGTCTCTTAGGCCATGCGTGCATCGTTTTGGCCCTATTTTTAGCCTCCTCGGGTTGTCTTGGCTCTCGGCCCTTCGTGTCGTCGGGGGTCAAAACCCACTTACGCATCACCGCCTCTCTTCGCGCGCCGCCCACGAGGCCTAGTCCTCGTCGGGCGCGGCTGATACGGAAGTGGGTTTTGAGCCCTGAAGATGAGAAGGTCCGAGGGTCGATACTATCTGAGAAGGCCAAGCAAAGGGCCGAAACAAGGCTTGCATGGCCTAGGAAACATGCACGAGCACGTATACAAGGGTTCCGACGTGCACAATGGTATAGGAGATCGAGCAAGAGTCTCGAGAGATCAAAGCTAGAAGGATCGGGCACATGGAGGTATGCAAGGGCACTCAAAAAGGTGGTCCGTAAGAGGACGACTATCGAGCGCAAGAAAGGGCGCATTAGACAAGGGCGTGAATACGCGCATTGGCGTAGACATGCATGGCGCTTGGAGATTAGGCGAAGTGGTGCGCAGGGCGAGGATGTCTGGAGGTTAATGCGCACGAGGGATTGCAGCAAATGGACGAGCACGCATCGGGCGTCGGACGATACGCGGATAGCGTTGGGCGCATGTAGGCGCGCAGTAGGCGAACGGAGCGCTGGGGCGCTGAGTGGGACGCACGGTCCAGTGGACAGGCACGGGAATCGTGCGGGGTTATCGAGCGTGGGCATCAGCCGCACGGTTGACAAGGACGCGCGAGAGCAGGGTAACCAGATGGGCGAGCGCGCGATGGGGAGTGAGTGGTGCGCAGGCGCGCGAAGCCTAGGCCGTGTAGGAACAAGCGAAGGAGAGACAGCGCATGGGCGAGCCGCGTGTGCAGTTGGCGACGCGTGCGAGATGGGCGAAGACCTAGGCCTAGTAAGCTTAGGCAAGACAGGCGACGCGCAAGCAGGCATGGGTCTTGACCGAGTAGGAGTAGACGCGCTAGGCAACACGCGCGAGGCACAAGTCAAAACTGAGGTGACAAGCCTAATCCTCATAGGAATAGGTAAGACACGAATCCTAGACCCCGCAGGACTAGGAAAAGCAGCTGAGTGCCGAAACGCGCGTGAAGGATCGGTGACGGGAGTATTCCTCGGAAGATCATTTAACGTAGCCGGGAGCATATTCCTAGTAGGAATAGGCAAGGTGGTTATGGGCTCAAAGTCTGATCCTTCAAGGAATAGGAATAGCGTACACAAGGCGCGAGACCTTACTCCTCGAGGCTAGTGGATAGGCGGGCGTAGGAGACGCGACCTTAGTCCTCGAGGACTAAGGCAAGGAGGCGTGAGGCGGCGGGAAGACCTAGGTGGCGTGAGAGAGAGAGAGAGAGAGAGAGAGAGAGAGGAGGTTGGAAAGTCTTCTACATGGAGTGCAAGACAAGACTACTTGCAGTGCAAGCCAAGGCATTAGATCCCCTAGCTATTTGGTTTCCTTATTGCATTATAATATCTAGATTGGTTAGGATACTTAATATTTTATTGCTTATTTAGTTTCCTAGGTAGATTAGACTTAGACAAATCTTGTGCCTATATAAAGGCCCCTTCCCCATGTTATCATTGAATCATTCAAGACATCAATAGAAATCTAGAACTTTGTTCTTCCAACTTTGCTTTAGTCTTTTCACCAGAATACTATTGCAATTTTATTCGTTCCAAGAGGCGCTGTTGTGGCTCGAAGAACATTATCGGCGATTCAAGGCGCGGGTTAGCGGCTTATCGGCAGTCGAAACACATGATCCTCATCATTGGTGCTTTCATTGAGAGGTGTTGATCGTGTGTTTTTCTTCTACCCCATTCCCCTTCTTTTCTTCCCCTTTATTTTTTGTACCTATCAAAAAAAAAAAAATTCAAAATCACGGGTTGCTTGGGGAAATTTTATTTTTGAGATCTTGGGTTGGTTTATTGTTTCCAAAGAGTTACGTATTTAGATTTTTTTTTTTTTTATATATTTTTTGTGTGCGTGAGTTTTGGTTAAAAAAAAAAAGAAAAAGTGTTTTGTTTGTGGTGTGTGCGTGAGTGCCGAGAGTTAAAAAAAGAAAAAAAGAGCGGAGAGTTATTCGACTGGGAATTAGTATTGTGAATTAGGATTGGTAGTGTTCTTGTTTGGGAAATTAATTTCCCTTGTTGGGGCTGATCACGAGTTGTAATAAAAAAAATAAATCTTCAAGACGAGTCCTCGAAGCAAAGAACGCAAGCAAGAGAAGAAATCCATGGCCAACAAGGAGATGAAGGACAAGATCGATAATCTTGACGTCCAGATGCGAAGTATGAGCGAGGTCATGGAGGGAAGGCTTGGATCGCTTGACGAAAGTCAAAACAACACCAACACCACCGTCACGCGACTCGAACAAAGATTCGAGGAAGTCTTGCGCGCGCTCCAGCAGCAGCCCCCACACCATCGCGACGACCCCCCAAGGCGCGAACATCGCCGACACACCGATCGCACACCATCACCTCAGCGAGAGGATTGACGGGAGCAACGGCGCGCGCGCGAACATGCAAGGACCGGCGACGCGAGGGTTACGAACACGAGGAGGAATTCGACCAGCGGTTGCAGGCGTCCACCTACCACGAACGACCAAAGCCCGACAAACCGAGGTTCGTAATGTCCATCTTCACGGGTAGTGATTCGGAGGCTTGGCTCAACTGTATTGCACAATATTTCGAACTGAATGAAACAGAAGGTAGTAAGGTACGCAACATTCTACCTAGATGGTGAGGCCAATGTATGGTGGCAATGGCTCTCTAGGATCTACCGTACGCGACAACAGGTCATTACATGGGCTGACTTTGAGAGAGAACTGCTCACACGTTTTGGTACGTCTGATTACCATAACTACAATGAGGCCCTTGCACGCATACGACAGACCGAAAACTTGCGTGAATATATTAAGGAGTTCGAACGTCTAGCATGTCGCGTGCGAGATTGGCCTGAAGACGCATTGGTGGGAGCGTTCATCAGCGGCCGAAAGTTTGATCTAGCTGCTGAGGTGCGCTTAGAGCGTCCTGAGACAATGCATGCGGCTATGGAAGTGGCCCGACGCCGAGAAGATCATCTTGTGGCAACTCGAAGGGGACGGGCGGATGCACGCTACCCTGAGACGCGACGCGCACAACCGGACGCAAGCAATATGTTTTCGAGCGGCCGACCACCCGATAGTTCTCGACCACCAGTCCAGGAGGTTAAGAGACTGTCGCCCGAGGAAATAAAGCGCCGACGTGAGAAGAGACTCTGTTTCAAGTGCGACGAGAAATTTACGCCTGGCCATCACAGCAAGCAGGCTTTTGTCATCCACGTCATCGATGATGAAGAGCCCGAGATCGAGGAGGATTGGGAGAAAGAAGTCGAGATTGGGGTTCCCGAAGAGGAGGCTGAAATCTCAATGCACGCAATGGCTGGAACGAGAGGACCGAGGACGATGCGGATACCAGCATGTGTCAAGGACCACCGTGTAGTCGTGCTAGTAGACAACAGATCATCGCACAACTTCATGAACGCCGATCTATCTCAGAAACTGAAGTTTCCAACAACCGAGGTAGAGCCATTCGAGGTTCGAGTAGCCAATGGTGAACGGCTAAGGTGCACCGAGTCTTATCGCAGGGTGCCGATCAAATTTCAAGGAGTCACCATCAAAGCCGATCTCTATGCGCTATCCTTGGTGGGACCCGACGTTGTGTAAGGAGTACAATGGCTCGAAGGTTTAGGAAAGGTGACCACCGACTACCGGATGGGAGTCATGGAGTTCGACTCAGGAGAGCACCGGGTCACGTTAAAAGCAAGCAAAGACAGCAGAACCAAAGAGTTTGGTCTCAAGAGTATTGAGCGGGTTTGGCATGGGGGCGGTCAGATTTTTACCGTCGAGGAAGTAGGCGCATACGCGAGCATGGTCGAGCATGTCTCGACGGAATATGATGGCCCACCTATCTTCGATGTGTACCCCGAGGATGAACTCATAGACGACGAAGTAGTCGAGGGAGCGATCAAGGAAACTGAGGTCAAAGGCGAGGTGCCTGAGATTTAGACGATCACACAGCAGCAATTCAAGAAACGCGAGTTGGTTAGAGCATCCGACCACGTACTAGGCGAGCCCGACAAAGAAAAAGGCCAGATCGACGAAAAGTGTAAGGAGCCTATCTTTTCGCTTGAATTCTCGAAATATTTTAAGGACTTGAGGCCCATCTAGTACGTGAGTGAGTCAACAGATTATGAAGGACCGCCTATTTTCGATGTATACCCCGATGAGTACTTTGTCGAGGTTGAAGGCATTTGGGTCGAGTCCAAAGAAGATGTTGTGGTCGAGGTGATGACGTCCCAATTAATGGTCAATGATGAGTCCTTGAGGACAAGGACATTCTTAAAGAGGTCGGGAATGATACGGAAGTGGGTTTTGAGCCCTAAAGATGAGAAGGTCCTAGGGTCGATACTATCCGAGAAGGCCAAGCAAAGGGCCGAAACAAGGCTTGCGTGGCCTAGGAAACGTGCACGATCACGTATACGAGGGTACCGACGTGCACAATGGTATAGGAGGTCGAGCAAGAGGCTCGAGAGATCAAGGCTAGAAGGATCGGGCACATGGAGGTATGCAAGGGCACGCAAAAAGGTGGTCCGTAAGAGGGCGACTATCGAGCGCAAGATAGGGCGCATTAGACAAGGGCGTGAATACGCGCATTTGCGTAGACGTGCATGGCACTTGGAGATTAGGCGAAGTGGTGCGCAGGGGGAGGATGTCGGGAGGTTAATACGCACGAGGGATTGCAGCAAATGGACGAGCACGCATCGTGCGTTGGACGATATGCAGACAGCTTTGGGCGCATGTAGGCGCGCAGCAGGCGAACGGAGCGCTGGGGCGCTGAGTGGGACGCGCGGTCCAGTGGACAGGCGCGGGAATCGTGCGGGGTTATCGAGCGTGGGCAGCAGCTGCGCGGTTGAAAAGGACGCGCGAGAGCAGGGTAACCAGATGGGCGAGCTCGCGATGGGGAGTGAGTGGTGCTCAGTCGCGCGAAGCCTAGGCCGTGTAGGAACAGGCGAAGGAGAGACAGCGCATGGGCGAGCCGCGTGTGCAGTTGGCAACGCGTGCGAGATGGGCGAAGACCTAGGCCTAGTAAGCTTAGGCAAGACAGGCGACGCGCAAGCAGGCATGGTTCTTGACCGAGTAGGAGTAGACGCGCTAGGCGACACGCGCGAGGCACAAGTCCAAACTGAGGTTAACAAGCCTAATCCTCATATGAATAGGTAAGACACGAATCCTAGACCCCGCAAAACTAGGAAAAGCAGCTGAGTGCCAGAACGCGCGTGAAGGATCGGTGACGGGAGTATTCCTCGAAAGATCAGGTAACGTAGCCGGGAGCATATTCCTAGTAGGAATAGGCAAGGTGGTTATGGGCTCAGTGTCTGATCCTTCAAGGAATAGGAATAGCGTACACAAGGCGCGAGACCTTACTCCTCGAGGCAAGTGGATAGGCAGGCGTAGGAGACGCGACCTTAGTCCTCGAGGACTAAGGCAAGGAGGCGTGAGGCGGCGGGAAGACCTAGGTGGCGTGAGAGAGAGAGAGAGGAGGTTGGAAAGTCTTCTACTTGGAGTGCAAGACAAGACTACTTGGAGTGCAAGCCAAGGCATTAGATCCCCTAGCTATTTGGTTTTCTTATTGCATTATAATATCTAGATTGGTTAGGATACTTAATATTTTATTGCTTATTTAGTTTCCTAGGTAGATTAGACTTAGACAAATCTTGTGCCTATATAAAGGCCCCTTCCCCATGTTATCATTGAATCGTTCAAGACATCAATAGAAATCTAGAACTTTGTTCTTCCAACTTTGCTTTAGTCTTTTCACCAGAATACTATTGCAATTTTATTCGTTCCAAGAGGCGTTGTTGTGGCTCGAAGAACACTATTGGCGATTCAAGGCGCGGGTTAGCGGCTTATCGGCAGTCGAAACACACGATCCTCATCAGCGGCATCCTGCGCGCGCGCACCACGCGCGCCCCTGCGCCCGCGTCGCCCCTATGCGCACCTCATCCCGCGCGTCCCGTCCCAACGCGCAGGTGACGCTCACTCTCGCCAG
>CACSLK010014283.1:2335319-2361582 GCA_902706635.1 Striga hermonthica | reverse complement strand
GGCCGTCCGGCAACAACTCTCGATAAATTCAACTTCAAATGACATAATCTGACCTGGCATGAACATGAATACTGAATTAACTTGAAAACATGAATTTTCGTATAAAAAGCTGGACTCGGCCGCAGCGGGCGCACGGTGCGCTGCCGACGGCGGTAAGCCGTTTTACGACCAAACTTCATTTTCTTTCGGCAACTCCTACTTGACTGAACATGAACCAATATTTATTGAATAAATAGACATGATATGTTCGAAAAAGTATTTACTTAATGAACTTGATACGCATGAGCGGCCCGTGGCTCGTGCTACGTGCACGGCCACGTCCTTCGGCCAAAACAACGACTGAACTTCATATTCTTTCGAAAAACTTAAACTGAATAGACATGATAGAACATAAAAAGGCTGATTACATGATTAATGCTCAAGAGACTTTAACTTAAAACATGAGCACACTCGCTATGCCCTCGCACGGCCGAAAGGCCTAAAGCCGTGTCATGAACATGAATAATTCGAAACTATCATGCCTTTAACATGAATAACTTAAGGTAAACGAAGTTACCTCACGGAACTCTCGGCTGATCGCACCTACTGCTCGAGACGATCGGAGCTTCCGTACGTGCGCGATCACTCCGTGCGGTGCGTGTGCGGTGCTTACGGTTAAGCCTTTGCGGTGCGGTGAGCTTATGGTGTGGCTTTCCTCCCTAACTCTCTCAATACTCTCAATACTTAGTGCATAATTTAAGATGATGAAGGGCCATTTTTCATCCCAACCTCACCCTTAAATAGCCTCATAACCGAAATAGAAAGAAGGTGGAGTTTTTGTTGGCTACACCATTGCATGACATATACTAATCTATAGTGCTTAGTCATCATAAGTGAGGTTAGTCATCAATTAAGTGCACAAGAATTAGCCACCTCATACTAACTAATTCTTCCCCACTTCCACTTATAAACTTACGGCAATTAAGAAGGAATTGAGGAAAATTTATTTAAAGGCTAAGGCTTTACAAGAATAAGTGGAGGAAAAATCCCCTTTTTAATGCCTACGGCATTATTTACATTAATCATGATTAATTTCCTATTTAATAATAATTAGTGCTTAACTTTTAATTAGACATGATACTTAATTACTAAAATTATTCCGAACTTCAACGGAACGTCGAAAATAATTTCGGGTAATTTCGACTGAAAAAAAAAAAATCCGAAAATAATAATCGACATCGTTATTATATCGGAACTAAAACGTGATTTATATTATTAATTTGACGGGATATTACAATCTACGTATAGTACTAACAATACCAGTACGTTTCCGTTGCTCTTTTTGTATACACAACTTTCGTCTTGACATTGATCAAATCCATACGACTTGATCACCTCGTCAAAATGAATATTCCAAGACCTAGAAGCTTGTTTTAGTCCATAAGAGACTTCTTTAGCTTCCATACTCGATGCTCTTGGCCTTTCTTCACATAACCCTCGGGTTGCTGCATGTCTTCATCCAAGTTTTCGTTAAGGAAAGTTGTCTTGACATCCATTTGCCAAACCTCATAGTCCATGTGACTTGCTATGGATAAGAGAATCTGGATCGACTTAAGCATGGCTACCGGTGAGAAGGTCTCATCATAATCGATTCCCTCTTTCTGAGTGAAACCTTTCGCAACCAGCCGTGCTTTGAAGGAAATAACCTTCCCGTCAGATCCTCTCTTACGCCTATAGACCCATTTGCACCCAATGGCTTTCTTGCCTTCAGGAAGGTCCCTAAGGTCGTATACATCCATAACATCTATAGATTCAATCTCAGAAACCATAGATTTTTGCCAAGAATCTGCATCTACGTCTTGGATTGCCTCATTGTAGGTCCAAGGATCACTATCATGCTCTTCACTTGGGATCAAGTCTGAAGACTCTCCCACAAACATGAAACGATCGGGCTGACGAACAACCCTCTCACTACGACGAGGCAATTCAGGTGTAAATACATCAGAGTCAACACGTTGTGCAGTCTCTTGTGGTATATCCTCTTGCACAGTTGGTATGCCATTGTTTGCCCTATACTCTTTGAGAATAATCTCACTCTTGGACTTATGCTCACTCATATAGTCATCCTCTAAAAATCGGGCATTGGGTCTAACCACTACCCTCTGATCTTTAGGAATATAAAAGTAACCACCTCTCGTTCCCTTTGGGTAACCTACAAACAGCCTACTTCTGTTCTAGGTGCCAACTTGTCAGCTTCCTTATCCAACACATGTGCTGGGCAGCCCCAAATCCGAATGTGGTTTAAACTGGGCTTGCGCCCGGACCACAATTCTATTGGAGTTTTTGGAACTGATTTAGAATTTACAAAGTTAAGAAGGTACGCCGCCATTTCCAAGGCATATCCCCAAAACGAGGTAGGTAATGAAGCATAGCTCATCATCGATCTCACCATTTCCAACAGAGTCTTATTCCTTCTCTCTGCTACGCCATTCTGTTGGGGAGTACCAGACACAGTCAGCTGGGATGTAATCCCATTCTCTAATAAGTATTACCTAAATTCATTGCTAAGGTATTCGCCACCACGATCAGATTGCAGTGACTTGATACTTTTCCCTTGACGGTTCTCCGCTTCTGCCTTGAATTCTCTGAACTTGTCAAAGAATTCAGACTTGTGGCGCATCATGTAAATGTACCCATATCTTGAGTAATCGTCAATTAAAGTAACGAAATACTCAAAGCCACCTCTAGCTTGAATAGACATAGGCCAACACAAATCAGAGTGAATCAATTCCAACACATCATCGGACCTATTCCCCTTGGCCTTAAAGGGCCTAGAAGTAATCTTGCCTTCCAAATAGGATTCGCAGACTGGAAATGGTTCAACTTGGAATGATTCCAAGAAGCCATTACCTACCAGCCTTTGGATCCTCCTTTGATTGACATGACCCAACCTTAGGTGCCAAAGATATGTCTGATTCGACTGAGAAGGTTCCTTTCTCTTGTTTAGTGATGAAGATGCATGAGCCTCAGTCACAGTATGATATGCACAAGTAATAGTATAAAGATTGTTAACCAACATGCCAGAACCGATAAAAGAGTTATTTCTCATAATAACAACATTGTCATTAAAAATAACTGAATATCCATCCAAAAACAGCTTCGAAATCGAAATTAAATTCTTCCGAAAACTCGGCATGTACAAAACGTTCTTTAATACTAAAATAGAATCAGAAAAAGATAAGTGCACATCTCCCACTGCAACCACCACCACTCGTGTAGCATTGCCCAAGCTGATGGCAATCTCGCCCTCACTAAGCTGCCTTCTTTGCAGAAACCCCTGCAAAGTATAACAAACATGATCAGTGGCTCCTGTATCTACTACCCAAGAACTGGTAGAACAAGCCGCAAAGCATGTTTTGACAACTAAAGCAAGAGACGTACCAGGAGCGTCCTTGAGGGGACAATCTGACTTCTAATGTCCTGTCTTGTTGCACTTGAAGCACTTGCCTTTCGGCTTCACCACGCCACCAGAAGGCGCTACCGCTTTCCTCCCACCACTCCCACTGCTCCCACTGGTTCCACCACTCTTTTTCTGCACTTGCTTTTTCTTCTACCCGCCTTTTGACGAAGAAGGTCCAGCTTGTACAGAAACATGAGCCTGTGGTCCCCTTCCCATAAGACCCTCCGCTGCAACCAATTCCGTAAGAAGCTCAGCTAGAGTATAGCCCTTCTTTATCATGATTGCATTTTGGCGGAAGTTCTTATAGGACTTCGGGACCGACAGCAGGATGATATCGATCTTGGCTTTGCCGTCGATGTTTTCTCCGAGCACATCTATCTCATTAAGATATTCCATCATCTTGAGAACATGCTCTCGCACAGAAGCTCCCTCTGGCACGACAAAAGACATAATCTTCCTCATAGCCTCAAATCGAGCAGCCCTATCTTGCTCACCAAAGAGTTCCTTGAGGCTCAACATCATGTCAGCAGCAGTAAACATGGTGTGATCCTGCTGTTGCAAAACATTTTACATGGATGCCAAGATGTAGCAACGAGCCATCTCATCAGCCTTATGCCATTTCCGATGAGCCTCCCTTTCCGCTTCAGTAGATTAGGCGCTCAAATGAGCAGGAGCAGGAGTGGTGAGAACAAACTTGTACTCATCAGCAACAAGGACAATATCCAGATTTCTCTTCCAGTCCAAATAATTTGGACCAGTAAGCTTGTTTTGATTGAGAATGACCATAAGCAGATTGAATGACATGATGAATAACTGAAATAAATAATTGCAAACACGTAAGCAATAATTCACATGAATTTGAAGTAAAAAATATGGAAACCTTCAAAAACCATTATTTAATGCAACCTTCGACAACTTAACGAACACACATGCAAGCCACGTTGGGTGGACGTTTACACTTATTTCAATTAATCAGACACCCAGTCATTAATCTCAATTGCACGCCAACCTGTCCTTATGGCAAATGAAATTAATAGTCGAAATGTTTTAGCACTAGCCATGTGAATTAAAACAGGGACTCCGTTGGAGAGTTATATTAAAATTCACATCTAAGTGATGACCACAATTTAACCCCAAGAACAATCATCCACAATTGATGAACCTACCGATGGGGAAGACACATCGCTTGTAAATAATTTTCTATGGTTATCTCGAAATAATCTTTACCGGTGAGCTTATGAATGACACTATCCGTTAGGGAGGAGACCCCTTGGGTCACGCGTATGCCACTCACTTCACCTAAAGGTTAAGTCGTTTGAATAGAAGTCTTATCTAGTAAGCTCGTGAATGCCGCATCCGTTAGGGGGAGACTCCCAGGGTCCCGCGAGCGACAAACACCTTACTTAAAGACCAATTGTGGAGGCCAAATGAATTAATTAAAATTCATATTAAACTCACTTAGTCATTTTACTTGAAGGTTTTTAACAATATGCAATAAGAAATAATAAAATTCCTATCATGCTCCTAACACGCAAATCACATAAATCCTAGCATTCTCCTAAAATTCAAAACAAAAGCAATAACAGCTTTCTATGAATTTATAGCACCTATTCACATGATTTCTAGCATGTCCAAAATTCGATTTAAATCAGCTAGACACATAATCAAATAAACATGCTCTAGCAAAATTAAATCGACATCCACAAAGCGATAAAAAATACGAAAATTAAAACACATCTATCGCAGCCCCTTTAAAACCAACCACTAACGGCCTATTAAAGCTATTACATGATTCAGCAAGGTCGTGGATGAACACTCGAATCGGCATCTCGCGTAATCAGGCCATTCACGCAATGTCTGCACCAACCGACGGAAAAGGGACGAAAACTTCATCTAGACGATAGAATTTGACCCCGCCACAGGCTATCCCTGCGTAGCATCTACATGTGTAGATCTCGCTATCCCGTTTCCGAAATGGTATTATGGGCTGAAATCGGACACCTGTAGCAAAAGTTATGGCCAAAACGGTTTTCGACGAAAATGCCCCCAGTGAAAGCTGAAACCCTAGCCGCTGCCTCCAGGCTGATCATCTTCATCATGTTCGACTTTGAACACAAAATTACAGCAAAAATCGAACAAGAACAGCCCTACTACAGTCTACAAAATTGCCTATACTACCCACACTTATTATCTGGTGGGAAAAACGATTACAACAATACACAAGGGCTGCGATAGACACCATCCAAAAGCATAAACGAGATAAACGATCATCCATACCATGAACATGACTGAAAACAAATAAACGAATAAAAGAAATCAACTACATGTTCCAGGTAGAGCCAATAATCTACGAAACCGAGGCTCTGATACCAATTGCTGGAACACGCCGATGAGGCGGTCCTTCCCACGGATCGATATCGGATACCAAACACGTACATACATGATTTCGAATAACCCTAGGCATGCTCCTAAAGTACGAACAGAGAATTACCTTGAAAAGGAGGTTTGATTCGATCTGAGCGATCTTTTAGTCTGTCTTCCGACCACGTTTGGACGCTGGATGGATGACGATCCTCTAAACGGAAGCAAGGAGCGGATTGCCTTTGTTCTTCTCTGAACCCCTCACGTTTCCTTCCTCTTCCACGTTTTCTGTGGTGGCTGAAGACGTGATCAATTTCTTAGGGTTCAAGAACGTGTGCAAGCCCTCCTTTTGTGAAGTCCTTGGTCCAGACTAGGGATCTCTTAGAAGGTATAGGGTTTGGGCTCTCTACAGGCCCAAATTCTTATGTTCAGCCCAGAACACAATTTGGCCCGTAAATATTAATTCATTCCACTAGAGAATTAATATTACACTCCCATCCTATCCCGAAATGAATCAGGGCTTCTATTAGACTCAATATAATTCCCCGTGTTTAAGATATCACACGTCCATTAATTATTAAAGCTTCTGAATGCTTTAACTGATCAATATCTTTTATTCCTTAAGTAGTACCACTCAACCTTATTATCGTACGGATTAAATCCACCTGCAGGTTTTATACGATAATCCTTATGAGTTCTTTAAGGGGACGTCATCAACCTGGATGTCCAGGACACGGTGCCATAATGCCAATAAATAGATATCATGCAGACAATGTTGTTACCAAAGATACAGAGCATATTGAACCAATACTTGGCTCTCACCCATGGTAAATTAAAGTAACAAACAAATATCCCACATATATAAGTATCACAATTATGGTTAAGAATTAGTAGAGTCACCGAGACCTAGGTTCTTCATGATAGTCAGAACAGAAGAACACGTCTCAACTGTGATCCATTCAATGCGACGCAGCGCACTAGTATAAAACAATAGCCAAGACAAGCTATATCCAGTTTATACTACAACCTAAACCGATAGTCATGTCCATAACTATCTCAGTTGTGAATACCATTTATATCTTATAAGGGACCGACAATGTAATCTTCTGTGTGACTACTAACACACCACATTGTCTACAATATAAGATAATTGGACATTTAGCATACAAGCAATGATAAAGAATGCAACAATGTGAAAACATTTATTTCAGTCGAATGGAAAATCGAATAAATACAATCCAAAAGCTCACATAAAAGTTTGCTTTACTGTATACCCCAACATGCTGAGCATGGGCTGTGCGGGCTGATAGCGTGCTGCCGGGTGCGACTGGCGTGCGCTATGCGTGCCTACACGCACGATTGCCGGCGGCACGCTACTGGGCGCTATAGCACGGACCACGCGCGATGCACCACTGTGATACGGAAGTGGTTATTAACCCCGGTGAGTCAGAGGACGAGTCTTGGGACGATCTCGAGCGATGGCTCGAGAGTGGGCTGGAGGATCCGCAAGTGGAGGAATACTGGCCAGCAGTGAGGTGCGACTGGCCAAGAGGTTATGACAAGAGGAGGAGATCGTGCAATAGAAAGCGCAAAACTAAGCGCGCTAAAAGAGACGAACGGTGATTGCAAACGAGGAAGAGGATTGGGAATATGTCGAGTGCTTCGTGTCGGGAAAGTTGGCTGAGTGGTGTAGAGTTTTTGCGAGGAAAAGGTGCGCATGGCGCATGGAGGGTAGAAGGATGGGCGCGCGAGGGGTGGAATATGGTGGTAGATGCACGCGGGAGATTGCTGTGAGCTGGCGAATGGGTGCGCCGAGTGGATGGATGTGCACGGGGTCGAAGGTGAACGTTTATGAGCGAGCAATATGCATCAGGCAGTGATGCGTGCGATTGGGCGAGCAAGGTGCGCGCAGGTGGCTAGGACGTGCGGGCATCGGGCAGCGAGGGCGCGGGGCGCGCTGGACGCGCGAGTGGCGCGGACGCGGGCAATGGCCTAGGCTTTGCAGGCCTAGGACTGGCAGGAGCACACGCGCGCGAGGAAGCCAGCAGCGACACGGGGCGCGCGATGGCGCGCGAGTGCAACACATGCGCGGGAGTCCTAAACCGTGAAGGACTGGGCGAGTGCGGACAGGCGGCGTGTGAGGCACGCGCGCGAAGCTGCGCGCGACGAGGAATATGCAACGAAGGGCGGCGCGCAGGCAGGCAGCTAGGGTTCGACGTGCGACGCTTGAGACAGCTGAATGGAGTGGGAAGCAAGCAACTTGGAGAGCAAGATATTTAGTTTCCTAGTTGGTTTAATAATTTTAGTATTAGTAGGATTTTACTAGTAGAAGATGTTAGGAGATTTACTTGCTTTATGAATTATATTCTTGCTTTGTTTAGGAGTTTTTAGTAGTATAGGACTAGATTTATTATGCACCTATAAATACCCCATGTACTCTTCATATTTTAAGAAGATGGTTGATGATTAAATACGAGAGTTTGTAAGAGCAAAGCGTGTGTTAGGATTCGTGAGAGTTCGATCATACAAACGAGTGAGCGAGGTTAAGACCCGAGTGATCTCAAAAATCGTGAGAAGATAAGGCTAGTAACCGAGTCGTCCTCATCTATCGTTGAGAGCGGGCCGTGGCAAAGCTAGTTCAAGGCAAACGAGTTGAGACAAACACACGATCCTTCATCATTGGTGCTTTCGTTGAGAGTGATTGATTGTGTGTTTTGTTAAACTTTTCCTATCCCATTTTTTTTCTTTTTGTCCGGTTTTTCCGCCTTTTATTGGAATGTTTTCGAATTTTTCTTCTTCTTTTCGAAATTTTTCGAGAGTATAAAAAAAAAAAAGAAAGATCTATGACAAATCGTGAGAGGTTCGATATGCTAGAGGAAAGCGTGATGTCCCTTGGCAACAGACAACACGTGGTCAACGAAAACATGGAGAAGTTGGAGCTCATGATCCACGACTTGCCGGGAAAGCTCGAGCGAGCCACCCACCACACGTGGAAGAGCCGCGCATCAAGGTCGACATGGAGGGGAAGAGTAGCTCGGCGTCTAGTGGCGAGGACGATGGTGAGCGCTCGCGGGGAACGCGCGCGACGCGCGTAACCCGGCACCACGGCAAACAGCGACATCACGACGATCGGCGGCACCAAGAGGAGCATGCGCATACACGCCCGAGAATCACTATGCCGACGTTCGAAGGAGCAGATCTGGACGCATTGTTAAGTCGTGCCATGCAATTTTCTGAGATCAATGAGGTACACAAGTTCGAGAGGGTCAAGATTGCTGCCTACTACTTATATGGTGAAACCAACACATGGTGGCGATGGGTGTCACATGTTTACAAAAACAAAAGTGAGCAAATCAGTTGGAGAGATTTTGAGAAGGAGCTCATTACTAGGTATGGGTCTAGTGATTATTTTGATTACGATAAGGCTTTGTCAAGGATCCGTCAAGTTGGTAGTCTGCAAGATTATCAAAAGGAGTTTGAGAGAATTGCTAGCAGGGTACGTGATTGGCCCGAAAGTTCGTTGGAGGGTTGAAAGCCGAGCTAGCGGCTGAAGTGAGGTTGGATAGGCCGAGATCAAAGAGAGCAGTTGTGGAGTCAGCCCGATTATACAAGGACCACCTTGCGGCGGTTCAGAAAGCAAGCCGAGGCGACAGACGTCCGGAGACAAGGCGCACGGGCGCAACAGTCGGCACGACATCAGGCGGATCGGCAATGGCGGTCGACGAAGCCCAACGGGCCGAAATCAAGTTGATGTTCGGTGGAGGAACGCGTACCACGAGTAACATGCGGCGATTAACGGAGGATGAAATCCAAAAGCAAAGAGAGAAGGGCCTATGTTTCACGTGCAATGAACGATTCACACCGGGCCACAAATGCAAAGGTAAGGAAGTATTTTTGTTGGAGTTTGAGGAAGAGCATGATAGTGAACTACTTGAGGAGACATTGTTGCATGTGGTCAAGTGCAAGAAAAGAGGCCCAAAGATGATCAGGTTTACCGCAGAAATAAAGGATATGTTGTTGGAGGTACTTGTTGATAGTGGGTCGAGTTTGAATTTCATTGATGAGGAGATAGCCAGGAGATTGAAGTTGGTACCCACAAAAGTCAAGACGTTTGGGGTCAAAGTGGCCAGTGGGCAGAAACTACGAAGAAGTTAGTTGTTCAAGAAAGTTCCCATCATGGCACAGGATCAAGAGCTAGACATTGACCTCTACGCCTTACCGCTTAAGGCTACCGATGTAATGTTGGGAGTGTAGTGGCTCGAGAAACTTGGGCCAATCACAACTGACTATAAACGAGGAAAGATGGAGTTTGGACGACCAGGAAAGCGTATCAAGTTGCGAACTGAGGATCAAGGCGACTCGCCTATTGAAGAGGACGATGAGGATGTTGATGTGTTGAATTTCATTATCCTTGAGGACAAGGAAATTCTTGAAGAGGAGGGGAATGATACGAAAGTGGTTATTAACCCCGGTGAGTCAGAGGACGTGTCTTGGGATGATCTCAAGGGATCGCTCGAGAGTGGGCTGGAGGAGCTGCAAGTGGAGGAATATTGGCCATCAGTGAGGCGCGACTGGCCAAGAGGTTGTGGCAAGAGAAGGAGATCATGCAATAAAAGGCGCAATGCTAAGCGCGCTAATAAGAGACCCACGACGATGGCACACGAGGAAGAGGATTGGGCAGATGCCGAGTGCTTTGTGCCGGGAAAGTTGGTTGAGTGGTGTAGAGCTTGTGCTAGAAAAAGGCGAGCATGGCGCATGGAGGCTAGAAGGATGGGCGCGCGAGGGGTGGAAGATGGGTGGAAGACACGCGCGGGAGATTGCTGCGGGAAGGCGAATGGGTGCGCCGAGTGGACGGATGTGCACGGGGTCGAAGGCGAATGCCTAATGAGGGAGCAGCATGTATCGGGCGGTGATGCGCGCGATTGGGCGAGCAAGGTGCGCGCAGGTGTCTGGGACGCGCGGGCATCGGTCAGCGAGGGCGCGGGGTGCGTTGGGCGCGCGAGTGGCACGGACGCGGGCAATGGCCTAGGCCTTGCAGGCCTAGGACTGGCGGGAGCACATGCACGCAAGGAAGCCAGTAGCGACGCGGGGCACGATGGCGCGCGACTGCAACACATGTGCGGGAGTCCTAAACCGTGAAGGACTGGGCGAGTGCGGGCAGGCGGCATGTGAGGCACGCGCGCGACAAGGAATAAGTAACGAAGGGCGGCGCGCAGGCGGGCGGCTCTGGTTCGACGTGCAATGCTTGAGGCGGCCGAATGGAGTGGGAAGATATTTAGTTTCCTAGTTGGTTTAATAATTCTAGTATTAGTAGAATTTTACTAGTAGAAGATGTTAAGAGATTTACTTGCTTTAGGAATTATATTTTTGCGTTGTTTAAGAGTTCTTAGTAGTATAGGACTAGATTTATTATGCACTTATAAATACCCCATGTACTCTTCATATTTTAAGAATATTATAACGGCCCGTTCGATTTATAGAATTTCTCGGAATATTTCATTTATCGAATATTATTTATAAGGTTATATTTATTTTATTAGTCGCATTGTCGACTTAAATAAAAGGTTGGAGTTCTCGATCGTTTTATTGAAAAACGTTCATCGTAAGTCGATTTCGGTTTAATCTCGTGAACCGAATATAATCCGTTTGAATAATGGATTTTTCGGATATTTCGGCATTATTAATATTGTTATTTTGTTTTATTGTATTAAATGAATGCCTAATTGAAATTAAAGGTCTAAATATTTATTATTATTATTAAATGAAATAATGTGTGTATTATGTATATATATTATCCGGTTTTATTTTATTTTCCGTGCGATGGAACCTTTATCTGTGTTAAGTCGTTACCGAGCGCTTTCGACCCGAACCACGAACCTTGAGATTTTATTTTTAGCACGTTAGTATTTTATATCCGGCCATAAACCTTAGTTTTAATCGGCCCTCTTAGCAAGTATTTCCAGCACTTATTAAGCTATTTTATTCTCGGCCAAACTGTTATTTTGAAGATTTGTCGGCCCAATTTGCTAAAGCTAGGCCCAAATATTGTAAAACCACCCATTACTTTTTCTCCCCCGAGTCGGCGTTGGCAGAATTCAGAAACCCTCAGCATATGAATGCTTTCTCGCAGCCTTTTTGTATCTCGTGAGAAAACTACAGAACCCCGCAGCTTCCTAGTTCGGCTCCCTCCATCGCGCATCATCAGTCAAACACCGACCATCAGAATCCGTCCATCACCATCATAATCTGGTCGCCCTCCATCCCTCTCTTATCATGCCATCGCCAATCATCTTCCTCGCGAGATCGCTGCCCCTGCTCAGCACCGCTCGACGTCGCCAGCCACCACCATCTCCGACCGCGACGTCATCAGGCCAACATTATCATCATCGCTGCTATCAAGCCTCCGTCATCGTCATCACCGTGAGCAGCTCCTTCCCAACGCGCGTAACTCCGGCCACCCTGTTCCACCGGCGAGCTCTCCTCCGTTAACGTCCGTTCTTAGCTGTTGGGTCCCGTCGAGTCCTGCCGGAGTGCCGAACGTAGCCATTGAGTCTCGTCGTGTTCCGTCGGAGTGCTAAACGTAGCCGTCGGCGTCTCGTTCCCGTTCGCTGCTTGTGATTCCAGTGGCACGTCACCATCATCCACCGGCGAGTCTCCATCGTTGAACCCGCTATTCGTTCAGTTGTTGTCCTCAGGCCACCGTGGCAACTTCATCGTGACCAGACCCGAGCGGTCCATATCGGCGCGACCCTCACCCATGTTCGTGAAGCAGCCCTGCAACTCCCGACCCTTCTCTGTGAACGACGGGCCTCACCACAGCGTCGTCCTCCATCGCCGTGAACCCGCTGTCCACGAGCCCGCTGCTCCTCCTCGATCGCCTCTCCGCTGCTGCTCCTCCATGAGTCCACCGACGAGCCGAGCATGAGCCGTCGATACCCGTTGTGCGCCCTCGTCGACCTCCCTCGTGCCATTTTTCGAGCGTTACTGAGAACGGTATCGAGACTCGACACCTCATTAATTAATTACGTGTATATTCATAAATGAGCCTGAATACGTATGTGTATATACATCTTGTTGATATGTATTTGTTTGGCTTGATGTTGATTATTATATGTGGTAGTCTCGTCGATTTTGTAAAATCGAGTGAGATCCTAATAAAAATGTGAAAGTGCTGTGGAATTGGAACTTAGGGTCGTTGTGAACATAATGGTTTTGGCCTTGTGTCATTTGGATTGGTAAATTTAAAGTTATGAATTATTGATCTTGTATGATGGTTATTTTGGTATTAAATTCGTGAAAAATTGTATACAGATCATATTGTTTTGAAATTTTAACTGTAATTGCATCTGTTGATTTTTGAGCCTGTGTGAAAATGTCATAATTTTTCAAGGCCTATAGGTATTTTAAATAATTAAAGTGACTTCTGGGCAGAAACATGTTAAATGTATAATAAATTGGTCCGTGCTTCAATTGTGCTACAATTTTAAAATATTAAGCACCTTACATATTTATATGTTGTGTAAAATTTTTAGAAATTTTGGACTAAGATTGATAGGGTAAATAATTTATTTACGTTTTCTGCTGAAAGGTTTTAATTATGATAAATTGGTCAGTGGCTGGAAAATTCTGAAATTTGGCTGAAGTGCTTCTTTTATGTGGAGTTTCATGTTGTAAAAAGATTAAAATTTTCGGAGTTGAAATTGTTTAGATTTTAATTAAAATTTGAAAACTGCTAAAACTTGTATGAATTTTTGGAAATTTGTGTATTTAATGTTAATTGGTGGAATTTTTATATGTTGGTCCTTACCTGCTGTAGTTGCTCCAGTAAAAATTGCAAGTATGAATCTGTTCATTAGGTCTGGTTGTGGAATGTATGTTTGTTTTTGCTGTTAACTTGTAGGAATTTTATAAAATTATGTATAATGAGTTTAGGGCTGAAACTTGGTGGTTTTACTAAGTTCAATGAGGAGGATTGTATGTTAAAGTTTCAGAACCTAACTCATTCATAAACTTGATAAACCTAATTATGTGATATATCGTCTTTTATTATTCAAAAATGAGGTTCTTTTGTAAAAATCTTTTAAACCGGATTTCTTGTTGAGGTTGTGACTTGTTTGAACTATCTTTTATGTGATAATTTGCATGAACCTCTGTGTTTGGTTGTCCGAGTCTAAGTCCTAGAGTTCCAACATCCACATGACTTAACGAACGACTTGGTTGAATCAAGTCCGACCAAGTATGACTTGTGAATTTCTTCTAAGGTTAAGATAGGTATTGATCCTAGAATCTTGACTATTGTAGGTGTTTGAGGAGTCAAACCTCAACCTACGTCTCTTATATTTTTGTTGTTATCAATCTGAAATCTAGGTGGGTTTTATTTAAAATGCTATGCCGTAAATGTTATTTATGCTCTTGTGGTATGATCAATGTATGCATGTGAACCATGTAGCCTATCGACGTGAGCTCTTACAGCCGTCAGTACGGTTGTCCCCGTCAATGTAATACGGTGCCCTTGAGTGGCAGTCTCCCTAAGTCCCAAGTGGGCCATATCAGACTAAGTCACATGGCGTGCCTTCGATATGCGTGTCGAACTAAGTCACATGGCGTGCTTTCGACATGTACTCCTATTGTCTGGTTGACGAGCTAAGTCACATGGCGTGCCCTCGAACAGACTAGCAGTAGCTAATGACAGGTGTGTACACATGAGTAATGAAATTGGTGTTTGTGATTGGAGATGTGACATGTTGATTAATTTATGTCATGCTGAGACTACACTTTTTGATTATTGATTACTATTTCATTATTGTAAATAATGTTTACTGCATAAGGGTGAGCACTACTGTTCCTCTTGTGCTCATCCTCACCTGCTCTTCATTGATGCAGGTTAGTATTGCAGGCACGATAGAGGGAGGCGAGTGGTGGTCTATAATTGAATGTTGCATCCGCCTATTGAATTGTCTTATCATATTATTGCGTTTTGGAATATTTGATATTGGATTATTGAGATTTGAATTATTGTTAAGAAGATTCTCCTTATTTCCTTTTGAGGTTTATGATGGTTTAAATGATGATTGATGATTGAGAATCACGATTAATGTTGATTATTGAGAATCGCTTTTGAAAATGAGTAACGCCTCAATTAGTAATGAAATAAATTTTGAAAAATTTATTTTGAATTTCGTCTATTAAAAGTGGGGCGTTACAAAGATGGTTGATGAATAAAGAAGAGAGTTCGTAATAGCAAAGTGTGTTTTAGGATTCGTGAGAGTTCGATCATACAACTGAGTGAGCGAGGCTAAGACCCGAATGATCTCAAAAATCGTGAGAAGATAAGGCTAGTAACCGAGTCGTCCATATCTATCATCGAAAGCGAGTCGTGGCAAAGCTAGTTCAAGGCAAACGAGTTGAGACAAACACACGATCCTTCATCACACTGGGCGTACGCGAACTGTCCGCATGCCCGCATGCCCACATGATACGGAAGTGGTTATTAACCCCGGTGAGTCAAGTGATGGGATGGTCGAAGACCTCGAGAGTTGGCTCGAACATGAGCTGGAGGAGCCACAAATCGAAGAATACTAGCCTACTTTCAGGAGGGACTGGCCGAGAGGGTGTGGCCCGAGGTCTAGAAGGCGCAAAGCCAAGTGAGCAAGAAGGCAGCACAAGCCGAGGGCTAAGGAGGTGAATGATTGGTGCAAGGCTAGTGCGAGGAAGCGACGAGCTTGGAGGATAGAGGCTAAGAGAATGGGTGTGCGAAGGGTGGAAGATGGGTGGAAGATGTGCGTCGGTGATTGTTATGGGACCATGTGCGAATGGGCGAGCACGAGCGAACAGCGTGCATCGGGCCTTGATGCGCGCGGGTGGTCGAGAGCATGGGATGAACGCGAGATGGGGCTGGGCACATGCGGGTGCGTGGTAGGAGATTGAGGCACGGGCGTTGGTTGGGACACGCGGGCGTTGGGCGGCAAAGGTGCAGGTAGCGCTGGAGGCACGAATAGCGCTCACGCGGGTGGAGGCCTAGGCCTCGAAGGCCTATGAATGGCGGAAGCATACGCACACGAGGAGGCCAGCGGGAATGCCGGGCGCGCAATTGCGCGCGAGTGTGAGGCAGATGAGCGAAGCACAGTTTGCATAGGCGTAAGACTGGTGGGCACGCACGCACGGGAGCCGGACAACGAGGACGAGGCGCGCACCACAGGGCGCGACTGAGGTGCACACGCGCGAGCGGCTGATGCTTGGGGTGCAAGCACGCGCGAAACCGCACGCGACTAGGTAAAGGGGTCCGAGGCGGTGTGCGTTGAGGCGGCTAAGGGGTTTTGTGCGGATGACTTGAAGCTCAAGACATTGGATTGGAGTGCAAGTCAAGTTTTGGAGTTCTAGTATTATTATGAGTTTATTAGATGTTAGGAGATATTTACCTTCCTTGTTACTTTAGTATTTCTAGTAGTATTAGGATTTATATTATTGCGTAGATTAGGAGATCTATTTAGACTAGGCTTAGATTTATTCTTGCACCTACAAATACCTATGTACTCTCATCATTATGAATATGTTGAATGAGTGAATAGAGAAAAGGAACGTTGTCTTCAATCGTGTGTTTAAGTAAGGCCGTAGTGCATGTTTATCATACAACCGTGTCTAAGAGAAGGCCCTGAGAGCGTCTTGAAGTCACACCTATCGTGTCTAGTCAAAGGCCCTGAGTGCGCGATTATTCACAACCAATAGGCAAAATCACGATCCCTCATCACCGCAGGCCACTGCCGGCAGTGCTGCACCGCTACGTGCGGGCAGGCCCTACGGTCCGCACCTCGCCAGCCGTCCGGC
Organism: Striga hermonthica; assembly: GCA_902706635.1. NCBI lineage: Eukaryota > Viridiplantae > Streptophyta > Magnoliopsida > Lamiales > Orobanchaceae > Striga > Striga hermonthica. The sequence goes on along the minus strand of CACSLK010014283.1, from coordinate 2,344,958 downwards.
GACTCTCTCCGGCAAAGACTATGTGAATCAACATATTATGACATAATATGACCAATAACGCATAAATTGCTCGGGAGTGTTCGACTAGAATTTGACATGGCTTGGGAAGGGCCTAAATGGCACCTCCGAGTGCAATATGATCTTAAACATGGGCTAAATGATATTATTTCTACATGATATTCTTAATATGAACATAAAAACACTAAAAGAGGGTTAATATGATTTTATCCCTTCGATCGCTCGGAGAAAGGGCTAGGGTTGGCGTGCTCTCGCTCTTATGCTCAGTAGTGCGTGTGTTATCCTCGGCAAAGGCTATCTTATCCACCTTTCTCTCGGCTAATTACTCTATCTTTTACTCTCGGTATTTCTTTCCTTTTATTCTCAGTCTTGCTCTTTTTTTGTCTCAAGTAATGCTCGATAATGCATGGTAAAAATGTACTCACGGCAACTTGTTATATGAATGAGTAAGTGATGGAGATGAAAAATGAGATTTAACCTAAGGATGCCACTTGCTCAAGCCATGTGCTTCGGTGGCATTTAACTCGCCTAGTCATCCCTTATGTGGCGCATGAAGTGCTTAGTCACCACATGTGTGCTAGAATGATGCCATGTGGCCTAAGCACATAGGTGATTCATGGTGCAAGTTGCACATTTCTTTAGCTTAAGATTATAATCTCACGGCAAAACTTATGACTATAAGCAAGAATTAATTAGGCATGATCTAGGTACTTACTAGAGTATAAGCCAGCGATGGACGGTGCTAGCACACGCACGCACAACGACGGGCGTTGCGCACAACAATGCTATGCCCCGCGCGCGCACAAGCACGCGGTAATGCACGATGTACATGCGTATAACCTTAGCGTAAGATATTTTTAGCACTATGACTTAAACCGATTTTTCCTTGATTTCGATTGGATCTTGACATCGAAAATTAATTCGAATAGTCTCAACTTCCAGTAATTAATCCCGACTAATAATGTCTGTTTATAAAAATAAACGTTTCGGGAACTAATTCGGTTATTGAAAATAAAATAAACCGAATAGACTTTCGACTTAAAGTCGAACTTATTGGCTCGAAAGCTGAAACGAGCAATATTAATAAAAGGAAATACATCACTTTTATTATAAACAAACTGGGTTATTAAAGTTATGACTTAGATGAGTGGGCGATGCCCAGCCTAAGTCTGGCGTCCGGATGAGTGAGCGATGCCCAGCCTGGATTGTGGTAATGTAAGATATCAGTTATGACTTAGATGAGCATGCGATGCCCAGCCTAACTCTAGCGTCCAGGTGAGTGGGCGATGCCCAGCCTGGATTTCTATGGGAGGGGACCCCCAAAAGGTGCACATGAGTATCGAATTACCGATAGTCCCATAGTTAGCCAATTTATGTGTGCATATGAAGATCTCTGGTTGGTTCATACTTGGAGAAGTACCACCCGACCCACTACAGAGAGAAGTTAGACGGAGGAGAGAGACCCAATCACAAATACCCCAGCCACTACAGCTGGTTCCATAGCTTGCGCCACATGCGAATGCCACCACCCAGGGCGTTACAATAGTACAGGAATACACCAACGATAGACCGTAGCAGTCGCCAGAAGGTCCGAGAAGAGCCAGAAGCAGAAGAAGAACCAACTCTCGAGCGTACAAAAGTTGTAAATGAGCATAACATCTGAGAGCCTGCGTTTTGAATGACGATTGCGTTCACCGTACGATATTGTACGAACATAAGTGAAATTCACCAACGTACCGAGATAGTATTTAAGAGAGAAGGTTTCGCGATCAAGAATGGACCGGCGGATGATCGGGAAGATACCCGAGTATTTTAACCAAGGGTTGAACTTAAATTTCAAGTTCTAATTTCAGTTGCGCCTATGTAGTACCAGATTTCCAGTGTATAATAGTCACTATTCCGGGTGACCATGGCGGCTTGAAATAAGAGTCACTAAGTCGGGTATACCATGGAGGCTTGAAACTGGACCGGGATAAACATAGTTCTCCAAACGAGATAGCTTATGCTTGCAAGAAGGAACTTATTTCGAATCGCGAGTACACCGCACGCAGGTTTCTGCATGTTGGTATGCCACACTCGAGGGCCCCGGGTTGTTGGTGTGCCGCACTGCGATGTGCCGCGTGCAAAGTATCGCGTAGTCATGTGCCAAAAGATACGATATAGAACCGGGAAGAGGCCAAGTGTCCTTATACCCCTAGGTTCTGATGGATTCACAGCATATTCCAATAGAGTATACACCTGATTTATTAGTCAAGTGTCTATAAATCCCATATTCTTATCCCAGTGAATTCCATCCGAATGTGCACACTATACTCGTCCAACTGTTCGGGAGTGAGCAATGGAATCCCAGTGAATTCCATCCGAATGTGCACACCCGGCCATGTGTTCGGGAGTGAGCAATGGAATCCAAGTGTATTCCATCCGAATGTACACACCCGACCAAGTGTTCGGGAGTGAGCAATGGAATCTTAGTTAATTTCATCCGAATGTGCACACGATACCCGACCAAGTGTTCGGCAGTGAACAATGACCTGCAAGTAGGTCCTACCAGTTACATATCGCCTGGTAGAGATCTATGCCTAACCAGCCTACCCTGGTCAGCCTGACGTGAGTGTAACAGACCTTGTCTAATCGGGCCAGCTCGATCAGCCTGACAAGGTAAACATGCTCGTCTAATCGGGTAACCCGATCAACCTGACGAAGAATGCGACAGACCTTGTCTAATCGGACGAATCCGATCAGCCTGAAAAGGCAGATGTGCTTGTCTAATCGGGTAAAGCCAGATCAGTCTGACGAAGCACATAACAGACCCTATCTTATCGGGCAAGCCCGATCAGCCTGATACGATTAACACTTTTGTCTAATCGTGTAGCACTCGATCAGCCTGACAAAGTGTACGGTAAATCTTGTCTAATCAGGTGAAACTCGATCAGCCTAACAAGGTAGACCGCCATAGTATGTAATTACAGCTCAGTTCTCCCTAAGACTAGAAGCGTCGCCGTAGCCAGGGCGATGCTGCTAATAGGGAAAGATGGGCTTCCTCTGAAGTTCCCAAGTTATAATTTCTAAAGTTCTGCCCTGGGACTTGCTAGAGGCACATAGCGAATTTTGGCGAATTACAGTAGTATGGCCAAGATCACTAGTAGGAGGAAGACCGAATTAAAGTTAAGAATTCTAGTTTTGAGTTTTGATTTTGATTTTAGTTTTGCATTTCCGAGGACAGAAATGTTTTAAGGGGGATAGATTATAACGCCCAGAATATTATTTACTATTTATGGGGCTCGACTTTATTTCCATAAATTGACCGTTTCCTTATTTTATGCATTTAATATTATTATTTGCATTAAATTGAGTAATTAGTATTAAAGTATAAGCCATGGAGAATCTATTCGATTTTAATTATAAAAGTCAGATTTAATTAGCCCAAGTGTCAGTTATATTCTTAAAATCGAGCATTTGATTTATCGAGATTTTATTAAAGCTAATCGAAGCCGAAAAATTTGATTATTCGAGCCCAATCAATTTTGAGTGAATCCAATTATTCTAGTCGGCTCATTTAAGTTAAATCGAGCCTAAGTTCAATTTTATTTTAGTCCATTTTAAAACATCGAGCTCATAGTCGATTTTTTAAAATTCAATGTGAATTATTTTAGTAAATTCTAATGACTAAATTATTTTGTCTGAGTTTGATTAATTCTAGCCGAGCATTTTAATCCAAAGTCAATGTTGATTAAATACGAGTCCATATAACCAGGCCCGTTTAATTTATAGCCCAAGTTAAAGTGCAATTGAATGGTCAAAGCTCAATTTCCAAAACAAACCCTAATTTTCTACACCTACTATTTATATCTCTACCTTATCTCCTAATTTTCCTCCCAACCTTATCTCCTCTTTCCTAAGTCAAGAGAGAGAAATCAGATTTTCTTCCCCTTTTCCTTCGTTCGGTTCAAGCAGAAAAAAAAATAAACCGAAAAGAATCAGAATTTCGTAGCAGACCTGCTCTCTCGCGCGTACACTAATCTTTCACCATTCACGCCAGTTCACGCATAAGCTCAGCCTCGCCCCTGCACCAGCTTTGACGAACCAGCCTGCACATCCCGCCGTTCGCGACCTCGAATCCACGTTGTTCTCCGGCGACCCTCTTGCGGGCGTCTCGAACTCGCGACCACGCACCTCTTAGCAACAGCTCGAGCTTGCCACCGCGTCACAACTAGTTCAGCTCCGCCCAACTCCGGTTCACGACCACCACGTCGACCTGACCTCCGGTGAGCCCTCACGACGGCGACCCGAGCTCGCACCCTCAAGCCGCGTTCACAGCCACCAAGTCGTTCCCGTCACGCTGCCGCGCCTAGCTCTTACCGCAGCTCCGGTCGACGCTGTTTGCAACGGCCCTGTTCCAACGAGTTCACGCCGAGCTCCGCGTCGACGTCCATTACAGCTCCGACCGGCAGCTCTCATCCACGACCAGCTGCACCAAGCTCCGAACTTGAACCAGTTCCTGCAGCCCCAGTCTCGACCAGACCCAATCAGCTCTGGACAACTCCGAACCGACTCTGACCATACCCAACTCGGTCACGGCAGAGTCAGCTCGGATTAGTTTCGACCTGTTTCATCGACCCGACCCGTTTCGTTTCAACCGATCAAGTTTTCTTTAGACCAATCTATTCTCGATTTTTCCGATTCGAGCAGATTTGAAGTAAAATGGCTTGAACATGACTCCAATGGCTTAGTTAAGATTAATGAGTAATTATAAAATCGAGAATTGGATGTTTTGAGTGATTTTTGATTTATGGGATTTTTCGAGCTTGAAGTGGATATTTTCGATTTTATTATCGGAAAGGGATAAAATAGCGATTTAAATTGTATAAATTTCGTTGGATTGTCGTGAGGCTTAGGAGAAAATTTGAGAATTTTAGATTTTTGAATGATTTGAGCGGTTGAAGCGATTACTAGTTAAATGTGTTAGAAGTTGAATTGAGTTGCGATATTTTAACCATATATCATGTATATGTTGAGGACAGTGTGTTTCAAATTTTGTAATTTTCGGACATCGTTTGATATAGATTAAAAAATGAGACGTTAGCTGCAGTTGAGATTATAGCTGCAGTTGTTGATTATAAAATCGATAAAAATCACATAGAAATTATGATGTAAGGATTGGCTTTAAATGAGTTAAGATTTTCGAGAATCAGAAACCCTAGTCTTATCCGGTTCTGATAACCAAATATTATTTTGGATCAGAGTTTAATGGATCGAACCCTAGTACCGTTTAAACAATTTTAAACATCGTAGCACTAATTCGTAAAGCGTATTGTCGTCCCCCACACATGACCGACTCTCATCCGACCGTTGAAGTCGAACCACCGAGTGCGTGCCCATGCACCAAGTGCAAGTCAAACCACCGAGTGCGTGCCCGTGCACTAAGTTCAACCGATCTACCGTTTACACGCCGTATCGGTTAGTTGTGGTCCAAGCACGCCCCTGCGTCAATGACCGTGGCATTGTTTCAAACCCATGCATCGGCTAAGTCGTGTCAGTCGGGTTCGTGCCATGCCCGAGTTGCCATGTCAAACTCGAACCACGGTCAAACCGAGCTGCACATAGTCAAGCGAATGATCGACCGGCTCCGAGTGAGTCGTCGGTCCAGTTCAGTTGAACCGCTCCGATCATTCCGGACGCTTCGAGATATATTTCAAATAGAATTTCAGATAAATTTTAGATCCAATCAGATTAAGATTTCAGATATATTTAAGATCCAGACATATTTCATATTTAATCAGATTTAAGATTTCAGTCAGATTATAGTTCCTGACTTAGAAATATTTCAGAGAACTCTAGTATGCCTCAAAGACAATAATATTTTCAAAATTTGCTCGTAAATCCCTAAAATGATTTTAAAGCCAACTGAGCGTACTTAGACAGATCAGATAATATAATTCGAGTTTTCAGTTTAAGATAAGTACTTGGAATATATTTTGTGCTTATATATTTTGTAGCTTGTGGAGAGTCGAGCCTCCGACAAATGCAAACCATTCAGATCTTACATTTCAGCATATCAGGTGGGGACCCTGTACTGGTATTACATCTTCTATAATCGAAATACCATGGTTGAGGTATGTATGTGAGATTCTGCCTGAATAGAGGCAATTACCTAGCAAGTAGATCCTTTCTAGCTAGGTGAATCGAACGCTAGTTAAGATGAGATAAGAATTTTAGTGAAGATTTGAGTTTAATGAACCGCGCCCGTGGGCCCCAGGTGGTAGGTAAACCGCATGCAACGTACCGTGTGCAACGTACCGCATTGTCAGGAGCCGGGTCACAGCAAGTCGAACCACAATTGCTAGTTATTCTCGTCAATATTACAGATCGATGGACGATCAAAGCGCTCAGATGCTTGCGTTTTGAACGACAGTTTTATTCGAAAGAGCGATTTTCTACTGAGATAGTTGATAAATGTCGATTGGTATGACATTGTACGATTTAGTAAGGACAAGTGTGGATCGCTGACGTACAAGAAAGAAATAGCGAGAGAAAGATTCTCGATCAATAGTAGATCGACAGACAATATAGAAGAGATCAGTTATCAAGGCAGAAACTAAGGCAACCCTGAACCAACGAAAGTCGCATGCATGGCAGCCACAGAAAGACTTTCAGACCATTGTAAACGGCAAGATGACCCGAGGGTCACAGCCGCAAATGAGCAACAACTTAGTTACCCCAGTCATTTTCAGCATATAGCTGAGACGGCAAGTTAAGCCTAACGTTTGAGGCTTTGTCGCCGAATTTCTCGGGGAAGGTTGAGCGATTTTTTTCCCACGTCTCGAATTCGAGAAGATGTGCTCGAACTCGAACACGTGGAAGCCATAGATGAGCCTCACGTTGATCTGAGTTGACCCGTGAGATAGTGCCTACGACCATTTTTGGCAGAAGGTACGCTAGTCAGAGAGTCGAGAAGTAGGTCTCTCTGAGTCCATGAGTGTCACCGTAGCTAGGGCGATGCTGCGAAGAGTATAGATGAGATTCTTTTGAAGTTCCCCAGTATAGTTTCTAAAGTTTTGTCTTGGATTTTATCTAAGGCACATAGTGAGATTTTAGCGAGTTGCCATGAAGAACGAGTACCAGCGATACCGGCCAATGCCGGTACCGCCCTATTACAGTATCCAGACAAAGACCCCAGTTTCTTGACTTGGGTTAACGGTGTATAATAGCCATAAGGCCGGGAAAATTATGGAGGCTTGAAATAAGAGCCACTAGTCTGAATTTACCTGGGGGCTTGATACTGGAGTTGCCATGGCATAGCCGAGATCACTAGCAGGAGGAAGATAGAATTCAGAGTTAGAAATCTTAGACTTGAAGTTTAGAGTTTTGTCATATACCTTAGCTAGCATTTCCAAGTTCTTGGAAGAGTGCTTGGTTTGCCAGCAGGTGAATGCCAAGCACAAGTTCCACCAATTTCGTGCAACCATTAGAGGTTCCATTGTGAAAGTGGGAGCACGTTACCATGGATTTCATTACGGGACTACCCAAATCAAAAGAGCAGCTCGATGTGGTTTGGGTAGTTGTGGACCGATTGGCAAAGTCGGCCCGCGTTTGCCCCTGAGGATGACAATGACCATGGAGAAGATTTTCAGTATTTACGTTCGTGGGATTACTCAATTCTATGGAGTATCCGAGACCATTGTGCCAGTCTGAGATCCCTATTGTATAGGCTCATTCGAGATCCTCGATCGAGTGGACGAGGTAGTATGCAGTTTGGCGTTCCCACGCGGGCTTCCGGGTGTGCGCAACGTCTTTCGTGTTTCGATGTTGAGAAATTACGTGCATGATTTAAGGCACGTGTTGAATTTCAGAAAGCTCGAGGTCGGGCAGAACCTGACTTACGAGGAGTGATTTTGGACCGGAAGGTTCAGCAGCTGAGGAGCAGAGATGTAGCGCTCGTTCGAGTCCAGTGGACTCGCCACGTGGGAGCGAGAGGAGGAGATTCGTGCCCGTTATCCTGAGTTTCAGTTATGATTAGTATTATGTATTTTCGATTCCTAGTTTATAGTCGAGTCGGACTTATGATTAGTTTTGGAATTTCCGAGGACAGAAATATTTTAAGGAGGATAGACTGTAACGCCTAGATTTTTATTTACTATTTATGGAGCTCGACTATATTTCCATAAATATTAAGTTTCTAAATTTGATGCATTATTTATATTTATTTGCATTAAATTAAATAATTAGAATTAAAGTCTAAGCCATGAATAATTCTTCCGACTTTAATTATTAAAGTTGGAATTTTTATTTAAGTAATCCGTAGTCGGATAATTTAATTATTCGAGCCCAATGAATTTTGAGCGGATCCAAATTATAATTTTAGTCGGCCATTTTAATTCGAATAGTCGAATTAATTTCCAAGACCAAGCGATATTTTAAATATCGAGTCTAATTTCTGGACCCATTTAAGTGGGCTATTTTATATTTCGACAAATCGGCCTACCGGGCCCAACTATTTTAAATCGAGACATCCTAAATTCTAGTCGAATTTATTTTTCAAGCCCAAGTAGTATATTAAATATCCGAGCCCAAGTCGTTAAATCTAGCCCGATTATGTAGCGATTTTAGGCCCGACTCTCTAGCCCGATAAAATCCCAACACACAAGAAACCCTAAGCTCCTCTCCCCACTATAAATATATGTTCCCTTGTCTCCCAACAAGACAACATCAAAACCCTAGCCTCCCTACCCCTATTCATCTCCTTCTTCATCTACACTTAACCTATTTTTCAAGATCTACTCCATCCTCCATTAAAGCTCAAGCAAGAACACCAAGAAACTTCATCATCTTCAAAAAACCGACCAAAATCCGGCGAGTTTTCCGGCGAACCCGCAACACCTCCCAGCTCCATTTTTTCCGGCAGCAGCTTCAAGTTCCAGCTCCCAGCTCCACGCGCCGCCGTCCTCAGCCCGAGCTCCGCGACATCAGCCCCAGTTCGCGACGAGCAGCCCAGCTCACCACCGCGACCACCATTTCCGGCGAGCTCGACCAAGCCCTGCTCCATTTTCCGACGTATTCTCTTCCACGCGCCGCTGTCCTCAAGCTCAAGATCCGCAGCTCCTCCGCTCGTCCACCTGCAACTCCGACGAGCCCGCGTCCAGCTCCGTTTTCCGGCGACTTTCCGCGCCTCAGTCCAAGCTCGCGCGACCTCAGAACCGAGCTCTCCAGCCCGAGCTGACCGCGACTGAGACGTCTCAGTTGAGACCTGAACCATTCTCGGTCGAGCTGCACCTGTTTCGCGAGGTCTGAGCCCGTTCGTGAGCCCACAACCCGCAACTCCGTCGTCCAGCTCGCAACCTCCATTTTCCGGCGAGCCAAGCTCGGATCCGTGACGAGCAGCGCCAACACCTCGTGTCCGACCCGACTAGCAGTATTTTTGGACCAGTTTCAGCAACCCTCAGCTCCAAGATCCGGTCTCACAGCTTTATACTCGGTCCGATTTGCTTCTTGCCTCTTATTCCTTACCCGATTTATTTTCGGTCCTCCCGATCCGAGTCGTTTTGAGGTATAATTATTAAATCTCGGTTTTGATGGCTTAGACATAATATTTGAATTGATATAAAAGAATAAATTGGGAGATTT